>JAPPVO010000019.1:111384990-111784444 GCA_030407325.1 Camellia japonica
TGACAAACTCCATAAGGTCCACATGACCTATACCCATCACAAGTGTCCTTATCAAGGGTAACGTTGGAATACATCGGCTGGTATAGTTCTTCCATGTGAGAAACTCTCCCAATTGGGTCACCACTAACATAACTAGAACAGACTTGTCTAGGACATCAGATGTTAAGTAAACACCATCACCATTGGTATTGAACATGGTTTTGGACTAAGAAGCACAGACACTTTTAAGAAGGTTACGTATCCGTGTTGTGTCCGTGTCGGACACCGACACTCTTTGGACACTCTTAGGACTCGTGTCCGACACTCTTCAAAATGTATCTTATTTTTAAATTTTTTTTATTGACCCAGATACTCTTTGGACACTTGGAGGACACACGTGTCAATTGATTAAACACACGTTTCTATCGATTAGACACATGTGAAACTAATTATAAGTTTGAACAAACAACTTAAGATATAATAATAAAACAAAACCCATATAAATTTATAGGAATTAGTGTCATATTGTATTTTTTATTATCTTTGAATAATATATTTATATATATAACATATAATAAATATATAAAATTATATATTTCACGCGTGTCCCCCACGTGTCGTGTCCTGCATTTTTTTGAAAATTAACGTGTCGGCATGTCCGTGTCGTGTCCATGTCCGTGTCTTGTCACGTGTCCGTGTCTGTGTTCATGTCCATACTTCTTAAGTTTTGAAGATTTGGTTAGACTCTAAGGCATTGGTACCACTAAACCGTACCCTATCCCAAGGAACCCACTTAGATTGCTTGGTCAAGTTAGTTTCTAAAACCAATTGGGGCAATTGAGACTTTTCCAAGCCCAATGTAAAGTCACGAAGTGATGGATCATGATTGTTCTTCCATGATGTTATCACCCAGTTTTGACTTATGTTATAGTCCCAACCAATCTTCATCCTCGGAAACAAAGTATCACATGTATAATCAAAGCTTTGCAATATATACCCACCATTAAACACATCACTATCATCTTTAAGAATGAGATTACCTGAATCTAATAGTTGTAGTACTGTACTGATTTACCAACCTTCTTATCAGGCATTGTGAGCAATACCAAGCTACGTGTTTGATCTTGAAGTGCAAGACTACCATTGAAGTATAACATGAGTGTAGCATCATAATTCTTTAGTGGTTTGGTTCTGTTGGCAACCCAGACCACTGTGAGTGGTGTTATGTCCTTGTACCATATACCCAAATACCTTTTCGTTGTTTGGCTAGAAGGACTGAAGAAACCTAAAACAAATCTCTGGTTGGCAGAGACTAGTGTTTAGCCATCCTTGAGCCTCTAAACTGGAGTCAAACGTGTCTGGACTGTACCCAACGTGTGTTCGTGTCTGACACGTGTTTGACACCTATATGTCACCTCCAGAGAGGGGTCCGTGCTTCATAGGTAGTTTTACTAATGTAATTAGGAGTGAAGCCAAGAGGAATACTTGATGTTTCCCCGGTGCATTTGGGAGGAAGGCCTGTAGGAATATATGACTTTTTCTAGGTACATTTGAGAGGAAAGCCAAAAAAAATACCTGACGTTTTTCTAGTGCTTTTGGGAGGAAAGGCAGGAGGTATATCCGACATTTTTCTGATGTATTTGGGAGGAATATCTAACATTTTCCTTGTGGATTTGGGAGGAAAGCTGGGAGGAATATTTGACTTTTCCCAATGCATTTGGGAGGAATATCTGACGTTTTCTTAGTGCATTTAGGAAGAAAGCCAAGAGGAATATCAGACATTTTCCCAGTGGATTTGGGAGGAAAGCTAGGAGGAATATCTGACTTTTTCCCAGTGTATTCGGTAGGAATATTTCCTATGAAGCACGGATACTTCAAATAGGGTGATGTATCCGTATCGGATACCGATATTCCTTGGATACTCGGGGATACGTATCGGATACTTATTAAAAGTATCGGATACTCCAAGTCATGTTTACTTGTATTAGGAAATTAGAATTGTAACATTTCCTGCATAGTAATATAATATAATATAATTGCAAGTATAAATATAACAATATTTTTCTAATACTTTTTTAAATTTTTCGATAAGAAGAATATAGTGAGTTAAATAGTAGAATTTGTCAAATTAATGTATCCTAATTATTTCATGCATGTCCCTTATAACTACATAGAAAGTAAGAATTAACAAGAGAATATAACAATTGTAAAATTAAATATCAATAAATAAATAAGCAAGTAAACTTGAATACATATTTTTCACTAGTGTCAAAGGAAAAAGCATAGGGACAAGTTGTGAATTATTTTATTATTGTAATATAAATATATTAAACTTGATATTGAAATGAAATATTTGTAAGACCTATTAAAAATTTAAAAAGTAAACAAGCTACTAGCTTAAATTAATACAAAATTCTTAAAGGTTAATATTTTGCATTATAAAATTATATTGTGGTTTCTTAACGTTCTTTAGTTTATGTGTAACTCACTATTAATAATTTTAAAAAATATATTTTTCACAAACGTATCCTAGCCGTACCGGTATCCTATTTTTTTAGGTTTTGTCGTATCGCCGTATCCGTATCGTATCGTATCGTATCTGTATCTCATATCCGTATCTATGCTTCCTAGAATATTTCACATTTTCCCAGTGAATTTGGGAGGAAAGTTAGGAGGATCATAATCTTCAATCTTTCTAGAAGGGCTTTGCTGTCTCTTTTTTGAACCATTATACTTTTGCTTTCTCTACACGTTTAACTTTTGATTCTTCCTACCAATACCAAAAGATGAGTGGATACAGTGATTCAAAAAATCGTGATGAAACATACAACTTTTCACTCGTAATAGGCCTGATGTAATTGTTCCAAGCAATTTTAGAAATCACATTCGCACGAGCAACAAAGCCCAAAAGATCTTGATCCATTCCAAATTGCATCGCTACGCGATGTGGAAAATACTACTCTATACTGTTGAATCCAACCACACTCTCAAACACCTAGCAAACGACTCAAAATCTTCATCCAAACCAGAACCAATTAGTACCCACTCTTCTTTCTTATCATGAAACTTGAAGAACAAGTTATTCTTTATATCCATCACATACGGGCGCCATTGAAAACACTCCCTGTCTCATTCTATAGCCTTATCTTCACGTCCGGGATTCAGTTTCTTCACCTTTGTCCCATCGAACAAATCTAGGCAAACCATCTCCAATTGAATTCAGGTTTGGCCTCAAATTTGAAAATCTCTCCCAAACCCAAATTTGAATCAATTGAAAAGGAGCCCAAAGTGCCAATGTAGGTAGTTCATTAGTCTCCAAATTGTTTGAAGCAGTTACAATCAGTGTTGTTGAATCATGATACGTATCGTGTATCATATATCACTTTTGTGTATCATGTATCGTAACGTGTATCGCAAGATACATTAAGAGCATCTCCAATGGTTTGCTATTGGAGCTGCCAAAGCCATTTTGTAGCAAGTATGGGGCAAAAATGTTCTCAAATGGTGAGTTTTGACAGCTGCTGTCTTTGGCAAATGCCAAAACTTGTGTCAAATTTGGCACAAGCTTTGGCAGCTACCAAGTCACCAAAATCAACCGTTTCCTTCTTCTCTCCCTCCCTTTTTTCATCATCCTTCCCAGCAAAAACTTCCAAATAGAAACAAAATTTAAAAAAAAAAATTGAGTTTCAGAAATTTCAAGCAATATGAACCAATCAATTTTAGGAATTTCAAGTAATCTGAAGCAAAAATAAAAATTGAATTTCAACAACTTTATACTACAAAATGCCTTCAATTTGAAGATTCCTTGGCTCATCTTCTTTAGGGATTTGGGTTGATCTTCTTCATCTTCTTTGGATGGTCTTCACTGTGGTGGAGAAGAGGGTTGAAGAAAGAAATTTGGGGATATCGCATGAGCCAAGGAATGAGAGGGAAAGTAGCAAAGATAGGGCTCATGATCATCGCGACAAGAGTGAGAAGCCAAGGAGAGAGAAAGAGAGCGAAGCAAGATAGGGTGAGTTCGCATGAGAGAGAGGGAAGTAGAGATAGGGCTTTGAGAGAGGAGTCAGTGGAGAGAGGAGTCTTTTTAAATAGGGCTTTGAGATAGTGAAGAGAGGACTTTGAGATAGGGCTTTGAGAGAGGAGTCCTTTTAAATATAATTATTATTTTGTAATGTAATTTAGTGGATGCAATTTTAATGTAGTTAATAATTTTTTTTTTTAATTTTGTAGTTTGTTGTTTTTTTGGTGGGGTGAATTATATAAAAGAAAATTTTTAATTTTTAATTTTTTCAATTTTTTAATTTTTTATATTTGTCTAGTCGGGTACCATGTAAATATTTAATTTTTTTTAAAAAAAAACTTTAAAAAAGATCACAAAATACAAAAAATAAACAATAAAAAATCACTCAAAAACCTATATCCAAACAACACCTACAAATTTGGAGGGAAAGTTGGTTGAAATTTGCCAAAATAGCATGTGACCATTGGAGCACCATTGCTATAATTTGACAAAATAGCACTATTCATTGCCAAATTATAGCAATGACAATAATATTTTAGCAAACACCATTGGAGATGCTCTAACATATATAAATATAGATAAAAAATAAGTATTTTCATATAATATATAAATATATTGCAAAAAATAAACTACTAAATCATATAACTAATGACCAAATTGGTGAATAAGGTATATATAAATTCAATCAAATTAGGTTTATGATAGTAATTTAATTTCTTGTAGCAAAAGGAGTATGGCAGTAATTTTTTCTTGCGATTTTATTCGAATTTGGATCTCCTTTGTATGAGATTTTTTGATAATATAGTTCATGACTTTCAATGAGGGTTAGCTATGGGTGATTGATGGTGAGAAAAGTAGCTGATGGGGCCAAAGGTGAAGAAGAATGTAAAAATTAATTAATCATGCGATACGAGTTGAATCGCAATACGACACGGAAATGTATCTCACGATTCGAGTCACCAACGATATGAATCCACAATACGTATCTTTTTCCTTACTATACGATATGTATCGTATGATACGTATTGCGTATCGTACGATTTTGACAACACTGGTCACAATTCTCTGTTTTAACAAGTTCAAGTCTTTGTAAAGACTAGCAAGAACAGCAGGGGCGAGAGTGATTTCAAAAACTTAAGTTAGAAGAAAAGTAGTGGAAAATAAATGTTTGCCAACAGTATCAAATGGACGTGCTGGGAAGACAAACCTCAACAACCACATGGCAAGAAAAGCTTCGTGCTCGATTTCGCTGCCTGTTTGTATGAATTTTTTGGTCCAACCAGGTTGTGAAGCTTTTTGTATGAAGTTCTTCTGAGTTCCAATCGAACTTTGAGCAATCTTTTTCTGATTTCCTCCAATTCTTTGGATTTAACAGGACTCAAAACAAAGTTACCCAAAACAGAAAACCCCCCTAAAACGATCATATCTTCAAGAGTGATTGTTGATTCCCCGAAAGGAAGCACAAAAGTATTCTGAATAAATACTTTCTGTCCTCAAATGCTGTGCAACACAAAATGACACTGGTTTGATTCCATGGATGTCCAAAGTGTGCACCAAACAAGAAAATCTGTTTCAGAACATTACGAGTCCTAGCTTACCAACCTGATTGTTTTAGAAGTACTAGTTGCGGTGCACGTGCGATGCACGTGGATTTTTTTCCCTCCCTAATATTTCTAGTTATTCTTCAGTTTTTACTTGATTACCTTTTCTATATATATTTACCTTTAATATACAAATTTTTTTAAATCTGAAAGTCATCTATTTCAGCCAAAATCAAACAAGATACTCCTTAATCTATGTATGATAACTATCTATCACCAACAATTATAGGTCAAACCTAAAATTTATGGATCAATTGTTTGATTTCATCTTTAAACAAATGAAATTTCTAATTCCTAATGTAGCAAAACTCCAAATGTTTGGTTCTTGAGAAAATGTAAAAATATAGCATCTCTTGCAAGATTTGACAACTACAAACAACACAATCCATATGTGTAACATTCAACTTGTTTATTAGTAATTCTCTTCGTTAGTACAGTAACATTCAAAATTATAGTCTATGAAAATTATGAATCTAAAAATAAAAATGGAAAAGTAGACCTTGCATTCACAGCCTAGACTAAAAAAAAATGCATGTCATTACCTTCCCTTCAACATGAATGCCCATCAAATGTAGCTTTGCCCACATTCCAAAACCCAATCTCTTCTTTAGCTTCGCAGCAAGTATGACATTCATATAGTATGCAGTTTGAAAATTCATTCCCAAATCCAAAACCTACATTTAATGAATTTCAAAATGCTTTTGGCTAAGAAACAAATTATGACCAGAAATAAATCTACAATGACTAAAACAAGATTACATACCAAGTGGTCATCATCAACATCATCAGTGGTTTGATGGAGAATCCTCATTTCTGTGAACATAGGAGGCAATCATCCCATATACAGATGAACCACAACTTCTTTCTGTGCGAATACCAAAATAATTCTCAGTTTGACAATCAAAACTAATCATCGCATTAAAATGATTTTAAAACAGATTTTTCATAAATCAAATTCATCCAAAATGATGTGATAATGCCGTTTTTTAAATTATAATCCCTAACAGTGGGTGTTTTAGTTTGAAATTGAAAACACCACAAAAACCCACATCATTTGTATGTGAATTTTGAAAAAAAATCTGTTTGTATAGATAAGGGTACAAGGCACTTTAAACAAAAGAGATGCAACTCATACCACAGTCTATGGTTTGTACTTCTACAAGAACCAAGGAATGATGGGGAGGAGAATTTTCTATGGAGCAATGGACTCCATACAAACAGGTCAAATCTTTTTAAACCGCTGCATAGTTTCCGAATCAGAGAGTACCTTTAGAAAAAGCAAAAAAGGAAATTAAACGTTTATACATATTCATACTGGCAAGATGATGATGATTGATTGATGAAACATAAACATTTACCAAAAGATAAGATGAGGATTGATGAAGTTTCCTTAAGATGGTTTGGAATATGATATTTCATCTTGTTCTGTATTTTTTATTATGAATTTTACCACAATGAACACAATGGCTCTATTTGTATATATAATTTGACCAATGATGATACTCGACTTTGTAAAAAAATACCTGTAAAAGAAGCAGTTATTGTCCCTTCTTGTTTTCTCTTTGTGGTTTGTTTTCCTGTCTATTTTTTGCTTTAAACAGTGCAGCCATTTTTCTGCATTTAGTTGTTTCAAATGTGACCAGGCATTGTCCTGACTTTTTAAATTAAAAACAGAGTCACACCATTTTTCGGCGATCAGTTGTTTCAAATGCGACAAAGATCGTTCAATCGTTATGGTATGATCAACACGAACAAACGGCCTTCGTGATAAATTTCCTTGTTTCAAAGATCGTTCAATTGTTACAAATGTGACCAACACGAACAAACGGGCTTCGTGATAAATTTCCTTGTTTCAAAGATCGTTCAATCGTTACAAATGTGACCAACACGAACGGGCTTCGTGATAAACAATTTCCTTGTTTCAAACATCGTTCAATTGTTACAAATGCGACCAACATGATCAGGCTTCGTGATAAATTTCCTTGTTTGAAAGATCGTTCAATCGTTACAAATATCAACACCAACGAACGGCTTTCGTGATAAATATCTTATTTTTAGTTTCCAATGCTATCAGCGCAGCAACCAAAGAACCAACCTAAACCACTGAACATGTTTGTTTTTTTTGAAAACAAACAAACATCAACAACCTATAGGCTGTTCAGGTTTTTTTAGAGTAATGTTTGTGTTCAGTGCAAGCAGCATTTTGTATTTTGTTTAGTGGCTACAACGGCAATTTGTGCTTGTCCACTCTGAGCAACGGTTCATAATGGTTCTGCCTCTACCCTGCCTTTTCATTTGAATCAGCGTGGCAATAGATTTCAGTTACAAAGGAGGTTATTTTGGGAATGGAAGAAAAGTAGAAAACAATCAAGGGGGTTCAGATTTTTTTAGTAGCAGTAGATTACGAAATGTGGTTGTTGGATATTATTTCATGCAATATTTGGTTTGTACTTAATTGGTTATTCACAAAAATGAATATTGTCATTAACTATATTTTACTTGTTTTTGGCCATGAAATTGGATCTAAATATGATTTTTATCGTGGTCTTTCACAAAAGAACAACTCTATTGAGGTTGAGAAGAAAAGAGTGATGGGTACATACGTCTTGGTTTGAAAGCCAAAAACTACAGAAATTCTCATGTTGGTTCAGTAATTGACAACTTATAGAGTCATGAAATTGCTATTTAACTATTCCATGTGATAATGCTAAACAAATATACAAATCCCACAAATTATTCTCACCAAGAGATGTCGCAGTTGAGTTGCTTTTTTCTGTGATTCTAGTTTTAAACACCAAAGTTTATTGTTGCACGCCACATCTGCAAGTGGTTTGTGAAGGCACTAAATGAGAGTAGAATGCAAAAATGATGCTAACCAATACTTATCCCAATTTTCTTTTTGGTTAAACCACTATTTTTCTAGGGAGATTAGTTCACTATCCAATTAATTAATTTATTTCTTATTGGCCAAAATATAGCACGGCGACTGAGGATTTGATTTCTCTTTTAGTGTATAATTTTATGTTAGATAGGAGCCTTATGCATCAAAAAAAAAAAAAAAAAAAGGGGAAAAAAAAAAAAAAAGAAGAAGAAGAAGAAAGAAAGAAAAGAAAGAAAGTGTAAAACAATACATGGTGCTAATGGATAATTTATTGATTTGGAAGTTAGAAATACATAAGGGATAGAAGGATACTTGTCCTTATGTACAGAGATAAACAAGATGAAAATTTACAGCTATACAAATGCAGATGCCTTAACGAATGGAAGAAGACAAACCCACCAAACAAGGTGACAATAAGATTTTCGAAATGGGTACTGGGCTCTCATTTAGAATTAGAACTGTCAGGATGTGTTTTCAGACACCAATTTGTTATTGTGTTTTCTATCTAATAAAATATATTATATGAGCATGTTTCAGTAACCCCCACCCCCTCTCACCCCATGACTGCACACACATGCATACAAAACAAGGAATGTGGTTTCTCCATTCTTGTTCATCCTAGCTATTGTATGTGACCTTAATACTTTTGACTTTCTTTTTTATGAGGATTAATTAAGATTGCTTTTCTGTTGAATTATTGTCTATTCATATTTCTATTTTATTTCATTGATTTGCAGATTTGTCCATTATTGCTTCGAGTTTTCACAAAGGTATGTGCTCGTTTGCAAATGTGTAATGTTCTTGCTTATGCATCTATGTTTTTTTTTAAAATAAAAGATATATTAGAGAAGGCATCAAAAGGGATTTTGCCCGTATTCAATATCACAAAACACAAAAGCTAAAATGGCTATTCCACTCCTTAGTTACCAAGAAAAGCTTGAAATCCAAAAATCAATCAAGATGGTTGGTGGGATTTGTAATCTGATGGATCTTGCATTTTGTTTCTTCTTGTCTCCCTGTTTTCTCGTCCTTTGTTTGATTGCGCAGATGATTCGGGCCATGATGTATAACCAAACATTATATCACCAGAATGGAAAAATTGATTGAAAAATCAATTAAGATGGTTGGTGGGATTTGTAATCTCATGGATCTTGTATGTTTTTTTTTCTTGTCCCCCTGTTTGCTTGTCCTTTGTTTGATTTCCCCATGGTATTTGTTATCCCCACCATGGGACAAAATCCCCCCTCCATCCAGCCGCTAGAAATAATCATCCTTCTCTTATCCCTTGCTTAAGCTTGTCTTATTACAAGTGCTTCGATAGTATATATGATCTCATTCGTTATTCTAGGTTTTACTACTTTTATTTTTTGATCAGCTATTCTAGGCATTACTACTTCCACCCATAATCCCTATGCATTAGTTATCCGCTTATTCCAATCCCTTCAACTAAGGCTTATTTTGGCAATTGGCTAAAATAGTCAAAAAGCCACTACAAAAAAAAAAAAAAAACTCCTCTCTTTACTCTTCTGCACGTCTTTTCGTAAAAAAATCAAAAAACCAACTAAAATAGTTAATTCCCAAAGCAACCCTAAATGGGGCATTTAACCTTGTGGTGGGGGGAATCACTTAAGTTGTATTGGGTTGTCAAAATTGTACTCACTTATTTTGATATGTTTATGCTACTTTAGCTCTTTTGATGCTTCTACCTGTTTTGTAAATCACCAAATGGAAAGGATGCTACTTTTGGAAAAGCCTTAGGGTTGTACTTTGGACACTAGATTGATGTATATGAGGACTAACATGACAAGTTCTTTAAGCCTTGTGAATAGAATGGTTAATGGCATGGTGGTTTCTGATGGCTACAAGAATTTTCTACAATAAATTTTATCAAGGTAAACATTAAAAAAAAACTTTACACATGATACAAAAGAAACCATATTTATTAATATCTATCATGTGTTTCCAATAAATCTACTAATCTAAACTTCTCAAATCTCAAACAAAAGAGAATTTTAATGTAATGATATTATAATTTCAACAAAAAATATGTATATATATGAACTTTACAATTTTCCTCGACAAGTTTTCATATTTTGAAATCATTGTATAATAATTTCGTTATCAATACTATCATCCAATGCAAGTCTTTCCTGTGTTTGGTTTGGTGCAAGTATTTTCTGTGTGTCAGACTTGCACCCAAAAGGTTCTCATGTGTAGTGCAATTTTTTTAAGACGGTCTCACTGATATGCAAATGTTCCCTTCTTTTTTTTTCCCCCGGTGGTCTAGAGGACTTGTACTACGATATTTTTGTATATCAAAAAATGGGGGACTTGAACGAAGATGTCCTAACTGGGGAGTATTTTTTGGATATGTCAAAAGACTCAAAACCTTTATACCCATTCGTTTAAGTTAGCTTCAATTTATTGTAGTCTATTGCTGTTTTGGTTCTACTGTTTTTGAAATTTGATTGGAGATGTTAGGTTTGCACCTATTGGAATGCCAGACAGTAATTTAATTTCCACTTCCATTGCATCAGGCTTGTTGGAGTTGTCTTCTTTTTGATCTGGTGTTTCTTAGTTCTTTTGGTCTTCAACTGTTGTACAGTATGGTTTGTGCAAATTTTTATGTAAACTAGGAAGTGATGCATCAATTGAGGGTTTGCTTAATATGTTCATTTTTGTAACAGCTTCCTATCAATCATTGTCATGCCATCTACTCCATTTTAACTTCTTGAAATTTACTATAGGTCAATTTTTTACTTTATTTTTTTTTTGAAAAAGAAAGTTCTGTCATCTTGCCTCTACGTTTATGTTGGTCATTGGTTTTTCTTGCATTATTTTCAAAAACCTCTTTGTCAAAATTGTTCTTCTCATTGGTTTTGCTTGCATTCTCTCCAATCTTGTGTGCCTTGAATTTCCTACAGATTGGAGGTCATCATTCTGATGCAGACTTTGCAGTGAGAGGCAAGGAGCCAAAAGATGAGGTCCAAATTTATACATGGAAGGATGCTACTCTCCGTGAGTTAACTGATCTGGTATGTTGAAATGATGTATTCCTCCTCCATTGCTCCTTTTTTTTTTCTTGCTTTCTGCGCTTGCATGTGCATAAGTTTGGGGATGTTGTCAGAAGAGGATCTCAACGTTATAAGTGTCTTTCTACTCAAAACAATGTCTTTCTAGTACTCAAACCAATTGTGCGTCTTTTCCAGGTTAAAGAGGTAGCTCCAGAGGCAAGAAGAAGAGATGCGGTGCTGTCCTTTGCATTCGTATATCCTGATAAACATGGGCGTTTTGTGGTTAAAGAGGTTTCTCTCTCTCTCTCTCTCTTTTCAGGAGGGTTGCGGGGTTCATGCAGCAATATGTGCATCCATGTCTGCACTATTTTGTTTATATAAAGATGGCTTTTGAATTTTTTTGTTTTTGTTTTTGTTTTTGGTAGATTAGTTGTTCCATGTATTTCTAACAAAATAAATTGGTCCTTCAACACATTTCTATCCAAACAAATTGGTTGCTCCCCACATTTAAGTATGCATAAGTTTTTTTGTCCTATACGCTGTTGCTCAGGTCAATTCCGTCACATTCAACCATAATTATTGGTAATAAATTTCTCAACCGTCTTCGCAAGAAATTCCTAAATTTGAGTTGACTAGATTACCTAGTACCTTCTTCATTTAGTGCATGTAACCATGTTGTGTTGCGTATTTTTTTAGTTTAGTTTGAGAGGATGACTTGAAGTATTGATCACTATAAAAATTCTTTAGTTCGTGAGTTGTATGGAAAAATACTCATTGACATGGATGCACAAATATATATATATATAGTGTAATAAGTGGATTCAGATCACAACTATGTTTCTAAATGACTAGTTTGGTCTGTGCTGATTGAGGGATCATGTTAAATTTCACACTTCACCATTAGGCATTTATTATATTCTTGCATGCATTCACACTCCGTCATTAGAAAATGCAAAAAGCAAACCTTAATGAAGTTCTGATTGTTGAATATTCTTTTCTATGGTCTCGTGAAGGTGGGGAGAACCTACTCGTATCCTAATGGGAGACGACCTGACAGTGGCGGCAAGGCATTGGGTGAACTTAGCTTCCAGGTAAACCAACATCCTCTTGTCGCCTGCATAAATCCGAACCTCACGAATTTGATCCTGACTTGCAATTGATGTATTTGCAGATCGGAGATTACGTGGATGTGGCAATCCTGTAGCAAAACTCTGTTGTCTTCAGTGTTCTGTATTTACTGTAATGTTTTTAGATTCTCAAAGGTTGTCTTGCTCATGTGAACCGATGATGCCTTTTATGCTGGGATAATATTTGTCAAGCGATTCTACTATGTTACATTGCTGCTGATGTAGGGTTGTGTAATGATCTTAGTTGGGGGAATAACTTAAAGCTTTGTGAGGCTGTTATCTCTTTTTTTTTTTAGAAATCTCTAAGCTATGTTTAGATCTTGGGTTTGTGAACGAAAACCAAAACGGCAAATTGCATGCATAGTCATTGTGATTTGTTTGTTGTGTCATTTTGGTTCTTATAATTTGAATTGATCATTAAGTAGATCAAAATTGTTAAGGTTAAAGTAAAGTATTAGAAGGTAAAATGTGATCAAATTGATATAAATGGAAAATTTTAGCGTATATTGTTGTATTTTGTTCAAATAAAATCTTGTGAATGGATAAAAGAGAGAAAATATAATTTTCACTAATAAACTTTTATTTACATCTTACTTTTATTTCATTACACTAGCTTTTGACTTTACTCTCTACACTTTTTAATATTTCAAATCTATCCCTATTTGTAATCTCCCACCTTCTCTCTACCCTCAATAGCTCCCTATGTTTTTCCAAATGTAGGGTTTTTGGGTGGTTTATAAGATTTCAAAGGTTTCAGAGTTGGCAACTAGAATTGCAAAGATGATTGATAATTTAAATTTTCATAGATGACATGAGAGGAAGGGATTGAGAGAGGTTGAAGGGGGTAATGTTAAGGAAAGGGATGCATAGCAATGAGGGTGGCGAGATGGAGTGATGGATTGGAGTTGCAGAGGTGGCTTTGAGTAAGTGGTAGTGGAAATGGCAAATGAGTAAAATAAAAATAAAAATCGATTTTAAAATTTATAAGACTTTTATCCTTAATAGTAAATTGATTTAAAGATAAAATCGTAATAATTTCTTTTAAATAACAAATATAACGAGATAAATATGGTATGTAAATGGAGGCTTCCTTCTTGCAACTTAATGTAGTTTCGCAAGTGTAAACTTGAAGATCAAAGGAGGGATACATGTATTTATTAAATATTTTGGAAAGTTAATGTTTTGTTTTTGTTTTTAAAAATAGTTTTTTGAATTTTTAATTTGTATTTTTAATATTTTTTTCTAATTAATTTTTAAAAAAATTTAGATTTACTTAATCTTAATATACTTAAAAAGTAAAAAATTTATTGAATACAACAAAATACGAAAATGTATTGAATTTATATATATATATATATTTTTTTTTGTCTATTTAGTGAATTTTTAATTTTTTGTTTACAAATATTATATTTTTTAAATGTATTTTTAAAAAATAAAAAAATTACTTACAATATTAAAAAAATACTAAAAATAAAAATTATACTCAATTTTTTAGAACCAAACATGGTAATATAATTATTTCATGAGTAGTAATACATGTATTTTTTTTAGGGAAAATTGGCCTAAGGTCCCTCCTCTACTTTTGATAGGAGGAGAGGTCCAAAATAATATGTTTTGATGGCTAAGGTTCCTGAAATTTATTTTAGGTTATAAAGTACCTAAATTACCCTTCCTTTATAACATAAATTTGTTTGAATATTATATTGTTGACTTAACTGATAGATTTTGGAAACCGAATTTGCAGTGGAGATTTCGTCGGAGTTTTCGTCGGAGATTTCAGTGGAGATTTCATGGTGGAGATTTCGTCGGAGATTTCAGTAGAGTTGACGAGAAAGATTGATACGATCGTGTAGATTTCGTTGGAGATTTCGTTGGAGATTTCAGTGGTGTTACAGTGTGTTGATCGCGTAGATTTTCAGTGGAGTTGAATCAGGTTTGTTTTCGATTGAGATACCACATGCATTTTGATTTTTGTTTTGAATTTTTGTTTAGAGAGAGGCCAGTTTGAATTTTTGTTTAGAGAGAGGCCAGTTTGATAACTTTTTGTGGCTCAAGATTTTCACTGACTTTGTGGTTGAAGTTGTGTTGGTGTTCTGTATGGTTGTGTTGCTAGTTGGACTGACAGTTCTTGAACTTGTTCATGCAATTTAGCATTTTCTGTTTCAAGCTCCGAATTTGAATTCCTCAACTGTTGAATTGTTTTCATGTTGTCTTCTTTTTCAACCTCCAACATCCTTAGTTTCATTTGGATTGTGCTTTCTTTTTCTTGAAGTTCTGAGTTAAGTGATGTCAGGGTTCTTATTGAAATATCCTATTCAGCAAATAATTCCATCCAATTTCTGTCTTCTTCTTGTTTAGCTTGAGAAAGTGCCTTCAGTCTTTGACGTAGATCAGCAAGGATTCCTCAAATTGTTGAGGCTGATGCATTGTTGAGCCAGAAATGCTATCACGTTGTTGGTCGACCGGCTCATTACGTTCTTCTTCATCACTTTCCTTGTTTTTTTCTTGCTGTTCATCCTCTTCTTCATCTTCTTGTTCATCTTCTTCTTCACTGTGTTCTTCTTTTGTTCATTCTGTTCTTTGTCTTCTGCCTCTATGTCTTCACTTTCTTCTCTGGCTTCTTCTTCTCCATTGCTTTCACTTTCTTCTCTGGCTTTTTCTTCTCCACTGTTTGCTTGGGCTTCTTGTCCATTGCTGGCTTCGTATTCTTCTATGTTGCCTTCTGCTTCTTCATTGAATTTGACAATTGCTTGACCTTCAGATGAATCTTGTAATGCCTCCTTGAATTTGACAATTGCTTTTTTTGATTCTTTCTTTGTCTTTTTACCAAGACAGAACTCATCTGATGGGTTTTTGACTAGCTGCTTGTTATCTATCTGTAATAGGAGGCAAACTTCAGAGAAAATTGTATGGACCAGAGAAAATTACAGACAAGGAGTTAATTTTATGAGGCAGAGAAAATTATGAAACGAGTAACATAATTTAGATATCAGAAAAAATCAGTCAAGGCATGTAAATTAATGTTTGACTATAATTGTGTCAGAGAAATTTGGATTCCAGAGAAAATTCATTAGAAGGGCAGAAATAAACAGTGTTTATCAAAGATGCAAGGCAAATAAGTTATGGGCCAGAGAAAATTATGAAACAATCAACATAATTCATATATTAGAGAAAAGCAATCAGGATATATAAGTTAATGTGTTACAATTGTGGTCAGAGAAATTTGGATTGCAGAGAAAATTGATGACAATGCAGAAATAAACCAGTTGGTACTAAAGAAGAAAACATAAATTGATAGTTCAGAAAAAATTGATCTTAATCAATCAATGCACAAGGAGGGAAACAAAGCAGTGGTCAGAGAAATTTTGGAATTTCACTGAGATTTCAGGAGCAATGGGAATCTAACCTGTCGAGGTGCAAGAGAGTGGACTGGTGTCTTTTGCAGCTGTTTTGTCAAGGTTTACAGGTTCTACTTCGCACATCTTGGGAAGTCAGTTGTATTACTGTGTTCCGAGTCAATGATAGTTGCATGTTCACATAGCCAATACTGTGATGAAAATTAAAGTAAATAAAATTTTCTAAATGCACAAATTTGTAAGTATGATAACTGCAAATTTGAATGGATATTATACTTACCAGCAATGCAATGACACACCTCGTAACTTTTTCTGGAGTTTTGTGCAATGCCATGATAGAATCAATCAATGTTGATGTGATTGCTTCTGGCCAATCATACTGTTTCATTGATTCAAGAGGTTCCACATACTGTTTAAAAACCCACCCTATTGAATTCCCACTTGTTGCAAAAAATAGGGTGAGACACAAGTACAATGTAGCAATGATTGCTACATCTTTGAAGTCTGTTGGTTGCTTGCCTTTCATTGCTTTGACCAAGGCGTTTTTAAGAACAGGACCAGTGAGCCTTGTGTCCTTTTGGAATCTTCTCCTTAGGAATGCAGATTTTGGCTTTTTAGAGTATCTTAATGACATGGCTCCTTTACCTCCTTCCAAACCAAAAATCAAGGTCATGTCATTTGTTGTGAAGGTCAGGTTCTTCTTACCAACTATGAATGATTTTGTTTTTTCATTGTAACATTTGATTATGGCAACTACATCATCATCAGATTTCCTAGTTTTCTTTGGATCCATCCTTCCACTAGTTAGAGCTTGGATCAAATACCAGAAAGGGGTCTTTTGAAGCTCTAGAAGTTGTTTTGAATTGAATTTAAGTGTTTGAAAAAAGGAGACAACAGATGAGAGGTTGGATCGGAATTGAATGGTGTAGTGAGCTCTCTTTTTGTGGAGTTTAACAGGTTTTTTCCTCCTTGAGCTTGAGTCCTTTGAAGTTGGGGTACTCATCTGTATGCTAGTTGCTTCATCACCTTGTGTGATTTGGAGAGGAGTTTGTGGTGTTTTGCTGCTAGTTTTTGATCTTAGATCATAAAAAGACTGAGAGAGTTGTTCTGTCTTGGTTGGTGTTTCCAGTGTTTTGCTGCTGGTTTTTTATCTTAGCCCATAAGAAGACTGAGAGAGTTTCTGTTTTTTGCTTGGTGTTTCCGGTGTTTCGCTGCTTTTACGTTTTGCCATTTCTAGACAATGATTAAAACATAAAGATGTCAACATTAAAACCCAGAGAAAATTGAACATGCCAGAGAAAATTAGACATGTCGGAAAAAATTACATATAAGGGAGAAAATTGCAGGTAAGAGAAAATTGGAAATGTGAGAGAAAATTACAGATAAGGGAAAATTACAGAAAATTGGACATGCCAGAGAAAATTGGACATTAAAAATGAAATGTCAGAGAAAATCAACAAAACATCATAAACATGGGAGAGAAATTTTCAATTTTTGTTAAAATTACATATAGAAGTTAACATACCAGAGAAAATGAATGGCAGAGAAAAGTAAACATGGCAAGCCAAAGAAAATTTCCATGCCACAATTAGCAATATAAAATAAACAAAGTAATGTAAACATGCCACTGAAAATTACACCAAATTGAAACCAAGAATTGAACAAAATAAATATACCAGAGAAAAATACACATTCTTGAGGAAATTTCCATTCCAGAGAAAATTTCAATTCATAATATTAAAATGCCAGAGAAATTTACATACAGAACCAGAGAAAATTAACCATGATAGAGACACACAAGGGAGGAAAGTGGTGTGTTGTGGTCAGAGAAAATTATAAATGCCAGAGAAACTTAGACAGAGACAAGAGAGTAATAGACATTCCAGAGAAAGATAGACATTCCAATTAAAAATACATATTACAGAGAAATTTACAGAGCAGGGAAATTTATAGACAAAATTACAGAAACATGTTCAAGAATAAGATAAAAACATAGAAAATTGCTTTTTTGAAAATAAAGATGCCAGAGACAATTGAAAGAAGAAACATACATCAAGAAAAAATCAGAGAAATTCTAATGCCAGAGAAATTTACAGATAAAATCACACAAACATGTTCAAGAATAAGTTCAAAACACACAGAAATAACTGTTTCCAAATTCAGGTAGCTTTTTATTACAAAATTGAAACCCTAATTTATGGAAGGTTAATATAAAATACTATTAACTTTGTTTCCAGAGAAAATCTAGTTGTATTGCAGAAAAACTTACCAGAGTTAGGATGAAACTTGACTGACGAGCTGATATGGCCTGAGATAAAGATGCGATGTGACGAAGATGGACTGAGATGACGATGAGCAGTGAAAACGAAGCTCTAACGAAGGTCAGAGAAATTTGTAAGGAAGGAATGGGAATGATTTTTGCAGAACAGAACGAAACTCTAATGTCGATGGTGAAGATGATGTTGAAACCCTAATTCTGTTGTTCTGCTGTTCGTGAAGATGCTGGATGGTTGGAATGGAACTGAGATGTCGGAATAGTTTCGTTTCTGTGTTGATTTCGGCAAGGGTGTTTTGGTCCACAAAAATAATTAAAAACACGCGCCAAGTTGTCCAGGAACCTGATGCATCACTATTTTTTTGGGTGTCCTTTATGCTCTAAATTAGTATTATTAGGGAGCTGAAAAAAAATTCCCCTTTTTTTTAAGGAAAATTTACCCATAAGTCCTAGTTTTTGAAACGTTGAACCATTTAGTCCTAAAAGTTTTCTTATGCTCCATTTAGTCCCATTTTTACATCAGCATGATGTAAATGATGTAAATGATCTGATGTTTCATTCTATAATTTCAAAATTTATTGAAATCTGATGAACATTAGATGTTTTTCATCCTATATTTTCAAACATTATTGAAATTTGATGAACATTAGATGTTTGAAATCTAATATTTGTAACATGACTCTGATGTTATTAACATTGTATCTGATGTTATTAACATTGTAATGGGACCTTTCAGTCTATAAGAAAACTTTTAAGACTAAACAGTGCATAAGTTATTAATTTGGAATTTATTGGTGCATCCCCCTTTTTTTAATATCTACCAAGAGTATTATTAGATTCTCATTTTAAAATCAAAATCTCATAACAATAACTTTTATTTTAAAAATACCATTGTCACATCATTTTAATTATTTATTTTTTTATTTCATAAACTTTTTACTTGTTTTTATTTATTGATTTATTAATTTTCTTGTTTTGTCGGCGACAAAATGTCATTTGCAATCTGTTCGACAAAGAAAAGCGTGGCAAATAAGCCGAAATCAGAGAATGTAATCGGAGAGCAACCAACTTTTAAAACCGAAAAACGAGACTCCAAGTCCGAAATTTCAGATCGCTGTTCGTCACTGTCTCTCCCTCTCTCCTAGGGCACCCAATTCACACGCATTGGTTCCTTTCCTCTCAGATTCTTCGATTGTCACTGAAATCACACACCACATTTCTCTGCTTCGCAATTTCTCATGCTCGCTAATGGATTTCAACACATAATTTTTTGAAGTTTTTCTTTCGATTTCCCTCGTAATTCCCTATCTCTTTCCTTGTATTTATCTATATATAATAATGTAATTTCCTATACTAATCTACATGGTTCTTTAATTTTCAGGGTTTTGAGAGACAGACAATGGCAATCAAGAGGGGATTATCAGGTGCGGGCATTCACAGGAACAGAAGCGGTGGATCTCGCTTCCCAATTGCCATTCTCGTCTTCTTTTCGCTGCTCGCGCCCTTGATTTTCTTTGTCGGACGAGGACTCTATACTTCGACTTCAATTGGTCAGTATACTATGTACCATATTCTCTTTCATTTTCTCAGATCTCACCATGGGTATATTGTAATTTCGTTTAATCCCATTATTGGGACACCCAATTCTGTTAATTTGGTTGATTGAGTTTAGAGCATGCGCTTTTTCTTTTTTTCTTTTTTATGGTGTGTTGGTTTAACGCTTTTTTTTCTTTGCAGAATTTCTTAGAATCAATCATGGGTTTGAGAAAATTTTCTACCGTTTTAATAAGAGAATGGGTGATTCTACTTACATCACTAGTTAACCTCTTTACACCCTCCATCTCATTACATCACTAAAAAAAATATAATTCTCATTACACCCTCATTATATTACCAAAACTAACCCTAAATTAACTATTTCATCTCTTTACACCACTAATTTTGGTAACACGGTGCTAAACAATTTACATTATTCTGGTGTTATGTTGCCAGAAAAAATAGATCTCTCCAGCATTTTATTACTATACATTTATAGAGACACTTTTTTCCAAACAATGATTTTTTAATTTGTGATGAGCCTATTCGGTAATACAACGCTAATTAATTTGAATTACTCCATGCCATGTTACCGGACAATATTTTTTTTCCCAGCATTATGTTGCCGTCTAATTAGATGATAACAAGAAATTAATTTGGGTCACTTGTGAAGTGCATATTCAATGATTCATTGTTATACAAATGGGATTACTCTAGTGTCATGTTGCCAAACTATAATAGAGTTATCTAGGCTCCCGTCGCTGTACATTGAAAGATTTACTTTTTTCTTGAACCATTCATAAAAAAATTCATAAATCAAACACGTATCCATAAAATTATACATAAAAAGTATCCATAAAATTATTCATAAAAACATCAAGTCTACGAATATCCATAAAGTATCCATAAAATCTGTTATTGTTTGCATCCATCAATTAAACATATTATCACAATTCGTCTTGGTAATTTTAGATAATTTTCCCCCCTTAATAGAAATAGACATCCACACTTTTTAGGACCTGTCAACCTCAATCGTTCTCGTTTGATCTTTTTGTTGTCTCTATAGTAACCACATCTTTTACAAGAAAGTGTAAGTCTTGATTTTTTGCCATTGTCTCCCGCATCTGATGTCTTTATAACAATGACAAATCCAGTCTTCTTCCCAACGTAAGAAGTCCATTTAATTAATACTTCACGACTACTAAAAATCTAAAGATAATAAATACATTTATACATCAAATTATTAATAAAACTCAATACAAATTAAAAATAAGAAAAAATCGTATTCATAAAAAATAAAAAAAAATAAAAAAAACTTAACAAACCTCGTTTGTAATGAATTCATGACTAGAGTCTACTAATATTGCAGTACTTGCTTTGTTAAAATGAGTATAAGTATAATCCTTCTAGGCAAAAAAATATAAAATATAAAAAAATGAAACTAAAAATACATGGTAATGAGAAACCGAACAAATTAAAAAAATTCGGTTTGGGGTTACCGGAAATATATCTTTTATTCGATAGTTGGTTACCAAACTTATATTTTTTGTTCGGCAATGTGATGCCGGACTATTTTATTTTGTTCGATTTCGAACCACCAAACGAAAGTTGAACACCAGTCCAGAAAAACAAAATAAAAACCTACCAAATGAATAAAAATATTCACAATTTCACTTTTTTTATGGTTCTTCACCACCATTTATTCATCCATTGCTTTCTTTAATGATCAAAATACTATGATTCTCACTTTTTGAAAAAAGATGTGTAAGAGAAAAGAAAAATTAAGAAAAAAAAAAGAGCAATAGGGATTGAAGATCAAGGGGTGTAAGAAGATAACAAAATATATTTAATTTTAGTGTTTTGTCCTTAAAGGTAATTTCACATATAGATAAAATTGGGAGGGAAAAAAAAAACTCATATAGAGGGTGTAAAAAGGTAAAGTAGTGGTGTAAGTAGAATAACCCTAAGAGAATTTGGGTTAGAATAGTTGTCACCCTTTTTTACCCTTTTGAAGCTACAGTAGCCTGAGCCCTGCAAATCATGCATCTAATTTGCCTTTGTGATGTTCCTTTTGCGACGAAAATTTTATTTTGACAAGTAATTTGGCTATGAAATTAAATCTGGTTCCATTCTGGCAACCTAAATTGTCAAATTACAAATTTTGTGCCGTAGTATAGAGTGTCTTATAATTGAGGCATGCATGGAAAATTTTGCTATTTGATTTTGAGCTAAGAAATGGGATAGAATTGAAAACTTCAGAGCTTCTAATATGAAGTCTGTGTGAGGCTTAGTAGAAGGGGAAATGTTGTGGTAGTTGTTTGCTACATTGGACGTATGCTAAAATTTAATTTAAAAAAATCCTTAGGTCTATAACTAATTTTTTTTAGTAGTGTTTTAGTTTTAATAAGGATTTATTTATTTATTATTTATTAATTTTTAAATTTGATTATTATCTATTTTATTGAATATTTCATCATGGAATTTTTTTAATACAGTCTTGTTTTGGAAGTTCTTTTACGTGTTTAACATCATGCTTATATCCTAAACAACAAATGGGTATTTGGTTATGTGTTTTTTTTTTTTTTTAGAGTGGGGAAATAAGCAAATATAAAGGTTCAAATTAGGATTTTGAAGGATTGACAAATATTGAGTTGACGAGATGCTTGAGTTTTGCTCTACATTTGTGTAGGGCATGCAGGTGTGGGTGTTGTGGGTTTGAATCTTATTGTATAGTCTCCGTTCTTTTCTCTTTTTTTTTCTGGTTCTTTTTTGTTTCTTTTTTTGTGATAAAGAGGCTTGGAACATTTGACTCATATTTGTTAGAATTCTTCTTGGCTTTCTCATTTTCCTTGTTCTTTATCCGTCCCATTTTCTCTTTCTATTTTATTGATTTAAAGAACCCTAGTAACGTGGTTTGTGTGAAAAGATGCACAAAATTAAAAATTAAAAAATTTGGTAAAAGTTAATGTTTGAATTTTTGTGGGTCTTCTGCTTTTGGCCATTGTGCTTGATGGTTAGGGTAGTGGTAGGAGAACGGTGTTGAAGATTTGGAATGGATAAAGAAAGCTTGTGGAGAAGGCATCAACATAAAAATGTTGATTGTGGAAAGGATTGCTTCTCTTGAAGATTATAGACCCAATGTTTTGAAAGCAACCATTTCTGGTTTGAGGTTTTGGGGGAATTTGCTTTGTTGTTCAGAAGGGTTGGACTCGGTTGAGGATCTCTTTTGGCATGATGTTGGCATAACGACTTTCTTTTGAAGCTTGAGTTTCTCCGACTTCTTAGAATTACTAGCAATGATGGTTCTATCAATAAAGGTTTCTGAAGGCTACGCCTAAACCTCTCAACAAACATTGGTTCTTATGACTTTTGGATAAGTTATGAGCCCAATTTTGAGATCTCCTAGTGATATATTTCCAACTATTCCTCATTTCTATGACGTGTAAAGTCACATTTTGTATTCATTTCTTCATCTTATCTACTCAATGGCCTTTAGGTTCCATAATTTCTCCTTAGTTTTAACTAAGAGGTTGATTCCTATATATTTTTGTCAAACAAAAACTATGCTGTCAATTACAATATTTGCCATATGTAGTCTTATTACATCCTCTAGTTCGGTTAATCAATTCAGATTATATCAATTTCTATGGATGCAAAATTGGGCTTTGGTGGGTTTTAATCAAATTACTTACAATACACGAGATACCACATTAGGAGTGTTTGATCTTCAACACTTCTCCACATGTCAAAATTGCAATTTGGATCATACAACCCTAAATTGCCAAAATGATCCAAATCATTTTAGAATCGGTGTTATAGCAGGTTCGAAGGTAAGATCGTGTGGGATCATTGTACGATTGTAGGTAGGATTTTGATTTTTCACCTTATTGTTAATATGCATCGTTCTTATTTGTAATTTTACATTATTTTTAATAGAAAGTAGAATCTTATGATCCTTGATCCAATCCATGAGACCCCCTTTTGATTCTACATAGGATCCTGATTTTAACAACCACACTCTATAGGAATCAAGTCTTAATAGTTTCTGCATGCACCTTATAGGAAGAACGGACCTAGGAGTTACCTTACTTCAATGTTCGCCATGTCACGTCATCCTCGCATTCTGCTGAGTTATACATGTTATACAAACTGCCATAAAACTCCCTACCTCACCAATCTCACAAATATGTACTGGTCTCCAAAGTATTATCCCAAACCATTTTCAAGTGATTCTATGCAACTTATTTTTAGGTCACATCTTTGGTTCTGATTCTCTCTGGCTTTGTTCTTGACGGAATGCAAGTTTTACTTTATATGGTAGGATCTATTTGGTCAATTGATCAATAATATTTGGTCCTTTACAGATTTGGGGTCTTTTGCAATTGTTATACGCTTTAATGTGAACTTGGTGTATATATCCATAAGACGGCTTAACAAATTCCTTGTTCATCAGATGATTTTTTTTTTTTTTTAAATAAATGAAATCATATACTTATGTTTTAGGATGCTGATGATTGAACTTGTGCTATGGTCTTCTGTGATTTTCAATTTAACTATCAGTTAATCAAAGTCTGCAAAATCCATTCGAGTACCATTTTTTTTTTTTTTTTTTTGGTCTCACTTCAATTTGTTTTCTGTCTTTGTTATTGAATATCAGTTAGTGTCAAACTAATTTTTTCTTCTTCTGCAGATCAAAGTGGTTCTTTAGCTGGTTCTAGTATAGAGGTACCCATTTTGCTGCTTATATACTTTGGATTGCAATTCCAGGCTGTTTCGTTATTCACAGTGTGGGAAACATTGAATTTACAGGATGTAGATTGGAGAGAAAAGCTGGCTTTGCAACATGTTAAATCTCTGTTCTCAAAAGAGGCAAGTTTGATTTGATGATGTAGTTAGAGGTTTATCTTGTTATTGTGCTCCAACTTTCTCATTTTGGTTAATTAGTGGTAGTTTTTCATTTTGACATTTTCCCCATTACCTGGCACACTAATTATGCACATCTTTTAGGTGTTTGACATCATTACAGCCAACACAAATGATTTGGGACCTCTGAGTCTTGATTTTTTCAGAAAAAACAATTTGTCTGCTTCTTGGAAAGTTGTTGGGCTAGAAACTTCGGCTGAGAATAATGCCACTTCTGTTGAGGTCAGGATACTATCAGGCTTTAGTTTGATTTTGGTGCTCCTGTTTTTTCCTCACATTTTATGATGCAAGAAACTGTACAGTTTTTGACACTGTTTTGTTTGATTGTGCTTAAAGCCAAACCAAATAGCTGCAAACATCAAACAAGAGAACCCTACAGGAAAACGTGATGATTCTTCTGGTGGTAATATTTCACCTGGCCTTTAATCTTTAAACTGCTTAGCTTACATATTTATATGAATTAAATATATAAACCTTCTATTCTTGCAGATGATCACTCTCAATTTGTTGATACACCTGCAAAACTAGCACGAAGGGTAAATATCATTAATCCATACATTGTGTGTTTTCAATGGTTTTAGTTCTTTGCATAATTGAAAAATATCTTCAACCTTCTGCTTATTATCTGCATATCTGTCTGTGCCTTTCTTTTAGCTGCATTACCTTTTTTAAGTTTGTATTTTTATCTGTTTAATTTTTCTGCAGCAATTGAGAGAGAAAAGATGGGAAAAACGGGCAGCTGACTTAGTAAAACAAGATGATGAAGTAAATGTAAAACTTGAAAATGCAGCCATTGAACGTTCCAAATCAGTTGACTCAGCAGTTCTGGGAAAATACAGTATATGGAGGAAAGAAAATGAGAATGAGAATACTGATTCAACAGTACGCTTGATGCGAGATCAAATTATTATGGCAAGGGTATATGTTAGCATTGCAAATATGAAGAAGAGCCCTGGTTTGGCCCAAGAACTACAGAGTCGGATCAAAGACAGTCAGCGTGCTTTAGGGGAAGCAACTGCAGACGCTGATCTACCTCGCAGGTAGTGCAAGTATATTATCATTGTGCATGTATTGTCTTTTCATTTCATCATATTCTACATATTTGTGGTTCTGGTACTTTTCATTTTATTTTAACTAAGAAATATGTTATACAGTGCACCTGAGAAAATCAAATCTATGGGCCAAGTGCTCTCAAAAGCTAGAGAGCAACTGTATGATTGCAAACTGGTCACGGGAAAGCTGAGAGCAATGCTTCAATCGGCAGATGAGCAAGTTAGGAGCTTGAAAAAGCAGAGCACATTCCTGAGCCAGCTAGCGGCCAAGACTATTCCTAATGGAATACACTGCTTATCCATGCGCTTAACCATAGATTACTATCTCCTTCCACCAGAGAAAAGAAAGTTCCCTAGAAGTGAGAATTTGGAAAATCCAAAACTTTACCATTATGCTCTCTTCTCTGACAATGTTTTGGCTGCATCAGTTGTTGTCAACTCAACCATCATGAATGCTAAGGTAGTAGACTCTGTACCAATGTGTCATGTGGGTTTCATTGTTTGATTATAAATAGCAGCGGTGACATCTCTTGAAAGAATAGGTTACATGTTAAATTATTTTGTATTAAGGAATTTGCTCTTTCAGCAGCATGACCTATTAGCCTTGACATATTCCGGTATAGGTGGCTTGAAATATAGAGCTCTTTTTGATAATTTGATCTTGCACACAAATGAATGTTTCAATAGAGTTATCAAAAAATGCAATACCCAAACAATTTAAGGTTTTGGAACACACATTCTGAATCATTGTACATTTTTACTCCTAACTCCACTATCCCCAGATTTTTAGTGATCCAAAGCATTCCCAAAACTGCACTCCAAAGGTTTTCTTAGAAGGAATAAAAAAATCAAGTATAATGAACTCAAATCTAGGAAGAATGGAATATTGGTAGGACAAAATTTATAAGAATGAATCATAATGCTCATAATCATAGAGAAGAACTATATTTTATTAGTTGTCTAATTGTTAAAAGAAAATTGCTGTAGAATAATTTTTTTAAATGTTTTTTAAGAGCTTGCTCGAGAAGTACCTTAAATTCTAATAATGTAGTCTATACTTATCGTACCTAAAATAAGTGGAATATCACGTTCCTATTCCCATTCCCGTTTCACATATCCAAATGATCCATAATAACATATCAATGGAATATAGTAGTGAAGGTGAGATGATTTGCATGGTTGACACTTTCAAAGATAATGTTGGTGAAGGTTTTTAAAATCATTTTGTTCAAAATTGCTTCTGACCATTTATATGTTTGCCATTGACATTCTTCAAGTGGGTGTCCTTTTTGGTTGATCTTTCACCATTTAATATGATCCCTGTATCTTGATACAGTGATTGAGAAATCAGTTTTGGATCTAGGGCTCATGCAGGTTTACTTATTACATTTCTTTGCTATAGCCTAAATATGCCACTTGGCTGTGTTGCAGGAGCCACAGAAACATGTATTTCATCTTGTTACTGATAAGCTGAACTTTGGAGCTATGAATATGTGGTTTCTCTTGAACCCTCCCAGAAAAGCCACCATTCATGTTGAAAATGTTGATGAATTTAAGTGGCTCAACTCATCCTACTGCCCAGTTCTGAGGCAGTTAGAGTCTGCTGCCATGAAGGAGTACTATTTCAAGGCAGATCATCCCACTGCTGGCTCTTCTAATCTCAAGTACAGGAACCCAAAATATCTTTCAATGCTCAACCACCTTAGGTTTTATCTCCCTCAGGTTTATCCCAAGTTGGATAAGATTCTGTTTCTTGATGATGATATTGTCGTCCAAAAGGACTTGACAGGATTGTGGTCAGTGGATCTCCATGGAAAAGTGAACGGTGCAGTGGAAACATGTGGTGAGAGCTTTCACCGTTTCGACAAGTATCTGAACTTTTCAAATCCTCATATTGCAAGAAACTTTGACCCCAATGCATGTGGTTGGGCATATGGGATGAACATTTTTGATCTCGAGGAGTGGAAAAAGAAAGATATCACTGGCATATATCATAAGTGGCAGAATATGGTTAGTAGTTCAAAAAACTTTGCATTTATTTTGAGGCTCTGATTTTCTTGTTTGATATAAAAATGGGATGACACTGGCAAGTTTACTTTATTGGAAATCAGTCGCATTATGTTGTTAAAGGAAATAGTGGGCATTTTATATTAATTTATTTCTTTAAATTTTTACCTCTATGTACAGTTGTTTTTCATTTGGTGATTTGGTGTCCTTTAAACTAAACTTCTTATTGCCACCCTTCAAGTTTCAATTCAAAATGCTTCATTTTTCAACATTTCTGAATTCCTTTATTTATTTACCTTTTTGTTCCTGCTCTGGTGGTTGTTTTAGAATGAAGATAGGGTACTTTGGAAGCTTGGAACTTTGCCTCCGGGACTGATGACATTTTATCGGCTGACACACCCGCTTGACAAGTCGTGGCATGTGCTTGGTCTCGGTTATAATCCAAGTGTTGATCGGTCCGAAATTGAGAATGCAGCTGTTATACACTACAATGGAAACATGAAACCATGGCTAGAATTGGCAATGACAAAATACCGGTCATACTGGACCAGGTATATCAAGTTTGATCATCCCTATGTTCGCAGGTGCAACCTAAGTGAGTGAAGGGGACGGTGGATTACTAAGGTACATCCAAATGCTCTCTGTCTCTCACCTTTCCAACTGAATAGTGACTTCAGTTCAATTTAGTTTAGGACAAGGGAGGGGTTTTACCTGTTCTGTGCTGTTTTTCCCTTATATCCTTAATTGTTTATTCTTCTGTGTAATTCAAATTTGTTCGTTTTTGTCAACCCCCTCCCTCTGAAATGAACTTGTTGACCTGTAACAGCTCCCTACTGAATTTGACTCTAAGTGAACCTCGTATTTGAGAAGTCGAATGCGTATTTGTGTATTCTTTGAATGAGGCCCTATACATTTTGTACAAGTTCAATTTGAAGCAGGCCTGGAGATCTTACCAAGTCAGTCATTGGATTAGCCTTTCGATAATGTTTGGTTGTTCAGACATCAGTACTAGCTGATTGTATGACATTACTACTTCAGCACAAACTTTTAGCCTGAATATATCCTAGCAATTGGCATATGCCATTGTTATCTATTTGTCGGCAATTCTTTTATCTGAGATAAGCTGTTTTGACTGAGTTTGTACTACATTTAATTGAATTGACTTTTGCCTGTTTGGTGAAAGCTTATTGAGGATGCTTATAGCTTTATATATATATATATATTCAAATTTGTGCTAGAATGTTTGTTACAACTTTTGTTTGTAGTTTGTAAGACCAAAATAACTTCCAAGTTAAAAAAAAAAACAAAAAACTGATTATTGATCAAGAAGTTGAGGGAGGGATGTTCTTATTTTCTACTTTCTGATAATCAATTAAACGGCACCAAATAGGTCTATGCCCAAATTACAATAGTGACAAGCTGGCATGCACTTGTGACCGGTTGTTGCAGTTCCTTTTTCCATTAACTGACCCGTGGTTATTGAATCTGAATGAAATGTTGCATGAAATACCCCATATATGATCTCTTGATTTTGGTAACCCTTCTTTGGTGCATATAAAGGACGGCTTGTTTCATTTCATCAAAATGTGTATGGCCATTGCTCAATCAGCCTGAATAGTCTTTTGATGAATAGTTGTTAAAGCAGCTGCTTGGTTCACTGATTGGATTCTCCCAATAGAAAATATACACAAGATGTAAACATGCCACTTGAAGGCATGATTCCATACGCATTAGTTTGCTTCTTTATCGCCATAACTCTAAATTAGAATGGTCTCACTGGGCATGCCAATTTATGTTAGTAAAAATTAATAGATAAAACTACCACGTAAAAGGTGGTAATGTCATACAATCTGCACAAAGTTTTAGTCAATCGACAGAGAAATATCAACAGATAAAACTTAATCTTTACAAAATAATAACATATTAAACAATGTGGTTGCGTTGTATGCCTTGTAAATGTCAAGGACTTCTTTGGAGGAAATTGAGTGAGAGAAACAAATTGAAATTGAAAATATTTAAAACATTGAAAATATTTACCGATTACAAGAATCAAAAACAAGAACCAAGTAATTGATTACAGAATTACTGAATTAGTGAGACTACTCCTAATGAGAATAACTACTCTTTAAGAAGAAATCTACTCTTAATTGAACTAATCTAGGTAGAGTTGATTTGTTGAGTGTTGTTTTTTATGCATGTCTCCCCTTTGCCAATTTATAGGCAAAAACCCACAGCTTAAAAACTTTCCTTGGTAGCTTTTCTTCTCCTCATGCACATTGCCACGTGAAAGGTGGAAATTGCCAAAAGTACTTGCTGGACGTGGTGCCACCTTTGATGGTAATAAAGTGGGCAACTAACTTGCAATAGGCATATTGTTGTCATGTATCCTGCAAAAAATAAATAATAATAATATTATTGTTGCCATAATCACATAAAAAAGATAATTTATGGTTTGAATCGATAGACTATAATTGGTAGGTCACAATCAATTAAACTAAGATTTGATCTCGATTACAATTGACCGAAAAGTAATTTATGGTGTCAAGTGGTTTAGGAAATGTTTATGTATAGTTGAGTGACGCCTTAACAAGCCTTAATTCTATTTATTTGTGGCTTCTTGTTTTTTCTTCTTTTCCACAGTGATACAAATGAGTTAATTATTACCCATTTTGGACAAGCAAAGGCAGAAGATTCTGTATTTGAATTCCTTTTCTCCTGTATTAAAGACTTCTCTCCATCATACGATTAGATTAAAGAAATTCATCGTATGGTAGAGACGTGACTTAACAAAGAGAAGGATTCGGCTTAATAATTTGGCCTCTTTTGATCACCATGTCAAGCTTTAAATGGGAAAATCTGAAAATTCTTTGTTTTTTTTTCCCCTTATACAATTTGCGTGAACTGAAAGTAAAATAAATAGTTGAAGGGAGTGTTTGGAGGCTAAAAAATTCTGGGAAGCATTGGATATCCCTACTTCTGTTCAAGCCTTATTCCCAGATAATCTAGCCAATTGGGCTAATTCCAATTGTTCTTCCTACTGCCATCACTCTTCAGCAGCTCTCTGGTCCATTCTCTTTCCCATCTCTTGCTGGAAAAACAGGAATACTCGCATTTTCGACCCAAACCACCCTTCTTTACTCAATCCCTCAAGGGCTGTAGCTCAGACCATGGAATGGCAATTTTATTCCAATCACTGTCCTAAAAAGAGTCCGCCAACACCCATAATTGTTAAGTGGACACCCCCCAAAATGGGATGGATCTTTCAAGCTTAATACGGATGGTGCATCTAACGTTGTGTTTGGTTGAGGATTTGTGAATGGATTTAAAAAGAAAAACGAAAAAGGTAGAAAGACTTTTCTTCATTTTCAAACACTTTTCTTCATTTTTTTTTCTAAATCTCTTTACAAATCTTCCAACCAAATAGAGAGTAAAGAAAATTTGGGCCAAGCCTTCGCCGGTGGACTGATTGGTATCATCTGGGTGGACGGGTGTGTGGTTTTACTAGAAACATTGGTGTTTGCTTTAGCATCATGGCTGAATTCTGGGCCATCCGAGATGGGCTCAAGCTTGCGCTTGACAACAACGTAATGAACTTGGAAGTGGAAACTGATTAGGGATGGCAATGGGGGTTAATGGGGTGGATATTAATTCCTCATCCCTATTTTCCTATAATAAATTTTTCCCATTCCCCATGGGTACCACCCTCCCCATCTCCTAATGGGTTTAGATTTTCCTCAACCCACCTTAATCCCCATTTTTTTTATTTTTTTTATTTAATGTTAACAACCAATTTTTTTTTTTTTACAATTTTTTTTTTAAAAGTTCACAACAAAAGCTAAATATACCTTCAATCTTTTTTTTTTCTTTTTTTTTTTAATATATTTAATGTTAACAACTTTTTTTATTTTTTTATTTTTTTTTTAAGGTTCACAACAAAAGCTAAATATACATTCAATCTTATTTTATTTTATTTGGTTCAACAACAAAATCAAATACACATTAATTAATTAATTAAAAAGTTTGTTTTATAATAATCAAATATATAATTTTGAGACAATCAAGTTTTAGTAATTGAAAAAAAAATGTGGAAAATCGTGGAAGATTAAAAAAAAATTACAACCATCTCTCTCTCTCACTCTCTCCCCTACAAAGTTATAAGAACCTGTTTACAATGTTATAAAAGCCTGTTTGAAGAAATAAAATGTGAAAGAACTTGTTTGAAGAAAGTGTTATAAAACCCATATTAAATTGTATCAGAGCATAAACAAAAAATTGTTTGTTGATCTCTACCAACCAACACAAATACAGAGCTACCCATGTTCATCCCAACGGTAGCGCACACAAAAAAATAAAAAAATTGTAACAAATCAAAATGCACAGCAAAGATCCTAAAGACAGAACCAACAAAATAATGTCAAAAAACTTTGCCAACCAAAACCCACATATGGATAACTTCACTCTAAATACACATGTATGTCAAAGTATCTATCTGTGTAATTCTAAACATCATAAATGAATTGCACAATATAATTAAAGTAGTTAGATGTTCATAGTAAGGCTTAATTCAACTAGAAGCAAAACACACTAAACTCTCAATGCACATTCTTTGGCATTTCAGCGCCCAATTCAACAAAGTGCATTCTTTGACATTTCAACTTTAAGTCTTTACAAGTTTCTTACAGTAGCAGCATTCCAACAGCAGCAGCATTCTAGCAACAAAACTTACACAAGGATAATAAAGATCAAAGAAAAAAATGTTGCTCGACTCTAATTCACATCCATATACTAAAAGATAATGTATAACATGTAAAAAAATCCTACTATGAAAGTTTGAGCGATCCAACAAGAGAAATGCAAAAGAAAAATCAACTCTGATTTACATGCATCTCATCATATATAGTAGCGTAACCAACTGATTCCAATGTTGAATTACTTGAAAAATAAGAAAAGAAATTAAGTACTAAGACTATTCAATGAAAATATATTTATTTTAAAAATAATTACATATTGATTTATTTAAGTACATTGCATCTCCATAGCCCACAACCAACTCTGTGCACACATCAATGCTTCCAAAGTATCTGGATGAAGTCTACTCCGATACGGACTCACCAACCTACCACTAGTGCTAAATGCAGACTCAGAAGCAACAGTGGATACTGGAATAGCTAAAAAATCCCTAGCTATTGCCTGTAAGGTTGGATATTTCGATGCATTTGATTTCCACCAAGTCAATACATCAAAATTGGGAGTTCTTGTCACAACATCCTGTTCTAAATAATGGTCCAACTCTGATATTACATTGTTGACTTTTTTTCTTCGCTTTCTACTAATAAACAAATCATAATCTGAAACTACCTCTGAATCTTCAAAATTTGAACTTGTAGAAGATTCAACATTAACATCAGTCCCCAAACTAAGTTTTCTTTGATACTCTTGCAACAAATCATAACAAAGTTGGCGAATCTTCGCAATTTCCTCCTCAGCTGTATCTCCATAAAGTTTATCAAAATAAAACTCCAAGACACTAAGTTTGTACCTAGGATCAAGTACAACAGCAACCCCTATAAGACCATGTATAACAACCCAAAATTTGTCAAACTTGCCCAACATTTTTGACGCCATTGAGCTAACAATCTCAATTGAACAAGAGAGCCATTGGGAGATAGTTATTCTTATCTCACATAAATTTGGAAAAGTAACATTAGTTGTGGGATATTTAGTTCCAGAAAACAATTCAGTTGCTTTATAAAATATTTTAAATCTGCCACAAATTTCTCTAACAAACTCCCACTCCTCCTCACTTGGCAATGTTATATATTGGGTCTCTTTATATTTCAAACGGTAAAATACATCCTTATACAACAAGGCAGTTTCAAGCATCAAATATGTTGAATTCCATCTAGTAGTACAATCAAGTCCCATCTTTTTAGTATTCAAATTTTTCACTTGACGAATTGTTTCTTCAAATTTTTCTACTCTTTTAGGAGTTGCTACTAGGTGGAATTGATAATGAGAGAGATTGAGATTGAGAATGAGAACCCTAACATATGGGGAAATGGGCGGGTACCCATTCCCGACCCACATTCTATAGATATTTTAAAAACTCACTTAATTAATCCTATGGATTAAAAAAAGGGGAAAAATCCATATATTTGGGTTGGATCTCCATGGATACCCATAGAGTAGGATCTCCATTGCCATATTTCACTCAATTTTAAACACTTTTCTTTCTTTTTCTTTCTAAATCTCTTTACAAATCTTCCAATCAAATACAGCGTAAAGAAAATTTGGGCCAAGCCTTCGCCGGTGGACTGATTCGTATCGTCTGGGTGGACGGGTGTGTGGTTTTACTAGAAACATTGGTGTTTGCTTTAGCATCATGGCTGAATTCTGGGCCATCCGAGATGGGCTCAAGCTTGCGCTTGACAACAACGTAATGAACTTGGAAGTGGAAACTGATGTAATGCAGTGCTCTATAAACAACTCATATTTTGGACCATCCAAGAAAATCACCACCTCGCAAATTTTATAAATGATTGCAGGTATCTGTTGAAGAGGTTGGTAGTGGTGATATTTAGAAAAAATATCATTTTGCTTCTTAAGTTATTATATGAAAATTAAATTTGATCAATTTATCTTCTGCCGTCTATTTTCATTTATAATCAAACGAAACTTACTGATATGACGTGAAATTTCATTTGGAATTTCATTTTATTCCTCAAACTATAATTTAAAAATTAATTAGCCCCCCAAATATTAAAAAAAAAAATTTAATTTAAATATTTAATATATAATTTTTATCTCAATAATGAAAAAATTAAATTGTAAATAATATACTTTGAAAAAAATAATAAAAAATATAAAAATCATCATTTAGAATTATCTCTTTAAGTCTCAAATTATCTTGAGTTGATCTTGGAGAAACTAATTGAGTCAAAAATTTCTTGGCTACTTTGTGTGTGCGCGGGTGCAATTGTGACTAGTTTATTCACCAAATTAATTTCAATAATTGATCAAGTAATAGTAATTTCAAAACTAAGTAGGTAAAAAAAAATTAAAATTGAATTACTGTTTAAAGAATACTCGACAGGATTAAGGCTCAAATTTTTTATTTAAAATTTAATTTATTCATTTTTTAGATGAAAAACTATTCACCTTGTTTGGTTTCAATTTTCTAAATTTAATTTTTAAAAAATTGAGTTTTTTATTATTTTTTTTCGTATTTTTTTTGTTTTTAGTGATTTTGTAAAAATATTTTGTATTTTTGGTATTTAGTAAATTTTTAAAAGATTTTTTTCACAAATATTATACTTTTTAATTGTATTTATATTAAGTGTATCTAAAAAATAAAAATATTATTTAAAATATTAACAAAAATTCAATGAAAACAAAAAAATACGGACAATAAAAAATTCAATTTTCAAAAAATTGAATTCAAAAAATTGGAACCAAACTAGGTGATTAATTAAATATGTAAATTCTTTTTTTAATATTTGGGAGACTAATTGATTTTTTAAGATATAGTTTAGGGATAAAATGAAATTTCTAATGAAATTTGATGATACGTCAACAAGTTCGGTTTGATTGTAGACAGAAACAGACGGCGAAAAGTAAATTAATCAAATTTCAAAAAGTTTAGAAGTCAAATTAATATAATATGAAGTATGCATACGAAATTAATTTTTACCTAATAATTTAAGAGATAAAATGATATTTCCTCTAATATTTAATCATATTTACAAGGAAGACTTATTTATAAGCCCTTTTTCAGACACTTACGATAGGCTAAGTCCTGTGTAATTTCTTATAGAGTCTCAAGTCCTATTTAGATAGGAATGTATTCCACAAGATCCTACATAAACGTAACGTGACGTGACACTTATATAAACGTAACGTGACGTGACACCTATATAAACGTAACGTAACGTGTCACGTTACGTTTCGTAAACTTAATGAGTTTTTATTTTTTTAAATTGAATGTGAAAATGTTGCTGGTTTATATTGGTATTACGTTACGTTTCATATAAATATGATCTATGGTAACATTCAATTTCCTATGTAGGAAATTGAATGTTGCCATAGATCATAGGTGTCACGTTACGTTTATGTATGTGTCACGTTACGTTACGTTTATGTAAATATGATCTATGGTAACATTCAATTTCCTATATAAGAAATTGAATGTTGCTATATATCATATGTGTCACGTTACGTTTATGTAGGTGTCACGTTACGTTACGTTTATGTAGATATGATCTATAGTAACATGCAAAATTGCATATTACCATTGATCATAGGTGTCACGTTACGTTTATGTAAGTGTCACGTTACGTTTATGTAGGTGTCACGTTACGTTACGTTTATATAGATATGATTTATGATAACATTCAATTTCCTATATATAGTTTTATTATTATTTATGATATTAACAACTAATATTAAGGGTAAATGTGTCAACAAACTTCCCACAAAATTTATGAGAACATAAATTTTTTAATAGGATCATATGTAGTATAAGTCTCCTTAATAGGACTTATGAATAATTTTCCCCATTTACAAAGAAGCTGCGGATATTCTAGCAAATCAAAGAGTGCTTTTTGCTGAAGGATCTCCTGTGTTTTCTTTTCCCCATCGTCCTTGTATTTCTATTCAACTGGCAGATGATGCTAAAGGGGTTGGCTATCCTAGAATGATATAGACTTTTATTATTTAGGGACAATTAAAATAAAATAAAATAAACCAGAGTACGAGTCTTTTAATAAAATAAATTTTTAATTTTATTAACTTAAATTTTGATTTTTTTTTATTTTTAATTTAAATTATTTCTTTATTTTTATTATGTAAAACTCACAAAAAAAAAAAAAAAAAGAGTATTTTAGTTAGAGGGCTATGCTCCTACCTTTTTCTTTTGGACCCTTACCTCTTTTTTTTCTTTTTTTTTTTTTTTATTACAATTTTGCTCTGACATCAATTTATATTTTTGACCCCATCTCTATCCTTTCAACCCTAACCCTAATCTCAACCTCACCTCCACCTCTATCTTCACTCTACTCCGATTGGTAGCCTCCTAGAGCAACCATCCCAATGCCTTCCCCACCAACGACCAACCTCCCACCATCTCTCACCATTGTGACCCCTTTCACTTCTTTCTTTAATTTGGGCTCTTTCTCTCTTCTTCTTCTTCTTCTTCTTCTTCTTCTTCTAGGTTCATAGATGTTCTTCCATCGCAACCACCACCCCACAGTCTCCTATAAATCCTTTCCTTACCTCTAAAATCCCTTTCCCTTCCCAGAACTGCAATTCTCTCCTCAGCCTTCTTCTCCTGCAAGGACCCACTTTCAGGTCTCCTTCGTCACTAATCTCATTTTCAACTCTCCAGATCTGACGTCTCTCATTCACCAATCGTCACCTCCCACATCCTCCATTTTCTTCTACCTCAAATCTCTCTCTCTCTCTCTCTCTCTCTCTCGTACATAGTGTTGGTTTTGAGGATGGAGAAGTTTGGGTTGCGGTGTTAGAGGGTGCTAGATTGTCAGCATTAGGTAGTGGGTTGGGGACATCCGGGTTGCGGTGTTAGAAGGTGTTGAATCTCTAACGGTAAGGGGCTTGAAGAATGCGGTGGTGTTGGACTGGTTCAAAGTAGGTCAATGGTAGCAATCGTGGATGGTGGTGCCGACACAGCAGCAAAGGTAGGCTAGCGGTAGTGGTTGCCGGAGTTGGTAGGCATGGGATTATGGTTATGATTATGGTTAAGGTTTGGATTTGGGGTTAGGGGTACAGTTGGTATTAAGATAGGAGTTCAAGAGAAAATGAAGGGGGTGCCTCTATTTACACACCACATTTTGTTTCAAGGCACACCATTAATTGATTATTTTTTTTATTACAATAATAACCTTATCTAAAATGACCAAAATGACCAAATACACACCTTAGTTGAATACACAACATTCATTAGTTAAATTACCATTTTGGACAGAATTCTAATTACACACCAACCCTAACCAGTGTTGCACTTTCGTAGATTGCTCCCAACTCCGACCAAGGAAGAGGCAATGGTCGCGATAGGCGGTGATGATGCAATCCTTCTTGGTGATCGCCACTTCCATTCCGATCACCATAACTTCTTGGCCATCATAGAGGTGGCAGAAACCGCGGATCAGCTTCACTTTGTAGAGCGTAATCGGCAGCGATCTCCATCCAACGCATCATCGCCATGTCTCGAAAAAAGGTTATGAGCTCTTTGGGAGTGGTGGTGATGATGCGAGACGGTGTTCGCAGTTGTAGCCGGTGAAGGGGACGCTGAGATTAGGGATTTGGGAGAGGAGGGGTTTCTATCGGGAGGATAGAATGGCAGTGCCGATGGTGAATTTGGTGAGGAGTTTTTGGAGGATTTGACAGAGAATCGAATCTGGCAAATCATTGATCCTATCTTCTTCTTCTGGTTCGAGATTGTTGGCATCGTTATGGCCTAGGGTTTGTTTTGCAATTTGGGGTTTATCGAGAGGTTTGTGGCGCTTTGGCATTGAATGATCCATTACAACTTCTATTTTTCATGATCAAGGTGATGAAGATGATAATGATGAGATACGAAGCATAGAAAGAGTTGGAAAGATTAAGGTATTCTGTTTGTTTTTTTTTTTTTTGAGTTTGAGGTGTGTACTAAGTGGTGTGGGACTAAGGACAAAAATAGAACGTTGTGGTGTGTGTTAAGAAAAATTATGTTTTTTCAAATTATTAAAGGTGTGAAGTGAGTAATGGGGATGGCTTGAGACCAAATGTGGTGTGTAAATAGAGGCACCCGAGGGGCTTCACTTTGCTGGGTGGGAGTTCAAAGAAGTGGTGGGGCTAAAATAAAAAAGTGAAGGCAAATAGCAGCTTTCTTTAGTTATTAAACTCAATTAGATATATATATATATATATATAATATCTAAATATCATTTTTATTGAGTATAATGATTAAAATACTTATTTTTTTATCGATTTTACTTAACAAAAATAAGGTATGGTTTAGATTGAAAATAAATAAAAAAATTTAGAGTTTAAATTGATAAAATTAAAAATTTAGATTTATTTTGTCGCAATGTCAAACTTTAGTTTTTTATTTTTATTTTTATTTTTTTATGTTATTTACCTATATGCTCCAATTCTGACAAAAATAAATAAATAAATAAAATAAATAATAACTTTCCCACGCACAAAAGTATAAACCTTGGATGCTCCTAAATAAGAATGGTAACGGGCCGGGGCCGGGATTACACTCCCTGTCCTTAATCCCCGAATGTACAAAATTTCCTGTCCCCCCCCCGGTCCCTGGCGAGGAACCCACCCCCCCGTCCTAGTCCCCGCCCCCGCCCCCGCCCCCGCCCCCGCCCCCGCCTTCTAACAGGGATTGGTTTCCCGACCCTTCTTTTTTTTTTTTTGAAAACTACTTTGAAGCTATATGGAGGATCTTTCTAGAGACCCTTGAGCTTTTTCAAGATTTTCTTCAAAGCCATGACCAAACCCCAGGTTCCAAAATCAGATAGCTCTAGTCTCAAAGAATCAAACTGAAGACGAGAGGCATCGATGAGTTCCATCTCTCTCAAGAATTACAAAAGCAAGATCATCAAAAAAAAAAAAAAAAAAAAAAAAAAAAAAAAAAAAAACAACAGATCATCATCATCATGTAACCCTATGTTTGGTTGCTAAGAAAATGGATGAAAGGGCAATAAAAAGTTTCAATGTACTCTGAACAATATCATGTAAAAAATATTAAATCATCATCACTTCATCAACAACAGATCTAACACAAATCTCACAGATATGAGCTCAAATCTATGATATATATATAACACATAGAGAAAGAGAGAGGAATAGAAAGAGATGGAAAGATAGAGAAGAGAGAGAAGCTCCAAATATGGGACGGAGGAGGGCGGTGGAGGAGATTGGCAAAGAAGTCGGTAGAGAAGCAGCGCTGTGAAGAGGACGAGGGCCGTGAGGTCCATGGAGGCTCTCTTCTCTCTCTCTTTCTCTCTCTCTCTCTCTCTCTCTCCTCCCTCCCTCCCTCCTCCCTATTTTTCTCACGCGAAGCTCTCTCTCATCACCAAAAATGGCAATCAGAGCACCATCGCCACCGTCGAGACAGTGATCTATGGTAAGGGAGTGAAATTGGTGAGATATCAAAGAGAGAGTAGAGGGAAGAAAGAGAGAGAGAGAGAGAGAGAGAGAGAGAGAGAAAGAGTGAGAGAGTGACAGAGGGCATATAATAGAGGGGTATATATATGAATGGATAGAGAGGTATAATAGTAATTTCAGTTTGGGGAAACGGGGAACGTATCACCGTCCCCGGCCTGAAAATTGTCAGGAATTTATTTTTGAATACCATCTCTGGCCCGTCGGGGGTATTTTTCAAAGAAAAACCATTCTAATTGGGGTCGGAGGACCGAATCCCCGTCGGACCGAGTTCAAATTACCATCCCTACTCTTAAAGTGGAATAATAGTCACGTGTATGACATGTCAAATTCAATGCCTTTTCCATATGCTTAAAGAAAAAGGTGGACAGTGACTGATTGTGATGAAATTTGAACCAAAAAACAAAAACAAAACAAAATAAAACTTGTGTTAAATTTGTCACAAAATTGAGTTATAGTTAAATTTTGATAAGCCTTCTTATCTCTATGTAAACACAAATTTTGTAGCTATAATTAAGACAACGAAATAAATTTACAAATAAGTAATTTTATTGATTATAATAAATTGGTACAATTCTCTGTGGTTTGCTCTATTATAAAAGAACAAATCCTCTGATTCGAATGGCTGTAAAAGGGGTAGCATCCCTCAAGCAAAACATCACACATGCCCACAATTTTATTTTATTTTCATCCATCAATCAATTGAATAATTCAAATTAAACAAACCAAAGACATGGATGGCTAAAAAGAGTAATTGAAGCCTATTCCGTGCACTATTTCAGCGTGATTGATCCATATCTTGTGATCGCATTACTTCTCCATTAATTCCTTTTGCACCTAATCAGTCAATGAAACGATTTTCTTGTTTACAAACGAAAGTTAGTCTGAATCTTCCACATAAGGAAAACAATAATAAGGCCTTCTAGGGCAAACGAGGCTCTGAAGCATATATAAAGAACTCTTAGCATAGTTGCCTCATAGGTTTGAGAACAGCAACTGATTGTTCCTCTTTCTTGCATATTTTAGGAGCCGCCTATTTAGTTATATAAATGATTGATAATGAGTTGCTTTAAACTTTGCTACATTTATGTTGCTGTTCTACTCATCATTCTTCAAGCCACATTGATAAGCTATATTGGAGACTGACTGTTACCTTGTGTTTGTCAAGGTAAGACTTTTATATATATGCATATATAATATTCATTATATACGTATGTATATAATTCTCATTGATTGTGAGCATGAACGGCACAAACAACCCTTTTTCTTTTTCTTTTTGGATAAATGTGCATGATGTCACTACAAGTACCATATGTCTTGAATACCTATCTTTTCTTGCTTGCTTATCTACACAAACATGTGTATCATCAATCTATGAATCATATTATACATGACTTGATAGCTTGCATACATATATACATGACTTGGTGGCTTGTATACATATACTTGATATTTGTAACTTTGCACTAGTACCCGTGCCAATCACCACTTTTTTTTTTTCTAGCAATTTCTTTCCCATATTGCTACTTTGTGTATGATTGACAAGGAAAACCTTCTTTGGAAATTGCATTTTATTATTGCATTTTATTATTCACCATAATTGGCTATTTTAACTTATGTGGGAGATGCGCCTATCGAGCTAACCGCCTAGATATTGGGCTAGTGAAGTAGACACTTCCACCACCACCCATTCGACCATAGGTAATTAGTTTGACTTATGTATGGAATGCGCCTATCGAGCCAATTTCTTTCTTATATTGCTACTTTGTGTTTTCTAATTAACAAGGAAAACTTTCTTTGGAAATTGCATTTTATTATTGCCTATAAAATAACAATTTTTTAAGAATAATTGAGTAATATACTCCATTACCCTTTCATGATAATTGGTTATTTTGACTTATGTGAGGGATGCGCCTATCGAGCTAGCCACCTGGATATTAGGATAGTGAAGTAGACACTTCCATCACCACCCATTTGACCATAGGTGATTAGTTTGACTTATGTGAGAAATGCGCCTATCGAACTAGCCGTTTGGATATTGGACTAGTGAAGTAGACACTTCCACCACCACCCATTCGATCATAGGTGATTAGTTTGACTTATGTAGGGAAATGTGTCTATCGAGCTAGCCGCCTAGATATTGCGTTAGTGAAGTAGACACTTCCATCAACACTCATTCGACCATAGGTGATTTGTGACGCCCCAAATCTACACTATTGGTTGCTGTCAAGGGAGAGTCACTAATGAGTCCTATGGTCAATAACCAAGTAAGATCCCAGATCGCCGGATGAGTCAAATTAGCCTCCCTTCTAAGTTCAGCTTTCTTAGGCAGTGCACTACCCCTTTGACTGATCTTAAAAGGTATTGACACAAGATCTCATAAGTAACGATAAGGTTCATACATATAGATATTAGAATATAAGTACATAACAACCACGAATATCCTTAATTTCAAAAGCTTGTTCCATTACATTACATCCCAAAAAGAAAATTTAAATCTTCATATGAGCCTTACAAAATATCAAAAGGAATTTCTAACTTTCCTAAGATAGCCAAAAGTCTTCGAAAGTTTCAGGCTCGTCATCTCCAGCTATAAGCTCCCATTCAGCACCTGGCATGATACGCCGTGAGCTTTGAATGCCCAGTAAACACACACACACGCCGCTCCTTTTTCCCAGTCCAATACACAATCACAAATATAACATCAAGTAGTAAAGCATGATACTCACTAAATAAATAAAGGGTTACAAGTTAGATGTTAGTAAACTAGAAATCCCCCAAAGAGATTTCGTCCTCCTAACCACAAGAATCGGACGCGGATTATTCGGTATGCCCCCTATTTTGCTGCTTTGTTGCAGAACTAACCTCGGATGGCTACCAATGGTTATATACCGCGTAGCGCCAACCGTAGGGCCTCAAAAGAGACGGTAATAATAGGCCTTGCCCAAATCCCTCCTCACACCAAACCACCTAGGGTCCGAATACAACCGCTCCGTTCAAGGGTTCCGAAAACCACTTGCGCAAGACTTTAACTTCCAAATAGGGAACGCATCCCAACAATCCATACATCACCCATCATCATCTTTTCATTACTCAAAAGATCGAAAACCCAATACCATCCCAATTAAGTTTTCCGTTGAGTTAAATGTTTTAAATCAAGGTTAGACCAACTTAACAAGATAATAATATCCACATAAGCATGCATCATTGAGATGAGGAAGATAAAGAACATAACCATAACACATATAATATCATGCTAAGATATGATCATAAGCTAATAAGCATTTTCATGAACACAAGAGCATAAAACATCTATGCACAACAGAATTTCCAGATTCAATATCACATAAGGATTAGAATGAAAGGACTATTTTAGATTTTTCACTAGACTCGGCCTTCCTATGGTTTGTAGATAATTTAATCTAGTTTCCAGAACATATTTCGGAAATGGGATAGCTTTTCTAGATTTTAAGTTATTCAGAAAACATTCCAGCGCTGTCCAGATTCGTCGACCGTTACGAAAATTTGATTTTCTTGCAAACCGCTCACTGTTTTTAAATGAAACCAATTTTAGTTGAAAGATAACTTCTTAAGGAAGATTTTGACATAAAATAGAAGTCCAGAATAATTTTCTACATTTTTCTAGAAATTTTGAAAGTGGGCTACGAAAGTAGATTCTAAGGCACAATACCCAAAACAAGAAGATTTATGAGAAAAGAGACCCACTATGGGAAAATTTTCATTTCTTTTGTGATGAAAACATGCTAACTAACATATATTAAACTCAGAAAATTTGCTTGAAGGTGTGCCTTTGGAAAGTTTGAAAGATCGGTATGAAAAAGATAGTTTTGTACCGAAATGAGGGAAAATACAAGAGAGGTAGGATCATGGCTCAACTCTTATCATTTTTAACACAAGGAAATCATTAATAACACATCTGAAAACAATGTTTAGAACCCTTAAGAACATGTATTTGAAAAAGGAAAATGAAAGAGAAGGCTGTGTTGTGGCTTACTTGCTAAGCTTTGAACAAGATGGCTCTCCTCTTCCTTCTTCTTCCTCTCAAGACTTCTCTCTTGCTCTCCTTTCTCTCCTCTAGGCTGAATGTGTGTGTGAGTGTGTTGTTTGTGTTTGCCATGCTAGGGAGTGGTGGTATTTATAGGCAAATTTTGTTGTAAAAAGACATAAAAGCCCACTAGTTGGAAATGGATGGAAAAGTTAGGATTTACTTGGAGTCTAATGGAATAGGAGTGATTAGGGAGCTTAATCATAGGAATAGACAACATCTAGTTGGTCCCTAGTTGAAATGAAACTAGTATTGGAAACAAAACCCTAGGTCTAGGGGTACTAGGTGTTAGGGTTTCTAGAACACCATGATTACAATTCTTGAAAATAGGTTCCTGGTGGCCGGCCATTGGGAAAGGTGATGGGGCTTATTTTTTTATTCAATTTAGGTACTAGGGGCACATCTCCCAATGTATATATATATATAGATCTCAATTTGATTGATGGTACCTATAATATAAAAGTACATGTACTAGTTTTGGGGAAATTCTTGAAATTAATAAAAGAGGTGAGGGCTTGAAATAAAACTCATGTTTTGGAACCCCATTTATGTAGAATTAAATTAAATTAGGCTAAGGAACCTAATTTGGCTAGGATATCCTGTTTCGATAAAAATAAAAAAAAATAAAAAAATGCTAACCGACAAGATTCGAAATAATTCAAGGAACTGAGGGGCTTTAAGAAAATAATTCAAACATTAGGGTTTTTAAAGAGAATACATTTTTCAGGGGCTTCACATGATTAGTTTGACTTATGTGGGGGAATGTGTCTGTCGAGCTAGCCGTTTGGATATTGGGCAAGTGAAGTATACACTTCCACCACCACCCATTCGACCATAGGTGATTAGCTTGACTTATGTAGGGAAATGCGCCTATCAAGCTAGCCACTTGGATATTGGGCTAGTGAAGCAGACACTTCCACTACCACTCATTCGACCATAGGTGATTAGTTTGACTTATGTGGAGGAATGCGCCTGTCGAACTAGTCGCTTGGATATTGGGCTAGTGAAGTAGACACTTTTACTATCACCCATTCGACCATAGGTGATTAGTTTGACTTACGTCATGATCATATTTCATATATGTCTCTCTACAATGCATGTATTTTTTATTTTTTTTTATAATAATTATTTGGTTTTGTCACTCAGTGATGGTGTACTTCAAGACTTTCAAGAAGGGATACTTGACCATTCTCGAAGACTCTAGTGATGCTATTGAGGAGGGGACTACTCTTCCAATTCGCCCTCCTTTCCTTGGTGCTTGGGGCTTGAAGTTCGAGCCGCTTGATGGTTCTTTTCATTTGGCGCAATGGGCTCATGAGACTTCATGTCAATTAGTTGAAGGTCTATCACACTATGGGGTTTTATTATTAAAGTCATCTAACCATGAAGAAATTGAGAATCTTAGCTCATTTCCTACCCTTAGGGGTGCAGTTCAGGCTCAAAATGTGGCATGGGGCACTATTTTCAAGGTCGTAGGAGAGCCTTCTTTTTGTGAAGGATATTTGGAGTGTTTGGAGGATATATTGGGGCAACATCGTGAGGTACTATAGCAGGCAGTTGTTTATGATGCAATTTGCCTCATTGTTCTCATATGACCAACTACACAATGTTATGCGGACCTTTTGTGAGCTTTGGTGTCCGTCCACTAATACCCTTCACACTTTCATAGGCGAAATATCTATCCCACTATGGGACTGCGTCAGCTTGGTGGACCTTTTGTTAGAGGTGCAATATATGATAAAGTGGTGCCAAATGCCCAAGAGTTGGCTGGCAATATGAGGGACAAGAATTTCCTTCTTCCTGTCAGTTGCGGATATTTATTCCTTGTTTACCATCAGCGTTGTAAGGAGTCGAAGAAAAATGTGGTGAGGATTACTAGTGGGATAAAATTTTGGTTTAAAGGGGAAGTCAAGTACCATAAATCAACCAAGAGGACTTCAAGGAATAAAACTCAACGCCCTAAGGAAACTAGCAACCCTTCTGGTATTATTAACACAACTCGGTCTCGAACTGTGCAAGGGGACCAAGTCATCAGTGACTTGGGGATTGCTGGTGCAGCAAAGGGTGAAACTTTTCTGTCAGCTTTCCTTGTTTGTTGGTTGTGCAAATTTGTTCTACCCTGTGGGGATGGTGACTTGATTAGACCTGGGGTGTTTAAGGTTGCTAGTATGATGGCTCGTGGTTGTTCATTCAGCCTTGCCATTCTTGTACTTGCTAGCATCTACAAAGGGCTTAATAGAATTGTTTCTTCTTCTGATCCTGGAAAGTGCGACGCCATCTCCCCTATCCATTATGTTTGTGCTTGGTTAGCAGAGTATTTCAACACACACTTTAGTATTGATTCTACTCTGAAGCCTCGAATGACGAGATATGCTGGTGAAAGGATGGCCAAACATTTTGAGGAGTTAGAAGCCTATGACTTATTTAAATCATGCAAAGATATGATCTTGCACTGTTTGGCGTATAGCGAGGGCAATCCCAAGGAATTAGTTAATGACGGTCATATTTCTAACTCAGATTTGGAGTACTTCATCAGTATCCACACGAGCTATTTGACTTTGCGAAGTTTGTCCACTATGGTCATTGAGCCATACAGTCCTCACAAGTTTAGTAGGCAATTTGGTTTTATTCAAGCCATCCTGGGTAAACTTAAGGTTAATCTTTGGGATGGTAGTTTACAGAACATTGTTCAGCATTGGGATTCTTGTGTTCGTGATGGTACTTATTCTGTATTGAGGTTACCAGCGCATTTTTGATTTCCTATCTCATTCCACTACCACAGCCTATTTGGAGTGGTGGTCCTAGCTTTGTGGGCTATTTCACTAACAAAGAAAATTTTATCCTAAGGAGTAAACGCTCAGCTTCACCAAATCAAGAGATGGTTAAAGCGAAGAAAAATGCAATTGCTAAGCAAGATGGGACTTTTGGTGGAGTAGTAGACGAGGACCACAGTAACGGTGATCGTAATTAGCGCCACTTAAGGAGAAAATCTGGTACTGGTACCGTTGGAAGGAACACCACTTCTTTTAATGATGTGGAGTCATTTTTTATCGACGTTCCTAGCACTTCTCAACCAATGGCTTCTAGTGTTCTACCGGTAATGATAAAATCTATATTTGTAATTTCAATTTATTGTGCCATTTTTTTTTATGACTCCTCTTTAATTCGTTTTGACAGTTGCCAAATGATGACTTTGATTTGGTGTCTGGCAATGAGGACATGAGACTTCTTGATGAGTTCTCAGATAATGAAGAATCAGTTCATGGGCCATCAGCCTTTGATTTAGTGATTGGTCGTAAGAGTTGTCTCTCAGTTGACCCAACTCCAATTGTCCAAACTTCTTCCTTACCTACTGTTCCTACACTAAGTCAAGTTGCACCTTCTATGGCTTCTACTATTGATATAAGAAGCATGATCCTTAATGCTCGTCGCTCAGCAACTTCAATACTTGATAACCATATTAAAGGCTTATTGAGAAAAACTCCTATTTAAAAAGTTCCAGCATTGGGCCAAAAACTCCAAGAGCTTTATGATGAGCTCTCAAAGCTTCAGATAGACTATTCTCCATTGCAAAGCCAGATTAAGAAGTACATACAAAATGCTACTATGTACATCTCTATGAAATCAACATTTGCTCAAGGGATGACTTTAGAGCTACAGGATCAGCGTTTGGCAGATGTCAGTCAACGTGTTACTCATGCTCTAGCTTTTGAGAATGAAGGAATTGAGCAGGTTCACTTGATGAAGTCTGATTTAGATAGCCTTGCAGTAAAGAAGGCAGAATTGTTAAAGGTGTTCAAACATTTAGATGAACAATCACAACAACTAAAGACTACAATTAGTGTTATTGAAGCTGAAATAGTTCAAAGGTGAGCCATTGTTTCTACTTTAAGGGACAAACAAGCTACAATAAAAGCAGCTGAGGTGATAAGAAGCGAGGATATCGAAGTCGCCAACAAGTTCGAGCAGCTCTTGAAGGTTGAACAATGCAAGATCCAGAGTTTATCATGGTTGCCATGATTTATCTATTTATTATTATTTTTTATTTCATTTTTATTTCAATGAAATGTATCTCGAAACCAAATACTTCATTATAAAATAATTGCTCTAGCAAACACTTTATTTATGAAATAAATATTATAATTCGAAGCAAAATACTCTTATTGTAAAGCACATTTGGTTTATTGATTTATTAGTTGTTCATAGTTTATACTCATGCGGGACGAGTGGTACAATTTTTATTTTTTTTTAAATAACAACTTTATTTCATATGGGCCAAGAGCATCATGCAGTTTATGCTCATGCGATTAGGAGCGTTACATTCTCATGGATAGTAGTGCTTTAGGAACTTGTCAATGATCGAGCCAACTCTTGTACCTTCTTCATGAACAATCTAGTACGCTCCATTAGTGTAGACTTCAGTCACCACGTATAGACCATCCCATTTGGACAAGAACTTGTTGCCGATTCAGTGGGTAGTGATGATAGGTCTTTGAATAACCAACACCAATTCTCCAACTTGAAAAGACCGGGGTCTAACCTTCTTATTGAAAGCTCTGGAGAGTCGAGCTTGGTAACACTCAAGTTTTTATTGTGCTTCCAATCTCTTTTCATCCAATGCTTCTAACTCAACAAGGCGTAATTTTGCATTCTCATCATCAGTGAGACCTTCCTGTATAGCTATCCTTAATGAAGTAATCCATTGTTCCAAAGGAAGAACCACTTCAACACCATACACAAGGGAGTATAGGGTGGTGTAAAGGTTCTGGTGGTTGATGGATAAAGTTTGCATGAAATTGGCAGGGTTAACACTTTCTTGAGTAGTCCAAGCAATCTTTAACCATCGTAGGCCAATAGTAACCCATCCTTTTACTCAAAAGTGAAGTTTAGGACCAGACTGATGCGCTCTACATATCCCGGAATGGGCTTCTTCCATAGCTTGTTGAGCTTCATCATCCCCTAGGCAACGAAGAAAAATTCCTTCAAATGATCGTCAGAATAAAGTTCACTTGTAGTAGATGAATCGAGGAGCTCGACGTCTTATTTCAATTCTATGGCCAGTATCATCAGGGAGCTTCTTGTGTTCAAGGTAGTCTATAATTGGCATTCTCTAATCGTCGACTTCGATGGCTAGTACTGAAATTGCGTTTGTATCTACAAGGCGACATTCCAACAATTGTGGCAATACCCATCGTTGGCATACAAGGACACTAACGTGTTCACGTTCTAACAATATCAGTGTAGTTGCTAGATTGGCAAGTGCATCAGCCATGCGATTCTCTTTCCTTAGAACATGTTCAAGTACCACCCCCTCAAATTTTTCAATGAGATGAGTTGCATACTGGAAATATGGGATTGTCTTTCTTGACTTCATATTACCCGCAGAGCTGATTAATTATTAACTTAAAATCCCCATAGATATCTAGGTCAACAATTTTTAGCTCTGTTGCCATTTATAAACCAATTATTAAGGCCTGGTACTCAGCAATATTGTTTGAGCAATTTTCGCCAAGAATAAATGAGTAAGGCAAAATGTGCCTCTGTAGTGAAACAAAAATGACACCTACTCCTGCCCCTTCCTTCTTTACAGCCCCATCAAACCCCCTCAAATTTTTCAATGAGATGAGTTGCATACTGGAAATATGGGATTGTCTTTCTTGACTTCATATTACCCGCAGAGCTGATTAATTATTAACTTAAAATCCCCATAGATATCTAGGTCAACAATTTTTAGCTCTGTTGCCATTTATAAACCAATTATTAAGGCCTAGTACTCAGCAATATTGTTTGAGCAATTTTCGCCAAGAATAAATGAGTAAGGCAAAATGTGCCTCTGTAGTGAAACAAAAATGACACCTACTCCTGCCCCTTCCTTCTTTACAGCCCCATCAAAGAACATCATCTAAGGTTGTAGGACTTCTATGAACAATACATCTTCATCAAGGAATTTCTCAGAAATTTCCCAATCAGCAAGGATGGGATGGTCGACCAAGAAGTCTGTAAGGGCCTGCCTTTTACCACTTTTCTTGGCACGTAGATTATCTCAAATTCATTAAAGAGGAGAGACCATCTTGCTAAGCGTCCTAAGAGGATGGGCTTAGACATAACATACTTTATTGGGTTGGCTCTTGCAATGAGATGCACTGTATGGGCTTGGAAATAATGTCTTAATTTTTTAGAGACAAAAACAAACGCCAAACACATCTTCTCAATGAGTGAGTACTTGAGTTCATTTTCAGTTAATCTGCGACTTTAGTAATAGAGTGCTTGCTCTTTATTTTCTTTGTTATTTTGGCTCAGCATTGCTCCAAAAGACTCTTCTTGAGCAACAATGTAAAGTATCAATGGTTTCCCCTGATGGATGAAGCACGTATCTCTTAATACTGTCGAAAGCATTTTGACATGCTTGATCCCAAGCAAATGGAGCCTCCTTTTTTCATCAGTCGACCGAAAGATTGACAACGACCTGCCAAGTTTGAAATGAATCTGCGGATATATGCCAAGTGACCTTGAAGGCTTCTAAGTTCCTTTAGGTTTTTCGATGGTGGCATCTTTTGTATAGCATCGATTTTGGACTGATCAACCTCAATGCCTCTATGTCGAACAATAAGGCCGAGGAACCTTCCAGACGTGACTCTAAATGTGCATTTGAGTGGATTCATCTTCAAGTCATACTTTCTCAGCCGGTTGAACACTGCATGAAGGTCCTCTAAGTGATTTTCCATTTTCTTAGTTTTGACCACCAAATCATTAACATAGCACTCAACAAATTCATGAAGCATGTCATCAAAGATCTTTTGTATGGTATGTTAATAGGTGGCACCGACATTCTTGAGTCCGAAAGGCATCACTTTATAACAATAGATGCCTTTTGTGGTACGAAATGCAGTTAACTCTTCATCCTCAAGTGCCATTCGTATTTGGTTGTATCCTGAACACCCATCCATGAAGGACAACACCTCGTGTCCGATAGTGGCGTTTAGCATTAATTCCATAATAGGAAGCAGAAAGTCGTCCTTGGGACATGCTTCGTTCAAATTTCGAAAGTTAACACATATTCTAATTTGTCTATTCTTCTTGACTACCGGGACCATGCTTGATATCCATGTTGGATATTTTACTTCACGTATGAACCCAACTTCGATCAACTTGTTGACTTCTTTTCCACTTTGAGGATGCGCTCAAGTCTGATGTATCGATGAGCCTGCTTTACTGGTCGCATATCATGCTTGATCCCAACGTGATGGACACAACTTTTGGACTTAAACCTGGCGTCTCCTTATACGTCCATGCAAAGACATCTTTATATTCGAGAAGCAGTTCGAAAATTGTCTTTTCTTCCTTAACCGTTAAGAGTGTTCCCACAAAGATTGGTCTAGGGTTATCAGGAGTTCCCAAGTTGAGTTCTTTCAAATTGTTAACAGTTGATTGCCCCCCATCTTCAAGTTCTGGAGGAGCTTCTTGGAGATCATCATCCTCTGAATCTGAGCTAGAATCTTCTTCAACTGTTACATAGTGAAAAGCAACATGTTCAATTTCTTCTTCTCTTTTACTTTCCGCTTGAGTCTTAATTTCTCCAGTTAGTATGATAGTGTGCCTTTTGACCTTAAACGAACCTTCAACACTAACTTCAAGTGACATCATGCGTTTCATGCTAGAAGGAATCAAACTTCGGGTCTCATTATCCTCCTTTGTAGAATTCAACTCAATTGTTGATGTGTTTCTCTTGTTCTTGCCTTTTCTAGGTAATGTATTCATATCACCAAGTCAAGCAAAAATGTACTTTCGTAACCAGGAAGTTTGTTTTTCATCCCCTTCCTTGGTAGTACCTAATTTGTTAAAAAATGAAGGTTAAGAAATTGTACCTTCATCTGTCTTATCAACAATGCTCAACCTATTAAAAATCAAGGTTCGAGGTGCAGGAGATTCAATGCGGTCAAACACTGAGACTCGAGGAGTTGGGCTTGAACTTTTGTCTTCCTTCACTTCTTCCACAGTGATATGTTATACGTCTTCCTTCTTCCTTTTTTCTTTTGGCAGAGATACGAATGGGTTCAGTTGGCATGAATCCAACTCCAATCTTTAGAGGGCTCACCTTGTACCCTTGTTGCCTGAACTTTTTCTGAGTTTCATTAAGACCATGAACTTTCTCACTTGTAAGTTCAGGACTTAACTCTCCAAGTGATGAGGGATTAGCAAAGTCATAACCTAACTTGGCTAGAAGCTTATAAGCTTGTGGATCAAACCCTTCCATTCGTTTTTCAAGTAAGGAGCCATGTTTGGTAGAATTTTGCACAGTCCTAACAAATCCCTTTAGTGGAGGTTTAATTAGGCTTGACAATCCCACCTGTGGAATTGATATTGTTGCATCTACTCTTAGTATCTTCAGATCTTCTTCTATTACGGGGTAAGCAAAGTCTCCTTTGACTTTTGCAGACGTCATGACTTCTTCAAATGGCGATTGTCCTTCTTTCCGTTGACACTTCAACACATACCTGAAGACTTTTGTCATTGCATGGTCTTTTAAGGATGAAGGTTGTTTTTGTGGTGACGCGACCTCAGGTGCTTTTTTGCCGCTTGATAAGTCTTCCCTTGAGAAGTCCAACACAACTTGCTTTTCTTCATTCATTTTCTCTTTTCTTGCATAAGGGATTTCAGCTGTGATAACTTCAGGTATCCCATTGGAATCCAAATAAAATTTTGCATCAGCAAAGTGAGACTCAGTTTCTGTAAATGGCTAGTCATCTGTGAATACCGTCTTTATTCCACCTTGGTCAAATTTAAAACATTGATGGAGAGTTAACGCAACTACACCATTTCCATGAACCCAAGGCCGCCCCAACAACAAATTGTAGGACGTTCTTGCATCAATGACATGAAACAAAGTACTAGACGTGAGTTCTCCAATGGTGAGGTTTAAACAAATCATACCAATCGCATGTTTCCCCCCTTGGTTGAAACCTTGAATAACCAGATAAGTTCGAGCTAACTCGTCAATTGGGATTCCGAGTTTCTTCATGGTGAACTTTGGCATGATGTTTATCGCTGAGCCTCCATCAACAAGGATGCGGTTAACTTTTTGTTCACTAATAAAGCCAAAGACAAACAATGGGTGATTGTGTACCTTTGAACCTAGTGAAGGTCTTCATTAGTGAAGGTGATTGTTGTGCAACAAGGAACAGAAGTGATGGAGTTCACCTTGGGATAGTCTAGCTCATTAACAACAAACTCATATTTTCCAAGATCTTCTAACAATCGAACAAGTGCAAGTTATATAGATCTAAGGAGTTGAGATGCTTCACGCAAACTGAAGCATGGCGGTAGTTCTTTCAAGATTATCAAGACATCAATTTCCTCCTTATCTAGCGTTGCCTTAATGGCGTGAACTTGTTCCACATCTGCTTCAATGGTTGAAACCATGTAGGCCGCCTTGACCAAGTCATCTCCAAAATACCCAATAGGGAAAAAGTATCGCAGGATGATTTGGGGTAGGTGAGTTTTCTTCAAGAAATTTATCTACCTATTGCATCTTATTTTCATTATTCTTCTTGTCCATCACCTCCTTCTTGGAATGTCGATGGGAGTTCTTCTTTTCTTCTACTTTCTTCAGTGAAAAATGTTGAGTCTTGGACTTGCTTCTTTGTGACTTTCTTCGTGTCATGAAAGTCGAACTTTCATTTTCTCCAATAGTTAAGACTTCTTCAAAACCATCATGGACATGCATGTCTTGATTTGGAACTTAAATAATGATAGGTTCAAGTGAACCAAATTGGATGACTTTGGGAATTGCTTTCACTGTTGGGATTGCAGATTGTGACATTTCTGCCTTGAATTTTGAGGATTGAGAATTTGGAGGTCCTACAATAACCGTCGCATGGTTGGATTCTGCCGATTCGTCAAGGTCTAAGAGGATTTTGTTCTTCCTGGCCAAGTCCAGAAGCAATTCCTTTAACACGAAGCATTTTTTAGTAGGATGACTAACTATCTGATGATAGTGGTAGTACTTTGGATCCTTCACATGACCTATTTCTTCAGGACATTTTCACTCAGAGAGTTAAATGACTTTCTTTTCAAGTAAATCTTCTAACATCCCTAGTACATCAGAGTCAGGAAAATGAAACTTCTTTTCTTATAGTTCTCTCAGAGATGGGCATGTTTCCTTCCTTTCTTCTTTCTTCTTGTCTTTCGTTGAAATCTTGATTGGAGCTGTGGTTACCGCCATTGCTTCTTTGGTGGTACCTTTGAAAGGCTTGCCTCTTTTTTTCACTTCTTTGTTATCCTTCTTTTGTTCAAGAATGGAAAGGTCTTTCCCATTATGGTTGGCTATGCTAATTTCCATGTCATGTGAATGCGTAGCTAACTCCTCAAAGGTTTGTGGTTTTATCCCTTGAAGGATATAAAGGAGCCCCCAGTGCATGCCTTGCATGCACATCTCCACAGCTGAGATCTCAGAGAGTCGGCCTTTGCAATCTAGACTTAGAGCACGCCAACGGTTGATGTAATCGACCACAGGTTTGTCCTTCCATTGCTTGGTACTGGTTAATTCCTTCATGCTTACCATACGACAGGTGCTATAAAAACAATTAAGGAATTTACGTTCTATTTGTTCCCAACTATCGATTAACTCAGCCTTCAAATCAGTGTACTAATAAAAGGCATTTCCTTTGAGTGACCGAACAAATTGTTTGACAAGTAGATCTCCATCTATCGGCATTGTTACAAGTTTCAATAAAATGAGCGACATGTTGTTTAAGATTACCTTTTCCGTCGAACTGTTGGAATTTGGGAGGTTGGTATCTGCTAGGCATTGTAAGAATGTCTACCCTCTTTGTGCAAGGCTTGGAGTACATGAAAGCACTTCACGGGGACCACCGTATTGTGCTCGGATGGTATTTGCAAGCATGTCTCGGAGTTGTTGAATAGACAAAGAAGCAATAGATGTTGGTTGACTACTTGTGCCAATCGCTTGCCTCACAACAGATGTATGGCAGGTTTCCCCACCAACAACTTGTTTGGACTTAGATGTAGGGTTCACCTTCTCAACCAACATGGCTTGTGGTGTAAAGCCAGGTGGATGAGAATTGTCTTGACTTGCCTCGTTAGCATTTCGTGCTTCTAACTTGTTCATCAAGGTGGCAATCTGAAGATCTTTCTCTTCCACTGTTTCTTGTTGTTGAACTAGACAAGTTGATGAATTTCTTCAATTCTTCAAATTGAGAAACTTGGAGAAGAAAGGCATGATTGAGGGCTTAAACGGCTTGATCTCGAACGAGTCTTGAAATGATCTCTTTGAAAAGAGAGACCAAATTTGTATTCGTAACTTGAAAGGATTGGCACAAATTTTGAGTGCTTGATAATCCTTTCTTTTAAGTTTGAGGAACTTTAGAGAGAATTTTAATAAGAGAATTTGGCAGAATCTCGAGATTGCTTAAGAACTTGCAAGACTATTAGCCAAAAAAATGTGTATCCCTTTTCCCCTAATGAAAGCCTCTATTTATAGACTTAAGAAAGGAGGGTTAATTTTGAAAACTCCAAAATTGACTCCAATTTCTCAGAAACAAGCAATTTATCTATTATAGAAATGATTTACATTGAAATTTGAATTATTCCACCAAATTCTGACAAAATATTTTTATGGGCCCCACGCTTTTGGGTTGACCCAATTGTCAAAATAAGTTCACTCCTCTTTTGGTGTGACCCATAATTTAAAATGGGTTAAGATTCATAATTTTAACGTAAGGATGGGTGACATTGTGGCTAAGGCTTGGGGTTTAAGCCCCAAGGTCACAGGTTCAATTCCCTTCCCCCCGGGCCAATCTCTTGGGCGAAGTACAATTGGTTAGGAGGTTGGACCTCAAGTTGTCTAATCAGCACTTGGTGTGGGTTCAATGCTCCCCCGCTGTGCGAGTCCTGACTTAAGCGGAGCTTGTCTTGGGAGGTCGGGGCAAGTTCCCAGGTTATAATCTCCTCGCTCGGAACGGCTAACAGGACACCCTGGTGATCTCTGCAAGGGGCGCTGCCTTGGACCTGCGGGAGGATAGGGAGGATTTTCCTGTAAAAAAAAAAAAAAAAAAAAAAGATACATAATTTTAGTAGGACCCACATCCATTTGAAAATTTTGACCATCTTAATTTTGATTAATCAAGAAAATGTATTTGTCTTAATTAATCAGACAGTGATCAAGAGACATAAAAATTTAAGTATCTACACTCTACATTGAAAATAATTTTAATGACGTGCTTTTAAAACTTGTGAATAAAATATAATTTTTGATTGATCCAAAACATTATACTCTTCATTCAAAAAATGTAGAATATATTGATTCCACTATTTTGAATTAATAGGAAATCGTATTTTGTTCACGTCATGTACTTTCAAACAATGTGTATTAACAAAATTAGATTTCACCCCTATGGTACTGTGTGACCCATATATGCCATTTTAATTACACCAGCCTTCTTTAAAATTAAAAAATATATATATATATAGTTTTATAATTTTAATATAATTATATCGATCTCTCTTTTTAAAAAAAATTAAAGAGATTGAAATGTATGCAAATAATATGAAGGCACAAGAATAAACAAGAAAAAAAATTATATTTTAATATAAAAGAGATGATAATATCATTTTTTTTCATTCATATAACTAATGAATTATTGATTGAAAAGAAATAAAAATGTTACGTAAATTAAATATTTTTTCTAAAATAAAAGGTCGGTGTAATTTATCCAAAAAAGAAAGATTATATAATCATAGCAGCATTATTATTATTATTATTATTATTATTATTATTATTATTATTATTATTATTATTATTATTTTATTTTATTTTTTTTGTGATAAAGATAAGTTAGTATGTTTCTGTCCATAACATTGAACCTAAAACCTCATGGTGACACTTATCACTATGTTTGGATGAAGGGATTTGGTGAGAAAATAAAAGAAATTGTGAGAATTGAAAACCCTTCATTTGTTTGAATAGTTAAGTAATTTGAGAAATTGTGAGAAATGATGAGAGATGGTGAGAAATGAACTCTAGCCAAATTTGTGTTTTGTTTCTCATCAAAAGTGGTGAGATTAGTGAGAAAATAATTGAGTTTAATGAAACTTGTTTAAAATATCAAAACTACCATTATGAAAAATGTAACTTATTAATATGAAAGGTTATTTTAGTAAAATGAAATACACTTTCTTTTCCTTTCTCTTACTTAGGTCTTGTTTGGGAATAGGTTATTTTAGTAACTTTATGACTTTTTGGCTAAAATATGAGGGTAAAAAAAAAAAAAACATATATGTTTGAAATGACTTTTTAGTTTTTTACGAAAAGATGTGTAAAAATTAGAGAGAAAATGAAATCTTTAACTTTCTAGTATAAATTATAACCTTTTTAATTTTTTTTTAATAATTTTTTGACTTTTAAACTAAAACTATTACTTCCCAAACAAGGTCTTATTATTCTATCCAAACAAGATAATTGAGAAATCATATTCTCTTTTTTTTTTATTCATCCAAACACAATGATACGAAACATAATCATTTCTTTTTTCTTTCACCCATGTAAAAAACAGCAATCGTTTTTTTTTTTTTGGTTTTTTCACCTTTCCTCACGATCCAATGGTTTTTAATCATTTAGCTATTAAACCAATGGCGTTGAATCAACGAAGAGGTTGGAACTCATATGGAAAGCCAAACATCAGTAGTCCCCAACGGCAGGGATGGACCAAGAGGGGGGCTGGTAGGGGCGACCGCCCCCAAAGTTTTGAAAAAACTCCTTAGATATAGTAATAAAATTATAAATATTTTTAAATTATATAGGTTCGCCACCTCAAAATTTAAGAACCGCCACCCCCTAAATTTTGTACTTTAAAATTTAAATTTTATTTATTTATTTGATAAATACTAATACTAATAATAATAATAATTTATTTTTTAAATATGATTACTTTTTTATTTTAAATTTAGTAATGTTTAAAATAATTGAGAATTTAATTGTTAATATGTTAAAGCCCTTTTTTTTCTGCTTATGGCCCAAATTTTTTAGTTGTTTGCTTATAACTAAATAAAAAAATTTAAAAAAAAAAATGATTACTCACGAAGATACAAGTCTCAATCATATGTAGGCATCAGTAGCCTACCTAAAGTAGTCATCATATATTCAAAACAAAGAAACTTTCCTTCTCTCTCTTATTTTATAACTAGTGAACCCAAATCATCAGAACCAGTGACCCAAAACACAAGCTCTCTCTCGTGCGTCGTGAGTCTCCCGTCTGTGATACTGTTGGGGGTATACGGTTCTTCAGTCTTAAGGAGAATATCCTTAGCTGATTGAGTACTGGTTTGTCCTCTTGAAAGGGTCGGGAATTCTGTTGGATCATACCGAGGGTAGTGGCCTCTGCCACGACCTCGTCCTCTGCCTCTACTGGTCATTCCTCTTCAGGAGTAGATTTCTGTAAATATTCACGGGTCAAGAAATCAGGCAAAGAATTAGTTTCGCCTTTAATATAGTCAATATCAAAATCAAAATTAGATAAAAAACTTTGCCATGTCAAGAATATCTGTTTAGATGCAAGATTTTTAACATCTTTTTTAAAAACCTGTTTAGCAGCAGAGCAATCGACTCTGATGAGAAAATGCTGATTTAAAAGATCATCCTGAAATTTATGTACGCATTTTACAATAACTAAACATTCCTGTTTAATTGTTGGATAATTTAAAGCGGCTTTATTCCAATGACCAGAATGGAATCTTAAGATTTCCTCTTTCTTGGTATTGGGATTAAGCTGTTTTAATATCCCACCAAAACCTGTATTAGAAGCATCGGTTTCAACAATCTTTTGCCAATTAGGATTTGGTAACTGTAAACAAGGTATCTGTTGAACTTTAACTTTAATTCTTTTCACAGCTAAAGTATGTTCTTCATTCCATGGTGGCGGATTCTTTCTTAACCTGGTATACAAAACACTAGCATCTGCAGATAACTGATGATAGTAATCTCGGATATAATTAAGACATCCTAAAAATCGCTATAATTGAGTTTTATCCTTAATTTCATCGGGGAATTTGGAAGCAAACTCAATACTTCGGTTGATAGGAATAATACTTCCATTGGAGATATTATGTCCTAAATATCTAACTGTTGTTTGGAAAAGCTGCATTTTTGGGGCAGAAATAACTAGTCCATTTCTGTTAATAACATTTTTAAAAATATTCAAATGTTTGAAATGCTGGTCAATTGATGAGGAGAAAATTAAGACATCATCAATATATGATAACGCAAATTCTGTATAAGGAGTAAAAATATCATTCATAATATGTTGAAATTCGGATGGAGCATTTTTCAAGCCAAAGGGCATTACATTCCATTCATAATGTCCAAAGGGTACAGTAAAAGCTGTTTTATAACGATCCTGTTCTGCAATCTGAACTTGCCAATATCCTGATTTGAGATCAAATTTAGAAAATATGATCGCATCCTGAAGTCGATCTAAAAGATCTTTTTTGTTCGGAATTGGGTACCGAATCCACTTAAGTACCTCATTTAACGGTTTATAATTAATAACAAGGCGTGGAACACCTCTTTCTATTTCGGCATTTTTATTTACATAAAAAGCGGTACAACTCCAAGGAGATTGACTAGATCGGATGAGTTTCTTTGCTAGAAGACTTTGAATTTCTGTTTTACATAATTCCATATATTCCTTTTTCATTTGACTAGGGCGAGCTCTAGTTGGAATATATTTTTCATTAAAATCTGGTTCATATGGTAATGTAACTGTATGTTTTTTGCGTTCCCAAAAAGCATTTGGAACATCATTACAAACTTCTGTTTGGAATTCTTTTTCAATTAATTTAATTTTCTGTTGCAAAGATGGTTGTTGCAATCTTTGTTCTGTTGTTAAAAATTGAACTTCTTGTTTTAAAAAATTGATCTGTTTTTCTTTAAAAGTAACTAGATCACGAATTTGATCTAATTCTTTAGTATATGGTTCTGTTATAAATTCAAAAACAATTGATTTTCCCTGGATCTGGGAATAAATACCTGTTTGGTCGATTTTCTGTATTGGCATAAGAAGACATAGAAAAGGGGTGCCTAAGATTATATTTTGAGCAAGATTTTTGACTAAGACAAAAGATGTAGGTAGGCAAGAATCTTGATTACAAATATAAGCTTCTGGAATTTTATACATGATCTGGAGTGAATTTCCACTGGCACTGGTGAGACTTTGGGTAGTCTTTTCAAAATACCTGGTTGGAACTATTCCTTCTTGGATGCAGTTCATGTCTGCACCACTATCAACTAAGGCAATAGCATCTTTTATCCAAAAGTCTGGTTGTATCATAAAAGAAATTTTTATATACCATTTCTGAAAAGTCACTTGATTAACAAGTAGCAAATATTGCGTTGAGGAGTCTGTTTGTTCTTCTATTTTTTCTTCAGATTTTGTTTCGATGGTTTCTGGTGCTTTAGATTTAAGCTGACTATGAAGATATTTAATATCTTTTATAGTAGCTGCACTTGCTGTTTGTAGATGTTTAACTTCTGTTTTTAAAATGTTTATTTCCATTTTTAAATCCTGGATTGTTGTGGGTTGTTCCACAGCTGTAGTGGTCTGAATTCTTTTAAACACATCTTGAAGATTGTAGGGTTGTACTGGTATTAATGGTGGTTCTTGTGCTGTCTGTTGATGTTCATAACACATTTTTAAATATTTAATTTTCATTTCTGGATCCTGTATTTGATCTGCTACTGCTAGCATATCTTTTTGTGCATCTGTTAAAACATTAATACTGCTAGGTTCACCGAAGTGTAAACCATTCATTTCAACTATTGATTTCCAATAATTGATTTCTGAAAGTTGGTCCTGGTTGGTGGAACAAGGGCAAGGAGGTTCATCTTGTTCATCATCACTACTGGAAGGTGAAAATAATTCATTTATTTCATTTTCGGAAGAAGACTCTTCTTCTGCTGATTCTTCTTCTTCTATTGTTTGAAGAAGTTGTCTTTTAATATCTGAATCAAGATCTAATTCATTAATTTTAGATTTAACTTTTGATTTACATCGGTTAGCATAATGACCAACTTGGCCACATTTATAGCATTTAATTTCTGATTTGGATTTTCCTTTGCCTTTGCTTTTTCCCGTATATGAAGCTTGTTTGGAATAAAACTTCTTACTTGGTTTCGGTTGATATGATTTTTGTGACTTTCTCCGGATGGGTTTAGAAGATAGTTTACGGAAAGTTTTCCTAGGCTTGGCTGGATATTTAATACCTGGTTCATACGCAAATTGATCACAGAATTCTCCTAATTCTTTTCGGCCAGTTAAATTCTGTTGCTTCATTTGATAATGAAGTTTAAGGTCATTACACAGAGATAGACCTTCATCAGTAACAATGGAACAAAGTTGTCCATAAGTATACTGTTCATATGGAATGGTCATCCGGTCATGGCGGTCGCGAAGTTTTTTCCTAACACGTTCGGCAAAAAGAGTAGGAAGGCCATCAATAAATTTGGCTTTCCAATGACTGCTGTTGGCATCAGGTCGTTGAGTAACCTTGATGAGGAAAACATCTTTGTACCATTTGAAATGGGTCAAAGAGGGGCAACGTAAATTCTGTAACAGTTCACGACTACGGTCGGAAGAGCTAGTACTGGTTCCAACAAAATGGAGGATGATAGTCTGAATAAGAGTATAAACAGCATCCTCTTGGCGAATAGGTTGCTGGGTAGTCGGGTCAATATCAGTCTTAACAGAGGTGAGAATTTCATTGTGTTGGAGAGGAGTGAGAATATTATCCCACCATCCTTTTAGTTGGCCTGTAAATCCATTAATAATGAATTTGACTATTTCATGGTCACTATTACTGTATTGTCGGCAAACGGTTGCATACATCATCATTTGATGTAATTTCTTGTAAATACCATATTCGGATTCTCCATCTATATTCCATTCATAGATGGTTTTGCCATGATAAGATCCTTGGTCATTGATGTACGTTTCTTCATAAAGTACATCAGGAGGTGTTGGCCTGGCATAATAATTTCTGGTAGGAGGTAACATGGCTGGTCGAGAAGAAGAATAGTTATGGAGTTTGTTGACTGATGCAGGTTCCTGGAAATTATACTGTATTTCTTGAATTTGATCAAGTGATAAATCATCTTCTTGTTCGGGTGAAGGATTAGCTCTAAGCATTTGGGTTGAGCCAGAAGATTCATTAGGGCCTGTTTGAACATTTAATGTTTTCATTTTCTGTAATAAAGTATCCATGAATTCGGTATTTGAGGATTTTAATTTGAAATTAGTTACCTCTAGGGGTGGCTTTATGGATACTGGATGAATTGTGGAGGGTCCTATGACTGATGGAGCTAAAGTTTTATCTCGGAAAGTATTGATAGCTTCTTCTATCCTGGTTAACTGTTTGCCCAGTGTTTGACAAAACAAATTAGTATAATTATGTTGTTTGCAAACAAGGCTTAAATCAGATAGTTTAATATAATCAGTTTTAGTAAATCTAGCTGATTGGGCATCGATGTACGTTGTAGCAACTAACGGTTGACGAGTTACTTCCCCATTAGGGGCTAACTCCAAGGACTGAGGAGGAGGATGAAGGGCATGAATAATCTGTCCTTCAGTTGTAGTCCATGTTTTATACTGATCTTCCAATACATTTAATTGGAAATTAAATGCGGTATTATACCATTCTACAAAAGGTATTAACTTCTGGTGTAAGTCAAGATGTTGGTAATACCGAGTTTTATACTCTTGTAACTGTTGGGGAGTATGGTTTTCAAAATACCATTTCCTGAACTCCTGGTATTTATCTAACATAAATTCCTGGTTTAAATATTTACGATTGTCACTTCCTGGTGTGAAATCCATTAAATCTCAAAATTCATATCACTGGCCGTTGGGCTATCTGGTGTTGGAGTCGTGTAGACACCATGTGGTATTTGGTTATTTGAAATCCTAATACCTTGTATTTCTGATATCATTGGATCCTCACTAGGGTCACTTGGGGGTCGACTAGGAGGTCTATCTGGGATCAGGGCATCAACAGATTGCCTACTAGATTCTGGTAAGTCTACCCTATATGGTGGTGTAGCAGATCTGAAACTAGCATTAGCAGATCTAAAACTAGCATTGGAAAAACTCCGAGGTGCTATTCTAAAACTAGCATTAGAAGAATTACTTCTAAGTAGTTGCTGTGGAGGTTTCTGAAATCGGATATATGTATCTCCTTCTTCTGTTTGAATTACATCGTCAAGATTTTGTCGGATGAGTGGTCGAGCTGGAACAGCATGGGAAATATGCCATCGTTCAGGGAAGGTTATGTTTTTCCAAGGAATTAACCGAGGAACGGCTACTTGGCTGCTGTAAAGATTAGTGTCAATTAACACTGTTTGTCTGGTAGGAGATTTTTTACGGGTATAAGGATTTAAGGTGGTTAAGACCTTAAGGTATATTCTGGAATGGACAGAGAATGGTGGAGATCCTGGTTTATATTCATAACCATGAGTAAGAACTCTTAGTTCCAAAACATCAGATAAATTAGCATCAGACATTGCTATGCTAAGATTTGGATAAATATCAAAATATACTGGTCCATGGGACAAACTAGTCTCGATAGCTCCCATCAAGGAAGCTCTCCAGTTAAGACATCTTCCATCACGAAGTGTACACTGAATACTGGTATTTTGACCTAGCAAGGTCAAAGGCTTAAAGGCTATCTGTACCAATCCTATATGGATATATTTATAATGCTTAATGAAAGGGATAAAATCATTGATATGGATTAATCGTATGATTTCATCATTGTTCTGGATACATGAGGCATGCTCAAAAGTTTTTATTACTGGTTTACTAAAGAAATTAAAATGTCCAATTTTATAAATTGTCTTTGGATCTACTGTTGGGATTGTCCATTTATCTAAGGCATTTTTTACGTCCTGATAGGCAACTAACTCAGTTGCTTCTGCTAGAGAGGTAATTGTATTACCTACAGTCGTAACAGATTCATTTCCTGTTGATTCTACTGGTAATGTTTCATTATTTGCGTCTGCCATGGGTGTATTGTGATCATATATGCCTAATTTATTAAGTTTATTTTCATATTATGTTTATCATTAAACTTGGCTCTGATACCAACTATGGTGCTCACTAAAGGTTATGGCTAGCACGTCTGTCAACGACTTACAGGTATAAACGGTCAACCTGCAATCTCTGCTTTACGACCTAACCCTACGCGACTTGGATGACGTCCCACTAACCCTAACAATTAATTAACCTTACATTGGCACAAATCCAGGAATAATCATATACATAATATGCAAATAAACAAAATAAATTACAACATATATGATCTCACTAAGTTACTGTTGAGGAGGTGGAGGCCTTCTGGCCGCCCACGTAACTATCTGTTCGTTGATCAGAGTTTGTAATTCTGCTATACGCTGATTACACTCTGATATACGCTCAGATATATACGGTTGGGTATACAAATCTACGGGTGTATTAAGATAATAATTTTTCTATTGTTGCCAAAACTGCAGATAAGATAATAACTGTTCTAAAGTATTAACAGAAGGCATGCATACTTACAAACATGGAGAGTATACGAAGAGCACAATATTATTAGTGGAGGAAGTACGACTATTTTACAAGAGGGGGTTGAAAGGATTACAAAGAAAATGGAAAATAAAACTGAAAGCTAGTGTGTCTCAACAAGGGTGAGACCATCCCTATATATATTACAAAGAAGATAAGAGGGAATTAACCAAGTGGACAGGTGGCGATCAAGGACTGGACCGACAGCCTTATCCTTATCCTTATCTTCAATTTGACGGAAAGTGGAGGCATCTCCTTTTGACTGGTAATCTTCTTTTGCCAAAGTTGCTTGTCTGGTAGTGTGTGCCGACACTTGACACCATTAATGCTCTGGACCCTTGCCTTTACTTTTAGTTAGTTTTTCGGCCATGACAGCTGTAAATGAGTCCCAAAAGTCACCAAGATTTGGCTCATCATCTTCTTCAGGAAGTTGTGACTCTCCTGCCAACACGTGTTCGGCTGGATCACTCTCTGGTTCTGATGTAGTCTGACTAGCACCTGATCTCATAGATGCATCATCATCTGGGCTGAATGTTTGAAGGAACTGTTCTTTAAAATAATCCATACTTTTTAGGATTAATTCTTGTTCTGTTAGGTGAGGATATTTCTGCTTTAATTCCTTTTGAATTTGAAGGAAAGGGTTACTGGATAATGCTGGTGATGGAGCAGGTAAAGCGGTTTGCTTAACAGTCTCCCAGCATGCTTGGGTATGCTGCTGAATTTTCTGGATAGTTTCTGTTAGATTAGGGTTCATACCCTTATCCCACCATTTTACAAAAAAGATTCTCTTAAGGCGGGGAACCTTATTCTGGTAATCACAAGCAAAGTCCCATTTCCATATCCAGGGAATACCAAAACGGATAGTAAAATGGACTATGGATTTACTGATTGATAGATCTCTGTTTTTGTTTAAATAAGAATATGCTCGGGAATAAGCAATATTCCATTCATTGAATGCAGTTCGGATTTGTTCTGGTAAAATGTCAAGAGAGAGCCCAAATTTATCCCACCAAACGAGGAACCAATTAGGGACATCGTTTTTAAGGACATCAGGGCAAATACGGATAAACCAAGAGTGGTTCTTGATCGGGTTCTGGTAATAGAAAACCTGGGTAAAAACATCAACGTAATCCCAGTAACTATATTTGGTCTGTTTATTACGCAAATCAATATCGCGAGTGATATGCGGATGAATGCCCCATGTAGAGATGGGCATAATATGGCGAATAACAATTTTACTGAACTGAATAGGGCTAGTTGTTTTATTAGCATCATGAAGAGTGTGCTTAAATTCAGCGGCCCCGGTTTCTGTTAATATCTGTTCATAGATATACCTGTACTGGTCAAAATGAGGAGGAGATTGTTGCGTAGTAAGATACCTACGCTTGATCTCCCATGGATCGGTCATCCATTGCTCATCTGCGGATTCAATGTAGAGGACTGTCTCCTCTGTGATACTGTTGGGGGTATACGGTTCTTCAGTCTTAAGGAGAATATCCTTAGCTGATTGAGTACTGGTTTGTCCTCTTGAAAGGGACGGGAATTCTGTTGGATCATACCGAGGGTAGTGGCCTCTGCCACAACCTCGTCCTCTGTCTCTACTGGTCATTCCTCTTCAGGAGTAGATTTCTGTAAATATTCACGGGTCAAGAAATCAGGCAAAGAATTAGTTTCGCCTTTAATATAGTCAATATCAAAATCAAAATTAGATAAAAAACTTTGCCATGTCAAGAATATCTGTTTAGATGCAAGATTTTTAACATCTTTTTTAAAAACCTGTTTAGCAGCAGAGCAATCGACTCTGATGAGAAAATGCTGATTTAAAAGATCATCCTGAAATTTATGTACGCATTTTACAATAGCTAAACATTCCTGTTTAATTGTTGGATAATTTAAAGCGGCTTTATTCCAATGACCAGAATGGAATCTTAAGATTTCCTCTTTCTTGGTATTGGGATTAAGCTGTTTTAATATCCCACCAAAACCTGTATTAGAAGCATCGGTTTCAACAATCTTTTGCCAATTAGGATTTGGTAACTGTAAACAAGGTATCTGTTGAACTTTAACTTTAATTCTTTTCACAGCTAAAGTATGTTCTTCATTCCATGGTGGCGGATTCTTTCTTAACCTGGTATACAAAACACTAGCATCTGCAGATAACTGATGATAGTAATCTCGGATATAATTAAGACATCCTAAAAATCGCTGTAATTGAGTTTTATCCTTAATTTCATCGGGGAATTTGGAAGCAAACTCAATACTTCGGTTGATAGGAATAATACTTCCATTGGAGATATTATGTCCTAAATATCTAACTGTTGTTTGGAAAAGCTGCATTTTTGGGGCAGAAATAACTAGTCCATTTCTGTTAATAACATTTTTAAAAATATTCAAATGTTTGAAATGCTGGTCAATTGATGAGGAGAAAATTAAGACATCATCAATATATGATAACGCAAATTCTGTATAAGGAGTAAAAATATCATTCATAATATGTTGAAATTCGGATGGAGCATTTTTCAAGCCAAAGGGCATTACATTCCATTCATAATGTCCAAAGGGTACAGTAAAAGTTGTTTTATAACGATCCTGTTCTGCAATCTGAACTTGCCAATATCCTGATTTGAGATCAAATTTAGAAAATATGATCGTTCCTCCTATAGTACTCCAATATACTCTCTCTCTCTCTCCATGATCTTCATCTCTCTATCTCTTCCTCTCTCTCTCGAAGAAGAGTTAGGGCTTATTATTTGGGAAAAAAAGATTGAACTATGAACTTGGTAATACTGGTAATAGAACCATTTGTGTAATTCTCAGTCAACTATTTATACTTTTGTATTACATTTCTATTGTCAACTATCGAGCACAACATTAGATTCTTTTTTGAAAATTAATATGGATTTACTAGAACACATCAATCAGTGTGTTTGGTTTGAGTTTTCTGGATTAAATTTTTTGAAAACTAAGTTTTTTGGTTTTCGTGTTTTTTTTTTTTTTTAGTGAATATTTTTAAAATTTTAAGCTTTTTTTTTTACTTTTTTAGATGCACCTTAATTAGATGTATCTAAAAATTAATTAATTTGTGAAAAAATATTTTAAAAAATTAATAAATACATAAAAATACAAAAAAATGTACTGAATTCTTGTATTTTTTTTTATATATATTTTTGGTATTTAGTAAATTTTTAAAAGATTTTTTTTACAATTTTTTTACTTTTTAGGTGTATTTATGTTAGGTGTGTCTAAAAAGTAAAAAAAATTCTTAAAATATTAAAAAAATTCAGTTAAAAAAAAAAAAAAACACGAAAAATAAGAAAGTAGAATTTTCTAATAAGTGTTTTTGGAAAAATGAAACCAAATTATATACGATGAATGAAAACATCTACTTATGTATTTTTGTGATATTTGGGTAGAAATTGATATTGTATATCACATGCTCATTACAAATTTTTTGATTGCATATACACTCGCCCCCTGACATTAGAATCTTGCGTCCGTCCCTGCCCAACGGCAACGAGGGTAATCCCCTTTGATGGGCAAGGTCAAATGATTTTTGAAAACACATAAGTTTAAATATTATTTTTTTGTGTTTATTTCATCAAATTTATTTTTATATTTAAAAAATAATAATTTGAAAACATAACTAAGCATAGTAATTACTTTTTATTTATTTTAATTTTTTATTAAATATATTTAATATTAGTCTAATTTTAAAGGTATATTTTTAATGATATTAATTTTATAAAATTAAAATTTTATATAAAAATTATATATCTATATAATAAGGCACAAGAGTTTTTGAAAATGTCTAATTTGTCTTAGAGATACATTTTGATCCAATGGTCTATATCAATCCTGTGTATATATCAATGGATCAAATCTATGTAGTTCCCGCCCAAATTTTTCTCTCCATCAGCCTTCCACCTACCCACGTCTCCTCCCCTATTCCCTCTTTATCTCTCTCTCTTCCCCTCTCTGTTCTTTTCTTTCCTACCCTCCCTCTTCCGCTGCTCTCCAGTCTTCCGCCTCTCGAACTCGGCTTTATCTCTCTCCCTCTCTGTTCTTCTTCTTTCCTACCCTCCCTCTTCGCTCGCTCCCGACTCTGCTCTCCAGTCTCGCAAGGTAAGATTTATGCCTCTCTCTTCTCTCTCTGTCTGTGTCTGCCTCTCTAATCCTCGAACACGCATTTTTCTCGCTTCATAATTCTCTCTGTCGGGCTGTGAACAGGTTATTTTATGGTTTTATTTTAGGGTTTTATTTTAGGGCCATTTTCTATTGTTTATTCTGGGTTTGTAATCCTAACATTCGGGCCGTGAACAGGTTTTTTTTTATTGTTGTTTTGATTTTGAAATTAGAAATTACGAAGAGAAGTTTTTCGAATGATTTATTGTTTAGACTCTGCTCTCCAGTCTCGCAAGGTAAGATTTATGCCTCCCCCTTCTCTCTCTGTCTGTGTCTGCCTCTCCAGTCCTCGAACTCGCATTTTTCCCGTTTCATAATTCTCTCTGTCGGGCTATGAACAGGTTATTTTAGGGTTTTGTTTTAGAGCTATTTTCCATTGTTTATTTTGGATTTGTAATCCTAACATTCGGGTTGTGAACAGGTTATTTTGATTTTGTGGATATTATTTGATTACTTTCTCTACCAGAACCTGATATGAGCATACATACAGCATATGTAAAGGCTATTCGTGCTACTCAGCATTTCATCTATATTGAAAATCAATATTTCATAGGGTCTTCATACAATTGGAGCTCCCATAAAGACATAGGTAAGGAACTATTCCCTCACATGCCAAAATCATGATGTTTATATTTCTTTTTCTATAGACCGAAGACTACCCAACCCAGATTAAACTGGTTGGTTTGCACCGTTATAATTCTATAGTTTATTTTTGGGTTAACCAAAACTTAAAAAAGTTTTATCTGGCATTTTTGTTTATGTTATGCAATATTAGATATTATGGTGAAAAAATTGATGCAATTTAAGAATACCTGGTGGACTTGAGCATGGTTAATGATTATCTCAAAACTGGGTAGTTGAAGTCACTTTTGGCATGAAATTTGGTTTGCAGAAGTGGCTTTTAAGGGGGGAGGGGGGGAGAATTCTTTGAAACTTGCTTGGTTGTAGCAAACAAGGAGACTGGTTGAGGATTTTTCCTATGTCTTTACTTACGGTGGAGGGTTTAATAAGATTAGGTAGTTCTTTTGATTTGCTACATCGTGTTTTAGTTGAGAGTGAAGTGGCCTTTGATACGACAATAAGTAGATGCTTTCCTGAGCTTTTATGCTTGAAATTCCTTTACTGAATACTGATTGTGAGCATATTTTCTTGCTGCAAGTGCGAACATTTTGATTCCCATGGAAATTGCACTTAAAATTGTTGAGAAAATCAGAGCACGTGAGAGGTTTGCAGCTTATATTGTTATTCCGATGTGGCCAGAAGGCAATCCAACATGTGCTGCTACACAAAGGATTTTATTTTGGCAGGTAGGAACCAATTATGACTTCAACGCATAGCATTGTACTTTTGCATTTTAAAGGCAGCTTCAGAGATGGATAACTTTGTTGGTTTTTTTTTTCATTGGATTAATTTATTTCCAATGGGAAATCAAAAAATTCTATTAATCTACCCAGCAGTGTATATACTTCAGAAGGATCAATTTTTTATTTTGAAATTATCTCTCATTTATTGTACAGAACAAAACAATGCAAATGATGTATGAGACCATTTACAAGGCTTTAGTGGAGGTTGGGCTTGAGAATGAATACACCCCACAAGACTATTTGAACTTCTTTTGTCTTGGCAACCGTGAAGTTGCAAGCAGTGACAGTTTAAGCACAGACCGTTCTACTGCAGCAAACAGTCCTCAGGTCTCTCCTTTATTTTTAAATTAACATTTTGTTTAGCCAATATTTTTCATCACTTATTTTTGTAATTTTCAGTTTCACTATGTCAAGTATGTACATAAATAATCTATATTTTTGTATTTTAGGCACTGAGCCGGAAAAGCCAAAGATTCATGATTTATGCACATTCAAAAGGCATGATAGTGGACGACGGGTATGTAATTATAGGGTCTGCAAACATCAATCAGCGTTCAATGGAGGGCTTTAGAGACACTGAGATTGCAATGGGAGCCTACCAACCTCATCATACTTGGGCAAGAAAACTATCCAATCCACACAGACAGGTAACCTTTCATGAGATATTTATATTGAATTTTTCACATTTATTTTAGAATCCCTTATTTATGGAAACAAAATGAATCAGAGTTTTTGTGTACGCATTTATTCTATAATGGCCTCAGCAATTTCTATTATGTCTAAGTTTTATTAGTGGTTGGAGCACAATGTCTTCTCTCTCAATCTCCCTTTCTCTCTATTACATATGGAGCACATTTTTTTTTTTTCTTCTTATTGTTTAGATTCATTCTTAGCTTTGATCATGACATTCAAATTGAATGTAGATTCTTGGTTGAGCTTAATTTGAATTATGGTAGGAATTTATATTGTGAAGATGTTAATCTGTTGCATTTTCTACAATTGTCCATTTTTTGGTCCTCTCTCTCTTTTGAACATGTATGTATGTTCAATTTATTTATTCAATTTATTTACTAAAAGAAATTAGGTTAATATTTGTTCGGGTCAAGAAATTTTCTTTGGTTTGTGATATGGTGACTAGCCCATGTATGATGAAATGCCTCCCCTAAAATGGTGATTTTTTGAGAAAATTTTGTAATCTTTTTTTTTTCTTTCTATATTCTATTGTTGGTTAGAAGGGTGGGAGGGTCCTTCAATTATAACATTTTTTCATATATAGCATGCCATTTCATGGTGCACAGTCTTCTATTCTATTTTTATTTTTTTGTGTAGTTTTAGAGGATTTGAGGAGTGAAGGAATTGAATTTGCCGGGAATCATTCCAGTAAAGACCTGACAATCTAGAGGTTGTGTTGTGAAATTCATGTATTCAAGACCATAGAACACAATAAGATATAGTTGGCTTTGGCTTTGCTCTGCTCATTAAAATATGAATTTGCTCCTAATCCTTTCACCATTTAAAAAACCATCTTCCTTTTTATTTTTTGATTCAAAATCAACTTTTGTTTTTCTGTTAAATTTTGGTACTTTGATTATTACTTTGATTATTCTAGCTTTGCTCTTTAGTATTTTGATTATTCTATTCATTAAAATATGAAATATGCTTCGTCAATGAGGGACACAATAATCTAGATTTAAAATATGAAATATGCTTTATTTACCCTTCTTTCTTGCTGTTGTTTGTAGTTTAAACAACTGTTTGTAGTTAATGTTTGGAGTCAAATTCTTTGAAGCAAAGTACTAAGTGATTGATGTGTTTTATTGATAGTTTCAGTTGAAAACACAACTCATTTTGATAAATTGTTTAATTTTAGTAAAATTTGGTGGCGGAAAATGATTGGTGGATTAGTAGTTTGGCATCTGTATATCTGTATGATTTTTTTATTAATTCCTTGAATGTGATATTTTATTCATGGTATATGAATTAGATTTATAACATTTTCATGTATAATTGTTAATTTTTTATCTACAATATGTTTCTTTGCTAGAACAGGTTTCATGCTCTTTTGTACCAATGAAATATATCTAATCAATTGCTTCTCTTCTAATAAAATTCTCTTTTCTTTTATTTTCATAGGACGATGGAGATTGACACCAAATTATAATATGGACTCTCTATACTCATCTTATTTCATTGGAAAAATTACAAATCAGTGCGTTTTTAAATATTTTGTGAAGTTATCACCTATTTACAATTTTTCTTATTTAATTTACTCATCTTCTTACTATACATTTTCTTTTGTATATATAGGTCCAATGTCTATGATAGATAAATGTTGGTGTTCTGATCTGTGATGAGTAGGACCCAAATTTTGCTCTTACATTCACATTTGGAAAGTTTTCTATAAGATTTGACTTTAATTTATTTTTTATTTTTTTAAATTACAAATGATTGGTTGGTGTGCATTGTTTGTTGTTTTGTTTTAATTAAATTATTTTAGAATTGCAGAGCACTGGTGTGTATTGTTTGGTATCCAATTTTAATTGTTTAGAATTGCAGAATATTAGCTAGTGTGCATTGTTTGGTTAATTTTATTTTATTATAATTGCAGAACATTAGTTTACCATTTTAATTTTAATGAACATTATAAATTTTATACGTTTATTCCTTAATTTGCATTAAGATTAGGGGGAGTTGTTATTTTTAATTGAGTTTTGTAGACCATATGATACATATAAATTACAAATATATTTCGATCCTAATATTATTTACATCATGCCTTTAGGCACGGGTATACACTGATATATATATATTATGAAAATAAAATGAAAAAGATTAAAATAATTTTTTTAAATTTTTATTAGAAATGAGAGAGAGAGAGAGAGAGAGAGAGAGAGAGAGAGAGAGAGCATCAGTGAGGGAGAGAGAGAGTGTCAGAGGGAATTTTGTATTTTTCTTTTTTAACTAATCTAAGTCACAAATTTTTAGTGGAGTGACGTGACTTAGCCGTGCCCTCTGGAGAAAAAAGGGTGGTGATTCATCCCACTAATTTTTGGACCACTAATAGCACTAATGAACTAAAAAAAAAAAAAAAAAACAAACTCAAGCCAAAACATCACATCACTTTGGTGGGGCCCCCTGTGCCACATCATTAGTGATGCTCTAGTGCTCCCAATTTAAAGCTCTAAAACATTATTGGGAGAAAAAATGTTGGAGAGTGTCTGAACTCATTTAGCCAAGCCATGAAGAAAGAGAAGGGGGGAAACCACATTGTCCCATGGCAGAGTAGTTAGAAAAAGATGTGAAAATCACATGTATTTTTATTTTTATTTTTTTATTAGTTTTACATATATCACTAAACATACATTTTTACACATCATTGTACACTCTAAATTAATAAATTTTTAATACATAAATTAGGCCCTATTTGGGAAATTGGGTATTTTAGTAGGCTATTTTAGTTTTTAACTATTTTAGTAGGTTAAAATTTTTGTGTTTGGGAAGATGGTTAGAATTTTTTGTAGTTAGATGTATTGTTTGTGACAGAAAAAGTAAAATGATTATGAATTTGATGTGACATTTTGTCTTATTAGTTATTTTAGTCTATTTTATCTTTTTGTGAATTTTAAAATAAAAAAATCAAGTTTTAACCTTTGTCAAATAAGGCCTCATATTTATGTTATATGACGCATTAACACCCAAATTTAGTCACTTCATTATGGTGCTCCAAGAGTTCTATTTTGCCATTTTATCCATTCATATTAGCATCTAAGTGTTTATACATCATTTTTTTTTTAATTTTATTTTGGTAATGTATGCATTTATTTCATAGATTTTTCATGAACACCTGCAGGAAAATGCCAAATAAAGGAATTACAAATAATTTATCTTGCATCTAATCAGAGTGGCGCAGCGGAAGCGTGGTGGGCCCATAACCCACAGGTCCCAGGATCGAAACCTGGCTCTGATAATTTATTTGTTTTGTTGTTGGTTTTTATTTTTTTGACAAACATACAAAATCAACTCTGGCTTTTACTTTCTGATAAAATAATAGAAAATCAGTCTCTCACATATGAACGTATAAAATATTATTTTGTTGTTAGTTTTTATTCTTTTGACAAACATACAAAATCAACTCTGGGTTTTATTTTTTGATAAATAGGAAATCACTATCTCTCACACAACCATATAATATTGTGATTCGGGGAATCAGTAGATACTTTTGTGTAGCTTAAACATTTCATTATTCTTTTGACAAACATACAAAATCAACTCTAGTTTTTATTTTTGACATACAAAATCACTCTCTCATGCACAAATGTATAATATTATTTGTTTGGGATTTATTTAAAGGTTTAAAGAAGATTATAAAATGAAAAAAAAAAAAAAAAAGAAGAAGAAGAAGAGAATTTCAATCCAATGTTTGGTAAGTTGGTTTGTGGCTATTTTAGCCACAACAAACAAAACATTACATCCAACCCATAATCATTACACTCTTCTCTCATAAAAAAAAAGTTAAAAAAGTCAAAAAGTCAAAAATTCTTCCCAAACTAAGCTTTTTAGCCCAGGCTAAAATAGTCAAAAAAGTCAAAAAGCCAAAAAGCCAACCCACTTCCCAAACGGAAAATTGAAGAATAAACTTAAACTTAATTTTATCTTTCAAGTGGGCCCTCTTACAATCACAAATTGAATATTTTTTAAACTATGTATAACCCTTTTTTCTTTTTTCTTCTTTTTTAAAAGCATTGAAACTATTTGGTTTGGGAACATTTCAAATAAGTTATTTATGGACTTATTTTTATTATCACCTCTTTATTTTTATGCATGTTTTTTTATAATAAATGAAAAAATTAAAAAAATAAACCATACCAAAAACACTGAAACTAAATCTATTAAAAATGAAATTAATAATAAAAAAATCACTCGGCATGTTGTAATTAGAGACTTCAAGATACTAGTTAAGCCTTATAAGCATTTATACTATTATGTAAAATAAATTCTGAATTTTTAATTTTGTCAATTTAAATTATAAATTTTTTATTTGTCTTCAATCTAAATTATATCAATTTCTGCAAAATTGATGAAAAAATAATATTTTAATCATTAAATTTAACAAAAATAGTATTTTAGAAATTTTATATACACTTATATTGAGTTTAATGATTGAATTAACTTTTTATGTCTTACTTAATAGAATAAATTGATTCTTTAGATTGAAAATAAATCGAAAGATTAGAATTTAAATTAATAAAATTAAAAATTTAAGATTTATTTTGTTATAAGGGTTAAATTTTGGGATTTTTATTTTATTTTATTTTTTTGTTATAATTTTTCTTTTTCTTTTTTTTTTTGGGTGTATCACAGTTTTAATCCTTAAACAAGGAATTGTTCACGTTGTAGTTTGTGGTGAAATAATGTGAATCTTGAGATTACTAAGGCCCCGTTTGGGGACTTACCTTTTTAGCCAATTAGCCAAAAAGTTACTAAAAAATTAGCCAAAAAGCCAACAACTCATACCAAAAAGTCAAAGATTCTCTTTTCTCTCTACTTTTTGCACATCTTTTCGTAATTAGCCAAAAAAGTCATCCCAAACATACAAGTTTTTTTTACCTACCTTTTTAGCCAAATAGCCAAAAAGTTACTAAATTAGCCTGTTCCCAAACGAGGCCTAAATCAAAAAAAAGCAAGGCAATGGTCCCGTTTGGTAGAGTTATGAGAAAGTGATTATAACTTATACTTTAATAGCTTATAATTTATAACTGTGAACATAAGTTGATTTTTTACTTATAAATTAAGTTTCTCCTCCCCTACTCAAAGAATAAGTTGATTTTTGACTTACAAAAAGTTATAAGTTGTATTGTTAAGCTGAACCAAACATATCAAAATAACTTAAATTAAACTAAAAGCTGAAATAAACTGAAAATAAACCCTACCAAACAGGACCAATGTATTGTAGAGATCCAAGATTCGTATCGTAAGTCTTGTCACTTGAACTGAATTTAGATGTGAGAAGGAAAATGAATTACAAACATAAAGTTATACAAAATATATATATATATATATTTATATATAGAATAATGTGTCAATGACTTTTGTAAAATAATGAAAATAATGGTAGGTGTTTTGATTAGAAATGATAAGACTATAAGAAGTCACCTAATTTTCTATAGAAATTTTGTATGAAAATTATATTTGTATATTGTCACTCTATAATTAAATTCGTTTGCTAAACACAAAAATTAAGAGCATTATGTGAATGAAACTGAAAGAAATTTATGTTGTGTTTGGAGTATAGATTTAGATAAGGATTTGAAAAGGGAAAAGAAATGTGTTCGAAATGTAGTTATATTTTATTCATATATTATTTATTTATTTTCTTTTGCTTTTCAAATCTTTATTCAAATCCATATTCTAAACACAGTCTTAAGGATTGATGATCATACTCATCATGGATGAGGGGTGGGTGGACGAACATAGTCAAACTGAGCTTTGCAAAATTCAAGTTCAACTCATTTATTTATCGAGCTCGATTATCCAACTTGAGCTCAGCTCAATAACTAATCAATCTTGAGCTTGACTTGACTCATTAATATTAGTCAAGTTGAAGTTCAGCTTGAAACTCGATAATAATTTTTTTTTACTATTTTAAAATTTTTTAAAAATTAAAATAATAAAATTTAAAAAAAATAATATGGGTAGCCCCTTCTCCCAATCTATAATCAATCCTTGTAATTTTTTCAATTCCATCTATTTGATTATATATCTATATATATATATATATTAATAGTTGACACACGCAATTTGTGTGCAATTCAATAAGTAAAAATAAAAATAAATAATAATAAAACTAATATCAAAATATGTGTTATTCAAGTAGTAAGAGTTTTCTTTCTCAAACTAATGTCTTGATTTTGAATCTAGTGCACTTGTTATATAACTTTTTTATTTTTTACGTGCCATGTGGCACGAAAAGAAATAAAAGTTTCAGGATACCAAGTTCAACCTTTGCTTTATAATATATATATATATATAAAATAGTAGTTGACACACACGATGCGTGTACAATTCAAATAAGTAAAATTACAAAATATATATATATATATATTTATCATATATTGTGTATTGTTCAAGTGGTAAAAATCTTCTTAATTAGACCGAAGGTCTAAGGTGCAAGTCACACTCTTCTCATTTATTTAATTTTTTCTTAAATTTTAAATAAAAAAAATAAGAGATACACGACATAAGGAGAAGTAATCAAGGCTTGGATACCAAATAAGTTGTTCACTTTATATAATACTAGCTGATCACACGGGCAATGCGTGTGCAATTCAGATAATTAATAATAAAAATGAAAAATAAAAATTTTAATATCATAATATGTATGTTCTTTAAGTGATAACTACGTTCTTAATGAAACCCAAAGGCTTGGGTTCAAAACTAACTTACGACACTGTGTATAATAATTTTTTTATTTTAGCATATAAAAAGTTGTCACGTGACATGAGAAGAAGAAGACTTTACTAAACTAATTTAGGCTTTCACTATAGATAGACTAGTGGATATGTGCCCTGTGCTGTTAAATCTATCAAATATAAATGTTGATTTTGAATTAAAAACATGTAGTGTCTATTGCTTAGGGGTAAAAATATTGCTTACCAGACTAATGATCTTATGTTCAAGTCCCTTTTCCCATCTCAAAATTTAATTTTTTATATTTTCTTAGATAAATAAAGGACTAGTGCCATAAAAAGAAAGCTTGAACACAAATAACTTATTCACTTTATATATATATATATATAATATAATATAAATGGTATAAATACTTAGTGGTTGACACACGCTTCTTCAAATAAGTAAAAGAACAACAAATTATTTATTATATGTTCTATGTCAGTCAAATGGTAATTTTTTTATTACACATGAGATCTAAGGTTTAAATCTCACTCCTTTTTTTTTTAATCTAATTTTTTTTCTTTTAAATAGAAAAATAGACACTTGGCAAAAGAAGAAAAGAAATTTTAAGACACTAAGTGACTTATTCACTTGGCTTCGTTTGGAAAGTGAACTGACTTTTTGACTTTTTTAGTTATTTTAACCTGAGGCTAAAAAACCTGATTTTGAAAAGGTTTTTAACTTTTTTGTGAAAAAAAAAAGTAAAAATTATAGATTAAAAAGTCTTATTGAGATAAAAAAACCTATTTTACTTTTTGTGACTAAAATAGCCAAAAAGACCCCAAGTTAGGCTTCCCAAACGATGCCTTTATATATAGTATTCGTGGGTTTATGTCCGCCTGATGGATTTATTGTCAAACCTGTAAAACATAAATATTAATTTAAAAACATAATGTTGTTTTCCAAATCAATAATCTTAAGTTCGGTCCCTTTTACCAACTCAATATTTAATTATTTATTTTTAAAAATAGTGATTAAAAGTTCTAAAACTAGAACTCTAATTTGAATTCTAGTGATGTAACATAGAAAAAAAAAAACAAAACAAAACAAAAACAAACAAAACAAGCATAAATATAACATCACATGATGAGTCCCACCATTCCTAAAGTTTCAAAATTAAAGCTCGCCTTCAAATATGAATCCAAATGATGGGTAGAGAATAACGATGGCACACACAATTCGTACAAAGAAAAATACCCAAAAATTTAAGGGTAAACTACCAATAGGTCCTACTTGGGAGACTTATTACCCAATAGGTCCTACTTTGAGACTTATTACCCATTAAGTCCTATTTGATATAATTTATTAAGTGATAAAGACAAATTTTATCAGTCTTTTTTTTTTATGAATAATTTTATAGTGATAAATTTATCAGTCTCTTTTTTTATGAATAATTTTTTAGTGATAAATTTATCACTCTTATTTTTATAGTGTTAAATTTATTAGTTAGGACCTGTAGGTAAATAAGTCTAGTGAATAGGACTAATTGGTAAGTACCCCAAAATTTAATGTGTGATCAAGATTCATCATATAACAGTTGAATATTAACCACATTATTTTTCTAGGTATGTATCTATGCATGAATTTTGTGCACATAGCATTACTGCTGCATAAAACAGTTCATTACAATAAACATCAAAATGAAAGTCAAAACCGCTAAAATATACACACATTCATATATATATGAACAAAACAAAAGCAAGAAGAAGAAATGATGAAGAGAAATTTACAAGCTAGGTCAGCAACACTATAAAATACCCAACACCATAAATACAAACCATATTGTGCTGAAAAATAGGGCGAGTCAAATAGGAACATATGGCTCAAAGAGCGTTGCGCAAGGATCGGGATCATACTGCATGATTTCTGCAGCTCGCTCGAATTCCTCTCTCAGGACTCTTATGCTAAACTTGTCCACCACTCGACCCAGATCATGAGAAGTCTCGAAGGGATCTTCTATGCATATCAAATGACGGTCATTACCAATCCTCCTAGTCCAGTCTTTGCCCCGCTTGCTGTAAAAATGAAAACAAAAACATAAAAATAGGGCACAAATGGAGCAGGCTCAAACTGATGCTCCAATTTTATGAAATTTTGATATTACTGGCAAATTTCAAGCTATTTCAAAAATTTTAAATCCTTCACTAACTTTAGATGTGAAATAGACCTAAAATTATTCAAAAGTCAACATTTTAAACCATGATTCCTAATCTACTAGCTTACGCTAATACTTCTAATCAATATGTATACTCACACCGTCCCAATTTATTTGTCCATTTTGGGGAATCCAACATATTAAGAAGACAAGCAATCATTACACATCAAATCAAAATTTAAAATATTTTTATCATAATACCCTTTGATTTTGAATTTTAAAATGTGTTTATACTTGTGTATAATGGGTAATTTTGGAAATCTAAAAATTTCAATACCCAAAATAGAAAGTGAACAAATATTTTGGGACGGACCAAAATAGAAAGGTGGACTAAAAAAATGGGACGGAGGGAGTATATCTTTTCCTCAGAACAACCACTAAGGCCAACAAAAAAAGATTGTCAAGGAGAGTTTAAAATGGCCTTTCAGACAAATATACCTCACAAACGAGGATATATTTGTTCATTTCCCCACAAATAATGCTTTGTCCTCTTCTAATGCATGGCAAAACTCATGCTTCTCAACCATAGAAGGTTAAACTTTACATGCATTACCAATTTGCTTGCAACTTTCACAAACAAGTAATATATCTAGCATTTGAATATGCTCAGAAGTATAAGTATTATTTCATTTAAAAGTTCAACATTAATAACCTTCGCGAGCTACCATTGGAGATTTGAATTTTGAAATAAGCTATAACTGACCCCGATCCATTTAAACATAAATTCATTCACTTTCATGGATTCAAATTTGAGATATTGTGCATGATTGTGCTGCCACTAAATCAGAGACATTTCACGTTATTTTGAGAAATTACGCCCTCGTACTATAGCATAACCCCCTACAAGATAATAATAGAACTACAATGTCGAAAGAACATTTCATCCTCACTAGACTTTCTTTTTACATATATGACAAATTTCAATAGCTGAAACAATTCATCATAAGAGATTGCCCATTTATTAGCAAAGTTGGTTAATATATAATGGAAGTAAAATCGCGTAAGCCCTTAAAAAAAAAAAGAAATGGAGAAAACATAATATACTTGGCATAACATCATGTTCCATTCTATGAACTTGATGCAATTCACATATCACAATTGAATTGAAATATAATTCTCATATAATATAGAATGTCTACTCACCTGAGTATGCTTCCTGTTCGAACAGATATAACATCATTTGCATAATCATGCCAGTAAGCCCAATAATTGAAGAACGCCCACACCAATTGAGCAATACTTTCCCTATTGCGTGAGCCAAAACTCGAAAGTTTTTCAACTTGATCAAAATAAGCACATTCAACATTGTCAACAGTAACAGCATAGGTTATCTCCATTCCCTGGCAAGGCACAAGCAGATAATGAATTTGGGAAAAGCCAATTAAATCGATACAAGAAGGTTGCATAAGAAATATAAATGAAAATCAAAGTAATCGAACAAAATACTTTATATATTCAGATTAAAAAGGATCCAAGATTATAGAAGATACATCTCTGCTGCCACAAATCTGGTATTATAGCTTGACAGGGGGAAGAGAAAAGAAAACGAAAAAAAAAATTATAAATCTAATGTACTTTAAAGGTAGAGCCAATTTGAGAGCTCACTGTACTAATTTAGCAATGATAGTTGCATGAAGACAGGAACTTGAGAATTAACTCTCGCACCACATGGAAATATATTACAGTAAATAATTAATAGAAAAATGATTGAAACAAGTGCTTAGTTACTTCAATCTGTGTACAGAACACTAGTGGAGGTACATGTGTTTGTAAAGAACACTTGCCACAAACAAATGTTTGATTAAATGATCTGCTAGTCAGAACCAATGTGAAAACAACAAACGGCAGATGCCAACGCCCAATAGAGATGAATCAAACAAAAAGACAAAAAATCAACCTAAAAGAAAATACATACTAAGAAAAAATAACCATATCTTTAAGTCCAACATAGTGAAAAAGTCTAGGATAGGCATATCCTATATGTCTTGCTTTCATGGTTTAAAACAAAGAATGTCAGGAACAGGTCAGCATCCTAAGAAGATTCGATAAATTTTGATCTGGGCACAAGGTGCAACACAGGGCTTCAGACATATGATTCAAGGAGTTTCCCAACACCCAGTAAAATAATTGTGCATTGTAAGATTTCCTTAAAAACAAAGGATCTAACTTGTTTACAACCTATGTCCAATACACAAGCCAAACCAAACCAAACTTCGTGTCTCATTCAAGTGGGGTCGCCTACATGACTTCTTTTTCGCCATTCCATTCCGTTTTGTAAAAAACTATATTCTCATTTGAATAAAATAAATTCATATACTTTTTTACTACCACATCTCGGCCCTGTTTGGGAAGTGAAATTGTAGCATTTTTTAGGCTAAAATCCACAAAAAGACAAAATAGACTAAAATAGCCAATGAGACAAAATGTTACATCAAACCCATAATCATTTCACTATTTTCTCTCACAAATATCACATTCAACTACAAAAAAATCCAATCATCTTCCCAAACATAAAAATTTTAGCCTACTAAAATAGCCAAAAACTAAAATAGCCTACTAAAATAGCAACTTCCCAAACACCCACCTTATGTCAATTTGGATCGTCCCCATAACATTCCCCTTTAAGGTGATCATATTCTTTCTTATTGTTACATCTACAAGTCTTCGTTGTACTTTAATTTACCATCTTAATTTGTTCTCACTCAACTTATCTTTGATTGGTGTAGTTACAACCATTTCATGAATATTTTCATTGCCACAAAAATAAAAACTTCAACCCCAATAAATAGTTACAGGTTATCAAAGGGTTGGCTTGGGAGGGGGCTTTTTAGTGACTTTTTGACTAAAATATGAGGTGAAAAAAATTGAAGTGTTTGGGAATGGCTTTTTACACGGAAAAACAAAAAAAAAAACACTTGCGAAAAGTAGAGAGATGGGAAGGAATCTTCAACTTTTTTTTTTATATATGGCTTTTTGACTTTTTGACTAAAATCTTAACTTGCCAAACATCTTAAAAGTCTCTTCAAACAAGAAAAACAATGACAAAATTATTATCCAAAACTTTAAAGCTGAAGCAAACAGATCACACACCAGAGATGATGTCATTAGTAAGCATTCCATTGAAAACATACATGAAAGTCACTACTAGAATCCATCAGAACCATAACACAGTATGTCACATAGCAATTGAAAAGACTCCACACTGTTTCAGTAACATCTGAAATGATTAAACTAACCACCTGATGAAGGTAATTTCATGAAATTACAGTCTCAATTTTACTATCATGGCTATTTTCTATTCTAAGTACAACCTAAATGAGTGATTCATACCACAGATGTAATGGTACCAAGAGTGGTGCTACATCAACAAGAGTATGTTACATGGACTCAGGTACGGATATCGGGTTCAAATATGTATTTAGAGGTCAAACTTATCAAACCATAAATTTAAGGGTACAAGACTCAGCAAAAAAATGTCATATTTTTATACTTTCAATCATGTGAGATAAAATAGTGCTATATATGTAATTTACAGTATCAAAAAGACATTTATAGCAATTATACAACAATATGTACATATAATAATAGTGTTATATACAATTATATAAGAAGTATGCGTTAAAAACTGTCCGATACATATCTCATATCCTTGTCCAAGTGTCGGGTGTCTGACAAGAGTATTTGATTTATTTTGAAGAATCCGTGTAACATACAGTAAATGCCCTTGAAGAAGAGCAATCAAATTCTCACAAAATAAATGAAAATATAATAGCATGCCAAAAGCACAAAATATTACCAACATCATAACAAATTGAAGCACATTTCCAGCACATTCAAACACTCATTGATATATTCATTCTTAAAAATCAAGGGGCAATAAAATGGCACACACCTGTAAGCATGGAAGGATAGCAGGTTTACGCTGTTGTAAGAAATGAATGCACATTAAGACATACCTGAAAAGCAATCAAAGTTATTAGCAATCTAATAATTCAGATAGGTAGGGAAATAAACACCCGTGAACCATTCCAGCTATAACTCACGCATAGCTAGATAGTGTTCCTCGATAAGTTTCATTAACTCCTCTTGATTTCGCCCAGTGCTTTACAATAAATGCCAACTGCCTCAATCTGGCATCTATTTTTGCATAATCCCGCAGAAGCTTTGTATTTACAACAGCCAATAAGTTGTTGATGCATATGTCACAGGAGATTCCACTGACTGGATCCATAAGCTTCACAATGGGAACCCTAGCACGTGTCAAAGCCTGTATACAAAACTTACATTAAGCACCCTAGAGAAACAAGCACTAAGACTCAAAACCTCTTTCTCTCACATATAAGATGTAAACACTGCATACTCCTGAAACACGATCCCATTCACAATTAAGCAGAAGCAGTATCAAAAATTCAAAACTAAATACACAAGAACTTAAAAATATAAAATATGAGTAATAAGGGAAATTGGAAATTCTTGTTAAGGACGTATACACAAGTCAACAGCCCTGTTAGAAGGGGTTCATCATGACCACAATTTGACAAATTTGCATGGGTAATACTCAAGCCCTTAGAACACTAGGATTAATGTCTGTGTCAAACATTGCATGTGCGCTTTGTTTCCATTCTTTTAACATAAATAGTCAAATGTCAGTTTGGACCACAGGCCAGGTGGTAAAAGGGTGGCATCATTCTTAAGTTCAAATCTTGCTAACAAAGCATCACAAAACAAACACACACACACACACACACACACATAGAGAAGTAATTTTCTTTTAAAGTAAATTACTTTATTAAATGGCACCAAAGTGGGTGCAACCCATGCCTGAAACATATAAGTCCCACCATTATGTATCTAACAGAAATTCCCTTGTAGAAGATCTGAACTGACTTAAAATCTGTTATTTAATATGAGACAAAATCAAACTTTTTCACTTCAGAGGCAGTTATATATGTACGTGAAAGTGCCCCAAAACCACACAAACTATACTGCCAAAAGTAGATACTACAAGAACTTTGAAAACAAGAATTGCATGGGACTAAATCGCAAGTTTTCATCCTTCAGGGCATATCTTAATAACCAAACATTAGAATTCAAAAATTATGTTTCCATATTAAATTTATAGAATATACAAAAATACATATTTTCTCATTTTAAGATATTTGTAATTCCACAACAAGCCATTGTAAAGACAGTGTATGACACAAAAAACTGAAACAAGTATGACAAGCAACAAAATTGACAAGTTGGAGACACAAGGCCAACAAGAACTCCACACCCCACAAGAAAAGGAGGACAAATTTAGATACATGCCAGTTCAGCACCTCCATAAGATTAAGACCAATTACTGATGCAGTTCATACGAGCTCCAAGGAAGAGTAAAATCAAAAAATAGAAAATTCGCAAATTAGACTAATTTCAGGATGGATCCCATAGGAATCATATGCATGGCCGAATTTCAGTTATATTAAATTGTCCTTTTCTTTTCCGTTTTATAAGTACTAAGGCTGTGTTTGGATCATGAATTTGGATAGGAATTTATGGAGGGAAGAAAAAAGGAGGAAAATGTGGGGAAAAAAATAACTCATATTTTAATCACATCTCCCTCATCTTTCCATAGTACATAGAGTAATGTGAAGGAGGGAGAAGGTGTTATCATCGTTATTGTTATTGCTATTAATTAATAATAATAATAATAATTATTATTATTATTATTATTATTTGGGTTCTCCTTTAAGTATTGACTAAAATGAAAAGTTCAGTATGCAGTGTGATGGCGTCACACATTTTAAATCATTACAGCAAGTTATTGTGATAACTGAAGTTAGTGCATCACACAAGTGCCGGAAGGCTACATCATTTACCTGCACATTCTGAAGATTATCTGACTGCAATATATCAGCCAACTTCAACAAAACCTCAGACTTATTAACATCTAGATCCTCAATTGCCAGGCAAACATCAATGTCACTTTTCGAAACCCCAAATGAGTTGCCACATGATCCGTAGATGTACAACTCAGCTTCAGGCCATTCTTTACTAACAAGTTTCTTCAATAATGTTAACAGCTGGTTTTGCTTTACCTTTTCTTCCTCTGGTGGTATTAAGGACTCATAAATTCCAAGGAAACGAGCATTTAGCCTATCTATATCTCTACGACATTCAATCTGTCTTTTAGAGTTCCTCATCCTCTGACCAAGAAGCATTTGTCCTCTTGTATCTGATCTGTAATCCTGATTGCACATAGCAAAGCAGTGTCCTTAAGCTAAAGAGCTCAAACACGCACACAACTGTGCAGAAAAAATGAAGGTACCCACATGCAGGTAGCACCACAAAAATTGATAAATAAATTGTAGCAAAAGAAATCTTTATTTACTCAAACTTCAGTTCTTTTTTCCCAAGGATATCAAGAAATAATGTAAACTTACAAAACAGAACTCTTGAAAGGTCTGGAAAAAATTCTACATGAAGGAACCAGTGTAAAAGGGCAGAGCAGTCATGAGGCTCCCACCACTGCAGGGTTTGGGATGGGTCAGATGTATGAAGCCTTACCCCGCATGCGGAGAGGTGTTTCCATGAAGGAACTGCAGTGTAATGCTAAACATTGAAAAATGTTTTAGCTTCCCTTTCAGAAGATTGGTTAGCAAAGTACGATTTCATATGTGCTTCGCACAAAATCAGAAACCACAAGTTATATTCATTCCTCCCTTTAGATTAATTCCCATTTTCAGTTAAAAGACCATTGTGTTGTCCTATCAAATTGGCATGCCAGTAAGGCAGTGTGTGCTGAAACCTAACCTCTGGCAAAATTTGCATGAAGTAGCTTCCCTCATAATTGAACCAGGGTTTTCATGCTTGAATGCCCAAGTTCTATCACTACTTAACACACTTACAATATAGGAACTCTAAATTATGCATTAACTAGCTCAGGGAAAAAACAAAAAAGAAATTGGCATTTTTTGAAAAATTCAGAAATCTTACCAGAAATGTTGCAGTAACTGTATAGAATCACAATTTTTGCTACCAAAATCCAAAGCCAGCAGGCAACATAGATAAAACGCTAACATATATACCACATTCCATAATGCTGCTAAAACCACACACCATACCTTTTGCCACTTAACCCCCATTCAATGACATCCATAATCCACATTAATTGATATATATATACATTCATTATTCTTTTCTTTTTTTTTTGTAGGAGAGATAGAAAGGTACAATAAATTATAAAGTTGGACAGTGCTTAGCAGGAAGAAGAAAAGTGAAGAATAATCACTTTCCACAGTAGGTTCAATGAAGTGCTAAGGAAAGAAAGTTCATTATATCCTTATTAAGCCACCGAATCGCTACATTCCAAATGTGACACATATCTTTACCAACAAAATGTCTCCCCTTCCTATTCCGAAGTCCTTTGGTCCTTCCTCCCAGTCTTCCACCCTCCAAAAGCATTACTCAAAATAAATTTGTTAAGCATCAATAAGACAATAAAGCTTTTGAAAGGAACAAGGTAACATCAATAAATTCATAATTTGCAGTACCAAATATTGAAAATTTTCTTTCCCAATATGTAGGTGTGGCTAATAATGCAGACCAACAGCCACCAAAGTACCAAATCATACTAACAAGATCAATCCCATGCTATGTACACGGACTCGCGTGCGGGTGTCAGATATGGGTATGTGTCTAAGTGTCAAATTCGGCTATTCCTAAAAAGTAAGGGTATGGGGACTCGGCTAAAAAGTGTCTAAAAAATAGATACGGATACGGGGACATGACACATGAAATATAAAATTAAAAAATAGAATGTATATACATTATTTGTACGAGTAATACTAGAAATACTTAATATATTATTTTTTATTGACATTATCATATTTTGTAGGTCTCACATATCATACAAATAAGAAACAAAATATTTAATAATTTTTTTTTTAATTTATTAATATAAACATTTTTTATTTTTAATTGGCATATATATATGTCAATTAAATGAGATAAAAGATAATGTATTTTAAATATATATGTCAATTTTTAATTTATGTATACATTATTTTTAATTGACATGTGTATATATATGTTATAAATGAGATAAAAGCTATATATTATAAATGAGATAAAAGATCAGAGAAGAAAACGAATAGTGAATGGGGGGAGAGAGAGAGAGAGAGAGAGAAGAAGATCGATCGACAAATAGAAGAAGATCAAGAGATAGACAGAGAGAAGAATACAAATCAAGATAGCGATCGCTCCACTAGATTCGCTTCCTTCTCCACTGCAAGTTTCTCACTCTCAACAATCCTTCTTCACTCTTCTCTCATATTAGCCGAGTCTGACACAAATCTCACACTCGCACCTGTGTCGTGTCGTGTCATGTCAACACGAGTACTCTGCCCTAAACCAATGAGTCCATCTAATACAGATCCCATGTATGTGTTGTGGCCACTACATTAATCAAGCCAAGCTTGATATTTGAATTTTCTTGAGTCCCGAGTCCCCTGACAACCCAATTCAAGTATGAACAAGGGCCATGCACAGATTTCTCAGTAAATGATGTTTTGAGAAAGCTTTAGTGCATGACAAGTTCCCTGTCTGTGAGAACCGAAGGCTGCATTATGCAAAAAAAAAAAACCAGAAACCCTGTGGGTCCTCCACAAGCTTTTCTGTAGCTTCCAAGAAGTCACTTGTATTTGAATTTTCTTGAGTCCCGAGACCCCTGACAACCCAATTCAAGTATGAACAAGGGCCATGCACAGGTTTCTCAGTAAATGATGTTTTGAGAAAGCTTTAGTGCATGACAAGTTCCCTGTCTGTGAGAACCGAAGGCTGCATTATTCCAAAAAAAAAAGAAACCCTGTGGGTCCTCCGCAAGCTTTTCTGTAGCTTCCAAGAAGTCACTTGTGGTATGCCATGTAGGTAGGCAAGTTAATGATTGCCTCATATCATGGCATGGGATAGATTGGCACATAATATTAAGAGTTCATATTATGTCATTTAGTGAGTTAAGACTATCCAAACAATATTATACACGGAAGATCCTTTCTAGATCTCACTTTAGGCCTTTACCTCTTATCGCTATATCTTCCCCCACTTGCAGGTTTTTCTAGAAAACTTTATTTATTCTGGTGTAGATGGCAGGCAGGTTTGTATTTCTTGATTTTAATAGAACTCCTTAAAAGCATTCTTTTTATATGTTGTCATCTAAAAGCAATCCATGTATTAGTCACACAAGGAAACTAAGAAACAACCCTTCACTTGTGAAATAAAGTTCTCCATTAAGGCTGAAAAATTCTATCAAATCGAGCACTGTTAAGAAAGCAATGTAGACCAGTCTGAACAAAAACCTCTAGTATCAACACCAATAAGTGGATTGAGAGTTGATATCTGAAATTTTCTTAATAATTTCAGGTAAGCATACCAAAGGAATCCTCAAGAAAATGAGATCCTTAACTTCATTTCAAATTGAACTAGAGTTCCTTTGCATATGGAACTAATTCATGAATTCTGTATCTAAATTAGTACAACTAACAGCAAGAGTACAACCAAGAAGACCAAAGTATAAAGCTTTTACCTTATCACGAGAATTTTTATGTTGCTTTCTATCTTTCTTGTCATCAGACCCATCCTCTATTTCTGAAGAACCCAAAATCCGTTCATCCGAATCATCCAATTCACTTTGACCCGAACCACCACCCCTCCTCATGTTCTCCTCCAACCTGTACCTGGTTTTTTCCCTATGTTCACCAATCTCACCATGTAATTCCATTGACGACTCTTCAATGTCAGATGCTGAAACAGAGTGAAGGTTACTTCCAGCCGGTGGACCCGGGTAATCAAGCTTACTACTTAGCTTCCTTTCCACCACCAAATCACCACCAATTTTTCTATTTCCAGGCAACAATCTTTGTTCTCTCGCACCCTCATTCTTTGAAGTAAAAGCCCCGTAGCTCGGATCACCAAAACTACTCCTTTCTCTATCCACATTATGCTTAAAACTCCTCTTATTCCCAGAATCCCAGTTCACTAAATTACTCGGCTTGCTTGAAAACCCCGGAGGTGGCCGTCTTACTTCGGATGATGAGTTCCCCCACCTCCCGCCGCTGCCACTATTTCTTCGTTCTTGCTCTTGATTCTGAAAAGCATTTGAATTTGACCTAGGGTTTCGACTAATATTGGGAAAATTTTGAAAATCAACCTCCAAACTATTGATTCCCCTATTCCCTTCACCAATTTCTCTCTCTTTAGACGACAAACCATCGATTTTAGCTGCTGGAGCTATATTTCTATGCATATTACTATCAGATACACCCTCATTGTTCCGAATTTCGCAAGGGAATGAGCCAAACATGAGTTTTTGCTCATGGCGATGAACCGGCTCTGAAAACCCTAGTTTTCGGATGTCGTCAGTTAAAAGCTGGCGATTGAATTGGAGATTGTGGCTGTGGCTAGGGCTAGGGTTAGGGCTAGGGTTTTGGGGAAACCCTTGGGGGAAGAAGTTGTGAGGTGCGAAAGGTGGAGGGTGACGAAAAGGAGGCGGACGATTGTAGGGAAGATCGTGACCGTTGGATTGAAATGGAGGCAAGGGGAGGGAACGGCCCACAGCTGCCACGGCCGGATCGTGAGAGAGATTTTGGGCTGGAGACGGAGGCGGTGGCGTGGCGGCGGAGGACGGTGGCTGTGGAATTTGATGCGGCGGTGTTGGGGGCTGGCGAGGAGGTTTCTGTAGAAGCTGGAGGAGAAACTCCCCGCCGTCAGGAGGCGGAGACGGTGGTGGAAAGTGGTCGCCTCCGCCGCCGGCCATTGGTGGCAAGCTGAGAGAGGCTGACTACTGAGGAAGACACTTTTTTGAGAGAGAAAATATATGTAATGCGTAACTAAACTATGTAGTAGTATCTAATAATTGATCTGCCTTTAAATCACATGCGTCATCGTCGATCTCATCAAAAGTAATAGCTTGTTTGGTTTTCAAAAAAATAGTTCTTAAAAAATTTTATTTTTTTATTTTTTTATTTTTGTATTTTTTTTAATGAATTTTTTTATATTTTAAGTAATTTTTTAAATTTTTAAACACACTTAACATAAATACATTTAAAAAGTATAATATTTGTGAATTTTTAAAAAAAAATCACAAATACCAAAAAAAAATACAAAAATTTAGTACATTTTTTTATATTTTTGAGTATTTATTAATTTTTTAAAATATTTTTTTACAAATATTTTACCATTTAGATATATCTAAATAAGATACATTTAAAAAAATAAAAAAAAATACCTAAAATTTTAAAAATATTCACTAAAAAAAAATTTTAAAAAAATTACGAAAACCAAAAAACTCAATTTTAACTGAAACCAAACACACTAATACTTCTCTACTCCCAAAATATTAATCACTTGTTTTATTTTTTATTATTTCAAAATATTAGTCTTAATCACTTATTTTATTTTTTATTATTTTGAAATATTAATTTTTTTTCAAAAATTAAGAACTAAAATAACATAAATTTTTTATTTTGTCATTCTTTTAAATTCATTAACAATACAAAAAATATAATTAGGAAAATTTATCCATAAGTCCTAGTTTTTGAAACGTTGAACCATTTAGTCCTAAAAGTTTTCTTATGCTCAATTTAGTCCCATTTTTACATCAGCATGATGTAAATGATGTAAATGATCTGATGTTTCATTCTATAATTTCAAAATTTATTGAAATCTGATGAACATTAGATGTTTTTCATCCTATATTTTCAAACATTATTGAAATTTAATGAACATTAGATGTTTGAAATCTAATGTTTGTAACATGACTCTGATGTTATTAACATTGTATCTGATGTTATTAACATTGTAATGGGACCTTTCAGTTTATAAGAAAACTTTTAGGACTAAACAGTGCATAAGTTATTAATTTGGGATTTATTGGTGCATCCCCCATATAATTATAGTAATTAATATTTCCAAAAAAATTATAGTATAAGAATAATTTTGAAAATTTAATATTTTAAAATGTAATAATTATGCTATCTAAAAAAAGTTATATTTCTAAAAAAATTAATATTTTATGACGAAAGGAATATATGATTGAATTGTGATTAAAAAACCGCTTAAATCATATTTATGACTTAGAAAAATGAGTGGTAGCTCGAAAGATAAGTCGCCCGAATGGCTCAACTGACCAAAACAACATCGTTTTGGTCAGTTCTTTTTTTTTTTCCTTCTCGTTTATATATGAGAAACAAAGGGAGGCAAAGAGGGAGGAGAGAGATGGAGAAAGAGAGAGTGAGAGGGAGAGAGACGGAAACAGAGAGAAAGGCGACGGTGACGGTGATGGTGGGGCGACGGTGAGCAACGGTGACTGTTTTCTCTATTTTTTTTTTTCCCTGTATCTGAAGATGAAAGAAAAAATAAAAAAAATAAAAAATTGTTGCCTGATGGGTTGATGATGATAATGTTAATGAAGATGTTGTTGTTGTTGTTGATAATGGTGTTGATGAAGATGTTCTTGATTTTTTTTATTTTTTTTTTATTTTTGTTTTGTTCTTGATGTTGTTCTGAAGATGAAAGAAAAAATAAATAAAAAATTGTTGGCAATTGTTGGCTGATGTGTTGATGATGATGGTGTTCTTGATTTTTTTTTCTGATTTTTTTTTTGTTCTTAATGTCAAAGAATTGGTAGATCTATCAAAGAATCAGAAATCAAAGAATTGGTAGATCTATCAATCAAATAAATTTTTTTTTTTCTGATCTTCACGATGAGGATGTTCTTGATTTCTGATCTTCTTCTTCTCTCCTCTTCTTATTTTCTTCTTTAATCTTCAGATCAACAGATCTGTAGAAAAATAAGAAAGAGAAAAGAAAAAAATATATATATCAAAACGACGTCGTTTTGATATTTGGGCCAGTTGAGCCGCGGGGATTTCGAGCTACCAAGCGGGATTGTATAACTTATTAGTCTGTCTTTTATATTTTAAATTTCTTTATGCTATTTGTTTCTCCAGGGTTGGTTTGGGAAGTGGGTTGGCTTTTTGGCTTTTTTAGCTATTTTAGCCTGGGCTAAAAAGCTTGGTTTGGGAATGACTTTTTGACTTTTTTTACTTTTTTTGTGAGAGAAAAGTGTAATGATTATGGGTTGGATGTGATGTTTTATTTGTTGTGGCTAAAATAGCCTATTTTGTCTTTTGTGGCTATTTTAGCCACAAACCATCTTCCCAAACTTGTAGGCAACATTGGACCCAAAGATTGAAGCATATGACTTCATCCAATTTTTGTACTTTTTTTTTTTTCTTGAAAATGAAAAACAATAATAAGGCTATGTTTGGAAAATTACAAATTGCCTCTTTTATTAATATATTATCAAGTTAATTAACAATTTTTAATGATCTTAGAAATATATTTCAATTAATAATTTAGGTAATTTTATTATCGTATAGAAGAGTAATTATGAATTTTATTTTTGTAGTTAATTTCATTAAATAAAAAATTCTGATAAGGGATATTTGTAATTTTCCAAACCACAGGAGACAATCTGTACTTTAAGCTCAAGGGGTGTATTTATAATTTACCCAAACAAAAAAGTAAAAAAATTATATAAAACAGTCAAAAAGTTTTAGTTTTTTTTTTTCTTTACTTTTTGCAAAAATTATTCCCAAATACTTTGAACACTTTCACTTCATATTTTAGCAAAAGAATCACTAAAAAAAACACTTCCCAAACAAATCTAAGTAAGTAGTGATGAATTTTGATCATCACATTTAATGGTATGCTGCAATAGTTGTTGCCCTAATTTTCTCTTTGTTGTTTCCAATATGAGAACTAAGTGCTACAAACAAGCATACTAGTGGCAAAATATTTAGATCCACTAGTTTATATTCATATCAAGATAAGGACTAGTTAGAGAATTTATTTTTATAGATTAGGCATAATGTGTTTTAAATAATGAAATTTCTCTATATCTGAAAAAGACAGTGAAATTTCATAGACTTTAGTCAATGGCTCAAGTGAAATTTCACTATTCAAGAACAACAAACTCGATGAAAATTTTATCAAATTTTTTTTTTTGTTGAAATTTTATATTCATTAATTCTTTATTTGATAAATCTTGGTCAAAATATTCTTAAACAAGGGAAAATTAAATAGGAAATTTTAAATTTTGAAATGCATCTCAAATATCTCTCTCTCTCTCTCTATATATATATATATCAAGGAAAATGGAGTTTATAATGAAAAGAGTCTTATGAAACTCAAAACCCTCATACTATTTTTATAGAATTCTTATTTTTTAAATAATAAAAAAAAATTGAAAAAATTACCCATAAATCCCATTTGGAAAAAAGTTATACCATTTGGTCCTAAAACTTTTCTTGCAATCCAATTAGTCCCCTTTTTTTTGGGTATATTGTTTGGGGTATTAGAATTTACTTGATTGCCCTTTTAAGTGATTTTTTCGAATTTTTTTGGTTCTTTCTTAACATCAGCATACATCAACTACGTTATCAACATCATCGATATCAACAACGTCATCAAACATTATTCAACATCACCAACATCAAACATTATTCAACATCACCAAACCATTCAACAAACCAACCGTCAACAACAAGAAGAACATTCAAGAACATCAAACATCGACCATGTTCAGAACATTCAACAAACATCGAACATCGACAACAAACATCGAACATTCTCCAAACATTCAGAATATTCAAGAACATTAACAACAAGAACATTCAACAAACATCGAACATCGACAAACATCGACCATCTTCAACAAACATCGAGCATCGACCATGTTCAAACATCATCAACATCGACCATCTTCAACATCATCAATAAACTACATCAGCAAACATCGACAAACATCATCAAATAAACTACATCAGCACCGTTGCTTATCAGATGTTTGAATAAACTACATCATCAATTGATGTTTGAATACACTACATCATCAATAAACTGCATCATCAATTTGATGTTTGAATCACCTTGTGCCGCCGCTTATCATCATCAAAACCCACCGTCAATGGCGGCAAATCCATCACTATCAAACTAATCGAACACCAACACACCCAATCTGATCGAATACCATCAATTTTCATATTTCAAATTTCACTATCTCCTCTCCAATTTTGTGCAGTTTCATGGCAGGTCTTCAATACAAATTCTTCCCCACTGATTTCTTTTTCCCTCATCAACGGTCAATAACCAGAGACAGCGCGATTCAGCAACGTAATCGCCAGATTTCGATCCGAAATTTCCCAAGCCATTCTCGATCTCGCGATGTTCAGACCTAGTAGAAGTTTTCGCTCTTCGTTGTCTATTACAGCCCCAAACCCACCAGAAATCGATCGAAAAATCGGAGATCGGAATGGGTTTGTCTATGAATGAGAAAACCCAGATGGAGAAGGCTATGAGAATCCCCAAATCAATGAATTTAGAGAGAGTATGGGATTGGAAGAGACAGGGGAGACCGAACGAAGGGTTGTGCGGAGGGGAGGGAAGGGTGAGTAGTGTGTGTTTGTGTTTATGTTTATGTGTTGGTAGCTGTATGGTATGGTATATGGTTAATGGATGTGTTCTTCACCAGTAATTTGAACATTCCAGATTTACATTACCATGGTGAAAGATTCCATGTTCATCTCTTCCGTAACGTCCGCGAACAAGGGAAAACCAAAAAGGCTATAGTACGCTTTTTTGGGTATACCAGTAATTTCAACATTGTTAAATTACACTATCACCCACATCAAATGCGGCCACACACTCCAACATCGTGTACAAAACTGTCATTATACACCAAACGGGACTTATCAGATCTAATGTTTAAACACGGGACTAAATGGTTTAAAAGTATTTTTCTTAGGATTTATTGGTGCATTGCCCAAAAAATTTCTACTGGCTAACTTTTATTGAATTATTAAAAAAAATCTTATTATGCCTTAATTTACACATTTCAAAAAGAAAGTTAATTAATCCAATTATAAATTTGAATTTAGAAATTAGAAAACGAAACTTAACTAATTAGTTTTAAAATTTTAAAAAAAATTCCTATTATGCAAAATGAAAGTTAAATAATTAAAAAATCTTTTATTGGCTAACTTTGATTTAATTATTAAAAAAAATATCTTATTATGCCTTGATTTACACATTTCAAAAAGAAAGTTAATTAATCCATTTATAAATTTAAATTTAGAAATTTGAAAAGGAAAGTTAACTAATCAGTATTAAAAAATCTATGCCTTGATTTACACATTTAAAAACGAAAGTTAATTAATCTATTTCTAAATTTAAATTTAAAAATTTGAAACATAAAGTTAACTAATCAATTTTAAAATTTTAAAAAATTTTCTAGCTTTTATTGAATCATTTAAAAAAAGAAGAAGTTATTATACCTTGATTTACACATTTTAAAAGAAAAGTTAATTAATCCATTTAAAAATTTAAATTTAGAAATTTGAAAATGATCAGTTTTAAAATTTAAAATTTAAATTTTTGTATCACTAAAATAGAAGAATCAATTCACATCTTCCATAGTTTATTTCTCTTAATGTTTAATTTTTTTAATATTTAAAAAATATTTTATTGGCTAGCTTTTATTCCTTTATAATGTGATTGATGATCCATTTTAAGAATTTGTTTCTCTCACTAAATATTATATAGGTTTTTTTTGGGACATTTTTTCATAAATCCCTTTTCACCTACTTATATTCTATTTGGTCCACATTATTTTCTTATATATTCAATCGGTCCTATAGGTGACATAGTTACCAAAATACCCCTAATAATATTCACATTTACAGTGCGAATGTTCCATGATGCGAATGTGAATGTTCACACCGTCAATGTAAATGTTAACATGTCAATGTAAATATTCATATTGTCAATGTGAACATTCACCCGTCAATGTGAATATTCACATTGTAAAATATGAATGTTTACATCACCAAATTGCTAATCGTTCAAAAAATATTTGCAACTGTATAACTGTCTATAAAATACCTTAAATATGAGAATTATGATTTGATAGATCAAATGTTCAAATAATAGGACTTATTGGAATACAATAATATCTTATGGACTAATTGGGATACAAACACTTAAAAAAAAAATTCTAATAAATCTCCTTTTTTTTATAAATAGTGTATATCAATACAATAATGGATCCAAAACTCCTTTCAAACGCTGATGATGTGTTTGGTTCATGGTTTTGGGTAAAAATTTTGAAAAAGGAAAATAAAATGGTGTGTGGAATTTATATACTATTATAATTGCAAAACGTTATCATATTATTAAAGCTGAAAGTTGCAATTCTTATGATTAGTCTATAAATTAATTTTATATTCTTAAAATAAAATTTTAAATTTAAATTCTTCCTTAAATTGTGTTACCATAATTGGAATAAAAATAATATTCATTCCTTAATTTTATGCATCATTTATTAAATTATAAAAGAAATTTAAATTTAGATTCTTCTTTAAATTATGTTACTACAATTATAATGAGATCAATATTCACATGAATAAAGATTGGGATCCCCTTTTCCCCACCCCCTTTTGACTCCCTTTCTTTTTTGATTGGTCACTTTTTCTTTTTCTTTTTTTTCCCCTCCTCCAATCACCACCCGCCACGTGTGTGTGGGGGTGGTGGGGGTTGAAGTTTGAGGGGGTCTAAATCACTGCTGATATTATTGGGCTAAACATAATACGTTATTAAATACACGCGGTCAAATTATTAATTGCTACTAAAATTTTATATTTTTATATTTTTATTTTTTGTCATTTTTGTTTTTAAATTTTATAAATTTTTTATATCATTCTAAACTATAAGGACTTGAACAATAAATTTTTTTAATACAAATATTTTTTAGCCATGACTTCTCTCTCTAGTCCTCTATCAAACTGGAGAGGTACTGTTGGGCCTTTTGGGCCCATTTTTTAGTCTTGTTTCGACAATTTAAACAGTTCACATTTTAAGGTCCGTCGAGTATTTCATTCCTAAATAAAAAAATTTAAAAAAAAAAGTCAATCGGATAACGAAAACCATATATTTGGATCAGTTTTATATAAAAATAAAATAAACAGTGAAAAAATTAATGATTCAAACAAAATTGATTCAAACACGTGATTTCCGTTATCTGATCGACTTGATTTTTTGCAGGGATAATGTATTTGACGAATCCTAAAATGTAAACGGTTCAGATTATCGAAATGGATTCCAAAAGTTGACCCATTAGGCCGGACTGGGCTATCCAATCCGGTTGTGGATTGGAGACAATCCAATCCCATATTTTTTTTAACAAAAGACAAAAATATTAAGAAAATGAATGACTTTTTTAACACTTGCCAAACAGAATTTTGTTAAATTTCTTGTATCTCAATTGTCAATTAAACAAATTAAAATAAAATAATATATATATTTTTTTGCTTAAATAGTTAAGAAGTGACTTTTGCTAAAATCAAATATAAATAAACATTATTTGTCTATTAAACGTGATGGTTGGTGAAACTTAATTTTTTTTATATAATAAAAAAAATGAGAGTTACACTTGATAATTTATTGGTCCAATAATGCTACAGATCCACACTTACACCTACAATGATGTGGTAAGAGAATTGGGTCCCATGTCATTGAATGTATAGCAAATTAAGAGTTGACACATATGTAGATGTTTTTTGTTGACCTCAAACATTTTTTGTTATTGTTCATATAGACTTTTTTAGCATTAGCGCAATATGGTGGATCTGTTAATTTTTTTAATCTCAATTGTCAATTAAACAAACTAAAATAAGAAATGATTTTTTTTTGGGCCCAAATAGTTAAAAAGTGACTTTTGCTAAAACAAATAGAAATAAATGTTATTTTTCTATTAAAAGTGATGGTTCATGAAATATCTTTTTTTATTAAAAAAATGAGAGTTATAGGTGATAATTTATTGATCATCTAAAATTATTTTAAGATCACACGAGAATACCATTCTAAATTTCCTTCTTACTTTTTTTTTTAAATTTTTTTATCTAGATATGTTTTTGTTGTAAGAAATTTAATTTTATTATATTTAAATATTTTATTGTAATTTTTAACTTTAAATAATTTCTAAAATATCATATTTAAATTATGTTATGCTATCAAAAAATGTAATTTTTTTAATATCAACCTATTTGATGACCCCTTTCTAAAAGGTGTATTTTTTAAACATAATAAAAAAATTTCTATTAAAAAAATCAAGCATATTGCTTTTGTTTTTGTTTTTGTTCATTAATATTAAAATTTTAATTCATCTTATTTATTATTAAAAAAATAAATTAACAAATAATTTTATATATATACAATTTTGCTTCGATTGCTCAGGTTTTTTGGTGTCTGACCAAGTCCACTCAAACTTATTTGAATTTTTAAATTTTATATAAGTCTTTACCGAATTAAAAATTATGTTGTCGAATATTTAAAAAATTCCAGACTTGACCCAAGTTGTTTGGGTTGAATTCACCCAAGTTTACAACTCTCGCAAGGGAGTTAAAAGTCACGCGATTGAAATTGTGACAAATTAAAAATTGATCCATAAATTGTGATAAAATTGTGAAACTTAAACTATAAATTTCAATATTTTTTTATTTTCATAATTTACATATAAAAATTAAACTATTTATATTATTTTATATAAAAATATTTTATTAATTTTTATAGCACGGATTTTCTAAATATGAATATATATATAAGCACAAAGCTACTTTTGTCAACCAATATATATATATATATGTAGTGTAGTAGGATTTATACTAACAAGTTTTATTTTTGTCCATTTCTACAGGTATGGACTTAGGGAGTTGGAGAAAAAAAAAATCTAAAATTATATGTGGATGGATTGACGGTGAATTTTTTAAAATTATAAGATGATTAATCATTGAAGGTAACTGTTTATTGAAAAATGATTTGTGGCACTAAAACTGCTGACACTAATGACACTAATTTCCTGTTTTGGTAACTTTGTTTTTTTTTTTTTTTTTTTTTTTACCTGTTATAGAATTTCGGGGCATTAGTGCCCCTGAAATTCGAGCTCCATATCGGAGCTGCTGTTTATTTTTTTGGTCAAAATGTGTGAGGCGAGTTTGTTAGATGTTAGTAGGAAAAGAACAGGTAACACAAAGGGTATCAAACCTGTCTCCTTAAAATTTAAACTCACTGACCAAAGGCTCTATGGATGATAACTCTAAAGTGGGTGATTAAATATAGATATAATTTATGTATTTTGTTAAAATTCTTACACAAATAAAATCCTTTATGGAATGTGTACGGGAAAGAAATAAACCTTCTCGTATAATCCTGTTGATCAAGTCTGCGTTCCTCTGTACGACGTCGCTTTATCACCTGAAAATACGAACGTGAGCTAGCCGGCGGGTGTGTGCCGGAAACCTCTCCGATGCCTAAGTCAGTAAACTTGACAAATAGACAAAAGCTTTATTATTCAGAAAACAAAGTTGTGTTACCTCTCTATAGGTGATACTTATGAGCTTTTATAGGTTTCGAGTGGCACAATCCAAGTAGGACTCTTACTTCTCCATGCAGAGTCCTTCTAGGATTCATACTCCTGAAGGATAATGCTTATTCTTCAACACCCCCTCACTGCTTAAACCAAGTGAGATGGTTTTACCATGGCCGGACTACCATACGACCGAAATAACATTTGCCATGCTAGACCAACTTGAATGACCGATCTAACTACTAGTTCGGCTCTTCTTTTCCTTTCTCCCACCTCGGCTTCACATGCCAAGACCGAGCTATCCATAAGAGAGTTGAGCCGAACTAACCCACTGGACCAAGTCCTTAAGAGGGCTAGCATATCTCGGCTCATTATGCCATGACTGAACTAATTCTGGCGACCAAACCAACCATAGTACTCCTCTGAACGGATATAACAACATTCACCTTCGACCGGACTACTTTTAGGGCCTTCTAGGACCGGACTAACTACCAAGGTTCTGGGACCGGACTAACTTCGAAGCCCATTTACTCAGCCTTTCGTACTGTGGCCCATAACTGCCCATTACCCAGCTCGGCCCAATTTTTCATATAAATTACCCTCTCAAAATGATTTCAAATAACTATCTTTACAAAATTATTTAAAATACATCATTATACAATCTATTCTTGATATCTAAATTTAAAATATTATATCGACTTAAAGGTTATGTATCCTTTAAATTATTGATATCAAATCTATTCATTTAAAATTCATAAATTTAATGACAGTCTTATTGTTTATTTTTTTAAGACAAATATGAAACGAATATGTGACTATGATTATCAAATCAATATATATTGGTTGTGAATGATCTATACACAAAATCTTTAAAAAATAAACAAACTAAATCGTTAGAGTAAAACCTATAATTGGTCTACAAGCCACGACTACATATGTCGAATACAAATGTTTGAGTTTGGTTTGAGTTATTTGGATTAAGTTTTTTAAAAATTGAATTTTTTGTTTTTTATGTTTTTTTTATTTTTAGTGAATATTTTTAAAATTTTAAGCATTTTTTTTTTACTTTTTTAGATACACCTTACTTAGATGTATCTAAAAAGTAAAAAATTTATGAAAAAATATTTTAAAAATTAATAAATACATAAAAATCCGAAAAATATATTGAATTCTCATTTTTTTTGTATTTTTAGTATTTAGTGAAATTTTCAAAGATGTTTTTCACAAAAATTATATTTTTTATGTGTATTTATGTTAGGTGTGTTTAAAAATTAAAAAAATTGCTTAAAATATTAAAAAAATTTAGTAAAAACAAAAAAAACACTAAAAATAAGTAAGTAAAATTTTCTAAGAAGTGTTTTTGGAAAATTAAAAACAAGCAAGCTGAATATGATCCAAAGACAAATCATAGCCTTAGGTCCGTTTAGAAATTAATTATTTTAATTGATTCTTTGACTTTTTACGAAAAGAAATGTAAAAAAATAAAGAAAATAATATGACTAACAAGTGTAGTACTTTTTTGACTATTTTCTCTCATTTCCAAATTAAATTGCCTAGATTCTATTATAGGACTTTGTTAAAGCTCATCGGATTGTTATTAAAAGAAAAAAAAAATGTTATAAATAAATACATAATTGAAGTTTAAGGTATTTTTTAGATAACTCAAAATATTTTTACATGTTATGTATTACTTTACCTATTTCAATATTTATTTTTACAAAAGTATTTACTTTATTTTTCCTTTTACTTTATGTCACACAATTTTAAACTAGCATGGCATCATCCCATGTACTGTCTTCTCAGCTTTTCTTAATGGATAAGCAAAGTGGAAAAAAGTGAAACAGTAATATGCCTTTGGCATATATGATTTTATTTTGAATAAATTATAAACACACCTTCTAAATTTTGTTATATACTCTATTAAATTTGAAAAATTACAAATGTTCTTTTTTTAAATTTATCAATTAATAGTACTAGAAAAAAAGATAAAACAACCCAATTAATAGTATAGGAAGGAGATGAGGCGAGGATCAATTTTAACAGTCCACATTCGCTGTGTTTGGTTGGAGGATTTGAGGAGGGATTTGGAAAGGGAAAGGAAAAAGTTAGGTGAAATGTGAATAAAATATACTTACATTTCACCTAGTTTCACACATATTTTCCCTTTCCCTTTCCAAATCCCTCTCTAAATCTCCCAACCAAACACAACAATTGTGTATAATGTTTCGTGGTGGAGGTATAAGAATTGATCTTTGTTAGTTAATAAGATACACACATGCTACTTTTTTATTGTTAATAAGTCAAAAAATGAGATGGTAAAAACAATTCGTGACATATTATTTTGTACTAAAAAACTTTAAAATGTGAAAAATTTAATTCTATAAATCTATTTTTAATATAATTGATATTTTTAATTTTTTTTTTTGTTGAGATTTTTCAAACGTTATCTATGCTACATATAAATTTATTTGTTCTCATTTTAAAATTAATTTGAGACCAGATGAGGCAAGCCCAAGCCAAGGCCAAGGTAGAGGTAGGCATGGCAAAACAACTATGTTCACCAACTATATATCTATATTGGCCTCGTTTGGGAAGTGGCTATTTTAGTAGGTTATTTGGCTTTTTGGTTATTTTAGTAACTATTTTAGTTTTTGTGTTTGGGAAGATGAGATGGATTTTATTTGAGTTGTTGTATTGAAAAATGTGTTGAAATGATGTTTAAATTTAAAATGACAAATTTATCCCTAACTTTTTTTTTAAAAATTAATATAAAAGGGCAAAATTGTAATTTTGCTGTTGAAATGAAAGTTGCCGGCTGTGACAGTGTACCAGCGCCAGAACCTTTTTTTTTTTTTTTTTTTTTTTTTTTTTTTTTTTTTGAAAAATCCTCAACAGTGGTGCTTTTTTGCTTTTTTCTTCAAATAGGCTATATTACCCTCTTTAGCCCATTCCCAAAGTTGACAGTTTTTGTGGTGTTATGAAACTTTTTCTTATGTGAAGTGCTCAATTCTTTATTAAAAGTTTATAAAAGAAAAAGAAAAAGAAAAAAAGAAGAAGATAGGACTTAAACCTAAGACCATGAGTCTAGCAAATAAAAATCTTATTATTTGAGTGACACACAATATATATTAAATATTTTATTTTATTTTTATTTATTTGAATTACACACATATTATATGTGTCATTGCTAATTTAGTATTATGCAAACTATTGTTCCGCACAATAGATTGTGACCTCGCCATGTGAATCGAATGACACAAGTTTTGTCTTAAGTTTCATGCTTTATTCAAATAAGGTGGTGTTTTGGAAAGATGGTAAAAAATAACTTTTTGATTTTTAACCAAATTTTTAATTTTTTTAGACAAATGATTGGTAAGTTGATAAAAAATTACTTTTGGCTTTTTTTATTAATATTTGTTTATGATGTCAAATCACAATGAAATGACCAAACTACCCCCATTCAATTTAAAATATTTACAACTTTACCCATGTAACATATTTTGACCTATGAGGGGTAGAATTGTAATTTCACCAATAGCTAAAAACCAACTTTCCAAATGTCTTTAAATAAAAAAGCTAACTTTTAGTTTTTATTACAAATTAAAAAAAAAGTGACTAAAAACTATGTTCCTAAAAGAGGCCAAAATTCAAATTCAAAGCCAAAATAATCTTCCTTTGATAAAATAAGCAACCCAAATTGTCGAAATATGCATTAATTTTTATTTTTTGGTCCTTAAGCACAAGGTGCTGTTTGGTATAGTTTTTAAGAGATAATTATAATTCATTTTAATTTGAGAGTTTGTATCATATTATTTAGTGTAATTTTTTTTTGATAACTTATTAGATAAAAATAACTTAAATATGTTAAAAATTTAATTATTTAAAAATTGAAAAATAATTTTGACTCTTTAATTATTAACTTTTAATTTAAAAAAAACATCACCAAACAGGCCAAAGTTATGATTGGGCGTTCTATGATTGAGCAGATCCATGACATGAGATATACATTGATTGTGTTAAGGGCTATTGGTGCGTTTAAAGCCGTACAATTTGGAAGGGAGCTGGGGCTTCTTGATGTTCATCGTGATGGTGACTCTTAAGGTTGGTTTGAGAATTGGATTGATTTTTTGATTTTTTAATTATTTTAGTTTGGGATTAAATTTTTTTTTTAAGAAAGAGTGTTTTGACTTTTTTAACTTTTTATGAGAGAAAACATGTAATGATTATATATTGGATGTGATGTTTTGTCTTATTAAATTAAAAAGTCTATTTTGTGTTTTTGTGGCTAAAATAGTCTCAAATCCAACCCAACCAAACCAATCTTCCCAAACGAAACCTAAATGTTAGAAATTCATGTGTTGATTTTAATAGGTAAATTTATTGTTTACTAGGTCTTATAATAATTAATGGTATTTTTCATCAAATATTATTAAAAAATGTCACTAATTGTTAAATTTTAGCGACAATTTAAAAATTTTGCTACAAAAAATGTCACTAATTATAAATTTTAGCGACAGTTTAAAAAAAATCACAAAAAAGTCACTAATTTTTAACTTTTAGATTGAAAAATTCGTTACAGAAAAATGTAACTAATTATAGGTTTTAGCAATGATTTATAAAAATCGTGACAAAAAAAGTCACTAATTGTTAATTTTTAGTAACATATATAAAAAATCGTCATAAAAAATTATTTTTAACGTTAATTTTACTAAGATTTATTTTCAATAGAACTTGATAAGAATTAAGTCTAATTGTTATGATATATATTAATAGTTTATCCTAAATGATATTCAGGCTATTCAGGATAAAGATGATAATTTGTGTATCTATGGGCATTTGGTGGGAGCTGCGAAGAAGGCTTCTATGAATTTTTGGTCTTCGTCGGGGTCTTTTGGAAAGTAAGAAAAAAAAATAAAAGAAAGTTTTTAATTTTTTATTCATTTTGAATCACATTATCTCTCATATATTTTTATTCATAAAAAGATAAAATAGATTAAAAAATTTTAAAAATTAACTTTTTACCACATTTATAAAACACCACTGTCTCTCATGTGAGTAGGGAAGGAAATTGTATGGCTCATTACTTATGTAATGTAAGTTGGCCATTGATTTGGATTTACCTCACATTTGGATGGAAGACGAGCCTTTCTGGGTCATTTTCCAAAATAAGCCCAACTACTAATTTAGTCAAAATTTTCAAACTGGTCCAGTTTAGCCGAAATTCTTAAAATAAGCTGAAGCGTTATTTCAAAACACGCTTTCACCATATTTCTGACATAGGCACAGAAAATGAATAAAATCATAAAAGCGTGATTACAAATCACGCTTTTAATTAAAAAAGTGTGATTAGAAACCACGCTTTTAAACAAAATTGTATTGTAAAGAAAGCGTGGTTAAAAACTACGCTTTCAATAATGAACAAAACCACATCACGCACTCACACTCTTCTCTCTCTCTCTCTCTCTCACACGCGCGCGCGCGCGCACACACACACAACTCACACACACTCACATCAAACATATATAATTTTTAATATATATAAATTTTATTTTATAAAATTGAGACCGATATTAAATATATATAATAATAATTTATAATAGCAAATAATAATTATCTATATAAAATGATTACTTTTTATTTTAATTCTTAAAATTTATTTTTTTTATTTTAAGGTTTAAGATTTAGGGTTTAATTCTTAATTTTTTTTAATTTTAGTGTTTAGGGATAAAATTTATTTTTTTTTATTTTAGGGTTTAGGGTTTAATTCTTAAAATTTATTTATTTTTATTTTAGGGTTTAAGATTTATAAAAAAAATAAATTTTAAGAATTAAACTATAAATTCTAAACCCTAAATCCTAAATCCTAAACCCTAAAATAAAAACAAATAAATTTTAAAAATTAAACCCTAAACCCTAAAATAAAAAAATAAATTTTATCCCTAAACCCTAAAATAAAAAAAATTAAGAATTAAACCCTAAATCTTAAACCTTAAAATAAATAAATAAATAAATTTTAAGAATTAAAGTAAAAAGTAATCATTTTATATAGTTGATTATTATTTGCTATTATAAGTTATTATTATATATATTTAATATTGGTCTCAATTTTATAAAATAAAATTTATATATATTAAAATTATATATGTTTGATGTAAGTGTGTGTGAGTAATGTGTGTGTGTGTGAGTGAGAGAGAGAGAGAGAGAAGAGTGTGAGTGCGTGATATGGTTTTGTTTTTTTATTAAAAGCGTGATTTTTAACCACGCTTTCTTTACAACACTTTCTTTAAAAGCATGGTTTCTAACCATGTTTTATTAATTAAAAGCGTGATTTGTAACCACACTTTTATGATTTTATTCATTTTTCGCGCCTAGGTCAGAAATATGATGAAAGCGTGTTTTGGAATAACGCTTCAACTTATTTTGAAAATTCCGGCCAAATTAAGCTCAGTTTAGAAAATAAGTTAGTAGTTGGGCTTATTTTGGGAAATGGCCCAGCCTTTCTACTTGATGTCGTTGGTTACTTCTGTTATGTAATTTCTTCCCCTAAAAATAAAAAAAAAAAAAAAAAAAATCATCACTACATATAGACAATAGAGACAACCTAATAGTATAGACATATAGTTGGTGAATGTAAGTTAAAATAGCTAATTAAAATAAAATAGATTAAAACAGTCAATAACATAAAATATCACATCTAAAATATAATTATTTCATTTTTTTTCTCACAATCATCAAATCAACTATAAAAAAAGTCAACTATCAACCCAAACAAAACTTTTGAAAAGTAGGTTAAAAGTTAATTTTTTGATTTTTTATAAAAAAATGAGTAAAAAAATAGAAAGGTAATGTGACTCTAAAAAAGTTAAAAGTCAAAAAATTACTTTTAACCTCTTTGCCAGAAGGGAAAATTAACTATCATTCCAAACACAATTTTTTTATTTAGGTTAAAATAATTTATTTTCAAATGGGGCCATAATTCTCTCTCAATCCCATTTTGTTGTCCACCTATATTTTGATCCGTTTCAAAATGTTTGTTTACTTTTTATTTTGAGATACTAAATTTTATTAGATTTTCAGAGCTATAAATCATTATAAACACATTTTAAAATTCAAATAAAAGAGTAGTAATGATAAAAACATTTCAAAATTTGAATCAAAGTATAATAATTGTATGACTCCGTAATAAGTTGGATTTCTTAAAATGAACAAGTGAATTAGGATGAGGGAAGTAATTTGTAAAATGGACAGACATATCAATTTGAAAAATATTTAAAAGGTGCATATATATATATATATATATGTTTCATTTTTTTAATTTAGAAGTGATTTAATAGTTCACAGATATTTCTATCCATAACCACTTTTCTTTTCTTTTTTTCTTTTTTTTTTTAAAGTGTTCAAATATTTTTATTTGTTCCCATTTTTTAATTTAAAAATATTTTTAAAATGCATAAATATTTCTAATTTGAGAGTGAAAAGATACCAATTTTTAATTTGAAAGTAAATAGATAAATCTAATTGTATTTTTTTCTTTTTTCAAATTTTTGCTTTAAAAATCTCATAAAAGTGAATCCAAGTATATAACTGTCTTGAAAACCGGATAATAATATTAAAATTATGAAATTTTAAAATTCAATACAAAATATGAATGAAAACTTTTAGAAGGTTGGCTGTTGTAAGAAAAGGCATACTTATCCTCAAGGGATTGGCTTGGCAATTAAGAACTGGGTTGGAAGTGTGTTCCTTCCAAGATTTTAAGTTCGAAATCTCCTATGTGCAAAGCAAACAATTTGTTGGGGCCGAGTCCATATAGGATAACCTTAGCTTTAATCAGGACCCTCACAAGTGAACTGCGAGGAAAGAAGGAAAAAAAAGGGGGTATGCTTGGAATGGAAAGTATGTTTATCAATTTTTTCTTAAAATGGGTTTGAGAATCACAACAAAACAAACAAATTATTAGGGGCTTAAAATGAAGTTGTAATTGTAAGGTCAGATCTTGAAGGAAAAGTGGAACACAGACTTTGATTCAGGATGATTAATGATACAATTCAAGATAACATTGATGACAACTAACATGTATGCCTTCAATTCACAATCTAGAAAATTTTGAAGAATTATAAAAACAACAAAAGTTATATATAATTCTGTAGAGCCTAAAAGTTAAAACAACCGGATCTAATTCACATAATTCATCAACTGTACGACAACTCTTACAGTGGCTTTGCGCCGCCATTTTCTTGAGCAGAATTCACTGGAGTTGTGTTGCCGCTCCTCCTTGAGCTGCTTGAGTGGTGCCCGGTGATGGTCCTTCCCATGAATTTTCCGGCTTTGCTCAGGCCACTGCCAACAGCTCCAAAGCCACTCCCAACAATCCCAACTCCAGCACCAATACCGGTTCCTACAAGCCCCACTCCGGCTCCAATTCCAGTTCCCACCATCCCAACACCGGAACCGACAAGCGAGGCGGTTCCGTCAAGGGCATCCATTGTGCTTCCTATGACTCCGGCTTCTTTCAGTTTTTTTCTCTCTTCTAGAATCCTCTTTTCTTCTTCAAGAGCGGCCAATTGATCTTCCTTGCTAAATTGATGATACAACACCTGAAATTTCATGATTTTTCTAGTTAAGCAAAACGTGTATAGTGCTTTTCCTACCCAACACTAAATCAGATGATACATGTTATTAACATCTAAGAAGCGCGGACATGGACACATGACAAGATACAAACACAAGGATATACAATTTTTCAAATATGCAAGACACGACATTCGGGGAACACATGCAAAATATATAATTTTATATATTTATCATATGTCATATTTTTTAATATTATATATTTATTCTATGCCAAATATTTATTCTCACCGAATTCAATAATCTTGAGTATGCTACTTTGGTGAAAAATTAAAAAATAAAAATGGGACGTTGTCTGTCCAAAAACGTGTCCGACATGTATCTGGAGCGTTTCCGGAACACATCACCGATACGTGACCTCTTGAGAGGTGTCAGTGCTTAATAGATTAACAAGCAAATTTCACCATATAAAAAAAACAGTCGAGACACAATATATATCGGAAAGAAATAGACACACAGGCATGATAGTTGATTACAGATGAAGAAGATTTAAAAATAGCAAGTTGAAATGTTCACCTTGATTGTAAGAGTGCCTCTATCCTTTTTATCTTTTATTTTCAGCATATCAAGAGAAGGAAGGAGTCTCAGCTCAATCTCTTTTGGAGTTTGTGCTTTGGGATACCGTTACAATTTTCATCCAAATTAGCAAAAGTGCACACACCCTTGTGGTGATAGTAAACTATTTCTTAAAGAAAAAAAATCCTAAAAATCTGCAAAATTTTACCAAATTAAAAAATAAAAAAGCTTACAATTTGAGGATTTAAGGGTGTCTTAAAGGAGTCAACTATCCAATTTCTTACAATAGTTTGTGATTCTTATATTACGTAAAGAATTCTCAACTTAATTTTCTTTATATATATATCCATAGCATGAATTAGAGCATTTAGAGGTGGGTTCTAATTTTGGTCGAATTTGGTGAATATAAATTTATGAATATGGTTTTGAACTCATAAATGTCATTTTTTTGTATAGGTTTATTTTATTATTCTATTTCTTCCTTTTTATGTGATTTCTTTTCAAAATTAATCTCTTACTCAACAGTTGTCGTAACCTCCTCAGCATAAGGAACTGTGTTTCCCGTTTAGTTTGCTAATAACAGCCTTGTTTGCATTACCTGTCAACAACTTTGTGTGGCATTGGGTTCATTCTATGAATATCGATTTTTATTGTACTTTCCTTCTATTATTGGCTTTTTTCATATTTATTTTCAAACTCTTACTGCTTGAGAGTTCTGTAGAATTGAATATTATGATGATTTATTGTAGTGATATATATGATATTGGAATAGTTTTGAAATATTGATAATTGGTTGTTTTCCAAATTAAACCAAACCACTAAACCTTGTGTCCCAAACCAACCCAACCCAATAATCTAAACCTTGTGTCCCAAACCTTGAGATTATTTATTTTTTGTTTTTTTCTGTTTAAACCATCTACTAGACTAAGTTTAACAAGACCTAAGACAAGCTCTTCATATGCATACTCCTCGTACGCTTATGTGCATAAGGCATACAAAGCGCACCTAAGGCACATGCCTCACACTGTGATGTGCACGTCTTTGGGGAGTACACCCTAAAAATCAAAGCCTTGATGCGTTTTGCCTTACCCTTGCCTCAGTAAAGCCATTTGAAAAGTATTTCACAAAATAGCGTAGTAAAAAGTACAGGTATATGGATAAAAACCTCGAGAATAAGAGACTGTGTCTCCTTGTCTTCTGCAATCAACTTAAATGTTTGATTCCAAATGGGGTTCAGGTTATTTTCAACCACCTTTGATTTAACCTTGAATAATGGCCGAATATACACAACAACGTAGGGATCCGATTTTCCAATCATTTCCATGTTCTTCAGATCATTTGCCTTCACTACTGTTACTGTAAGCTTACCCTGTGGTTTAAGCTCAAGTTCACTGAATAATAGGCAAAAAGAAGGGTTAGTTCCAACTTGAAATATAACATACTAACGGAGGGGAAAAAAATTATATTACAGATTCAGTTGATGAACTAAAACATCTAAAACTGGGGAAAAAAACTTGAACTGAAAAGTGTTTAAAAAGATGTATGATAAACAAATAATTAATTTTTTCATCATGAATGAGCATCAACTAAGTAGAATAAGACCCTGAATGGTTTGAACTAAGAACCTCCCTAAGCAAGAAGGATCCTAAGACATGCTTAGATTTTCCGTAACATAGAAGGATCCTAAGACACACTTTGTTTCTAGAGACCATAATGGATATATGCGATTCAGCAAGCATCTATAAAATTCATTAACATGGCTCAAAACATCAACACACCTGCTGCTCGTAGAGTCACAATTGCGGCCATACTCATGATCACCAAATTTTTAAGAGAAGCAAAAGAAGCATAAAGTTCCTAATTTATAGATATTCAGCCAAACTATCCACATGGACAATGCAAGAAGTTGGCAGATTTTTATTATCCAATATTGCAAATCCATCAACAAAGATTTAAATTTGTATTATCTCATTACTCAACTAAAGCAAAAGATAAGTAAAAGAGACTCCCCGTAACACCTAACAAGAACTCTCTGGAAATACAGATTAAAAGTATATACATATATCTATATGATTACCTTGTATCCATAGGTATACCACCAATAGGAACAACAATCCTGTGGGGCCACTGAAGCATGTCTGTTACAATTGTATTCACAGTATCCTACTCAATTTGACACAACAAGCACAATGAGTCTACATGACAACAACAATCATTCAGAAAAAAAAGCAATGGCAGTAAAAGACTTTAACATCACAATCAAAACTTACATCAATCATATCTGAAATTCCAGGAAGGGCCGTTAAGCTTCCGCCGACAGCCTTCACTGTATAGTCAATTTTAGGCTTTGGCTGAATGAAATGCAAAACATTCATTATTTTCATCACAAAAATAAATTATAGAACACATATTCAAAAAATAATATAATTTATTGAAGAATGACTAATTATAAACTACTCTCCTTGCCAACAAGTCAGTCACCAAATATTTCAGTACATTCTCACTTCCACCATGGGATGTATATTCATATGCTTACTCTCTGGATTTAGAAGCATGCTATCCAACACCAAAGCACACTTTATTATGAACACTTTATAAAGATAGAAAGATCCAAACAGTAACTTCAACCAGCAAGGAAGAGACTCCCCGTAACACCTAACAAGACTCTCTGGAAATACAGATTAAAGTAATACATATATCTTATGATTACCTTGTATCCACAGGTATACCACCAATAGGACAACAATCCTGTGGGGCCACTGAAGCATGTCTGTTACAATTGTTTCACAGTATTCCTACTCAATTGACACAACAAGCACAATGAGTCTACATGACAATAACAATCATTCAGAAAAAAAGCAATGGCAGTAAAAGACTTTAACATCACAATCAAAACTTACATCAATCATATCTGAAATTCCAGGAAGGGCCGTTAAGCTTCCGCCAACAGCCTTCACTGTATAGTCAATTTTAGGCTTTGGCTGAATGAAATGCAAACCATTCATTATTTTCATCACAAAAATAAATTATAGAACACAACTCAAAAATAATATAAATTTTTGAAGAATGACTAATTATAAACTACTCTCCTTGCCAACAAGTCAGTCACCAAATATTTCAGTACATTCTCACTTCCACCATGGGATGTATTCATATGCTTACTCTCTGGATTTAGAAGCATGCTATCCAACACCAAAGCACACTTTATTATGAACACTTTATAAAGATAGAAAGATCCAAACAGTAACTTCAACCAGCAAGGAAGAGACTCAACTTTCAAACCAGAAGAATGGTTACGTGGCAAAGACAAGACTAATATTTAGATATTACCCAGTATTGGCCTTAATTAGTTGAGGATATTGGGAGGGGTGGACTGCACACGAACCTAACTGTAGGAAAATATGTACAGCAGCAGCTCTCAAACTTGAAACCGTATTTTCGCACTTGGCATCCCAATCTTCTACTATTGCACCAAGCACCCCCTTCTACTTGGCAAGGGTCAGATAAGAATTTGGTCTCATACATTTAATTACATTTTTTAGAATTCCAGCCAAAATTTTCCCCAGTTAAGTGGAAATGATGTGATCAATCTCATGACATCCCATTATACAAAGATAACATATCTTTAAAATGCAAAGACCATCCAACATTCCAAGTTATAGAGAATGAAACTAAGTACAAAATAATTAAAAGCAACAGGAAAATAATAGGCCAAAACCCCTAATGTAAACACTAAGCACATCCAAATATCCTAATGGAATACCTCAGAAAGTAGAGCAACAACAACAGCAGATATGCAAGGAATATCTTCAGCAAGTTGGAAGATAACACGAACAACTGTGAAAACTTGAAGATCCTTCAACTACAATCAACAATACAATAATGATATTTTCAATCAATGTCGTCCAGTATATTATAATTAGAAAATTAAAATAAATAAAAAAATTACCCAACACTGAATAAATCCAATAGAAGGACAGACCATTTAAAACTAAACTACAAAACCATTAATGCACCAACCTGAATGGGTATTGAAGCAACCATTGCAGCTTCAATACCTAAAACGATGTTTGGATTACCACCCCATCTGAAGTCAATATCCATGGTAATTTGACCTTTCTTAAGGCTTTGAACACGAATACCTGCATTTGTTAAGTAATTATGCACATAAAAAATCTAAAGAGAAAATGTGCAATGCTTTATAGAAAATCCCAAGCACTTGGTCTTACAGCACAGAATATTGCAGCACCAACAGTTCATGGTTCTTGGCCTATGTTTTCAAAAACTTCAAGTTGATATAACCTATGAGATATTGTTCAGAAACTTCGAGTTGATACAAACTTCTAACATCAACAATCAACCCTTCTTTTTTTTTGGTTGGCAACAATCACAATCAACCCTTCTAAGATAGTAAATTCATCCCTAAATAAAAGCCCATTGATTCTTGAACCCTAATCCCTAGTTAACCTATCCTAACAGTCCTACAACCCTTGATAAACCACGCTTAATGAAAATCCAGTGAGCCTAAAAAGTAATAAACCTCTTCTAGTTCAAGTCCAAAATCCTTTCTTAATTCCCAATCTTGCCTCTTTTATTCATAAACCCCTAAGATTGTAGGGCAGCTTTATTAGGTTGCATCCTACATCACAAACAAGTTATAATCCAACTATGAAAACAGAAGCAATACATCATTCAATTTATTTAAGAATATACCCAAAGCCAAAGGAATTTGATACTGTATCTAGTGCCATTCAAGTCAAGCAACAAATACATTTTTTGCAGGGCACTTAAGAAAATCAGAAGGTGGGGATGAGTATGTCACAACTTTCTGAAAGTGAGAAACAGAGAACACATTTAACATAATTCATAGGCTTCAGCTCAAGCTTTCAACAATGTGTAACAATAACTTCTTAAGTTGCAAGAAGGTAAAATGTTCCACGTTCTTATAGTACTGAAAATGTAACCAGTTTGCTGGAATGTACGAAACATGTTAGGGACTGTTTTATAGTTCTAAAAGAGTGCTCCGAAGCTAGACAAATGACTTGCTTCAAAGCATGGTTATTAAAATCGCAATCCGGATAGTAGGATTGTACAATCCTATGATCCTACATTGCTAAAACGATCCAGATCATTGTAGGATCGGTGATACAACAGGATCGCAAATAGGATTGTGCAAGATTGTATTGGATCGTAGGTAGGATCGTAGATTTTGTGATTTTTCACCTTATTTTTAATATGTATCATTTCTAATTTGTATTTTTACCTTATTTTTAATAGAAAGTAGGATCTTACGATCCTATGATCCGATCCACGAGACCCTCTCATTGATCCTACCTAGGATCCCGATTTTAACAATCTTGCTTCAAAGTTGATGTTTCTAATACTAGATCTGAAGAAATGATCTCTTTGTCAATAGATCTTCATAGATCTCTTTCCATCGCATGGCCACTGATAAAACTATCCACATCACATGCTTAGCTGGAAAGATCTGTTATTAAGTGAAGAAGCTACAAGGGAATATTATACACTGCTTGGTTGATTTTAGAACCATGTAATGCTTACAGTTTTCTCGTGAAAATGTACAATATCATAACAGAGCCTCAAATGGAGTGGAAACAATTGTTAATTGTGAAGAGCATAATTTCAGTCACTGAATAGTTGATGGTATGGCCTGCATAGGTAATACACAGGACATCCCAGCAGCAGAACTTCAAAACCAAGATTCTATGAAATGATTATAAGCTTGATGAATTCTAAATATTAGAGGAGTAATCATTACACGACTCATCCTACAAAACTTGAAAGCCACTTCTAAAAACCTTGATGATAGATAATATTTTAGAATATTGATAATCGGACATACACAAGCAAATTCATTCATCCTTGTAAGTTGTAGACACCTCATTTTGACGATCTTTAAAACTTAGATACTCTTCTAGAACACCACCGCCCAATGACAAAAAATACATATATATATATATATATATAGTCAAATTTTGAGAAAACTGTAAAACAGTTCCTCGTGCTTGGATTTGGACTGAAATAACCTTTAAGATTGGCCAAGGGCCTCAAAATACCCATGGGAGAGGTTTTCTGAGCATAAAATAAATTTGTAAATTGACTACATGCATCCAGGGCTCTCCCAAAAGGCGTTAGCTTCCAAACATTATTTTATGTGGAAAAAAAATCTCGATCATTAAGATTCCTAAACTTGAAGAAATGAAAATTCCAATAAATCATAATAGAAGGCATTATGAGAACAAGAAAAACGATACAAACAAGTAAACAATTGAGTAAATAAGATAGGAAGAAAAGAACAAATTTAAGCAACATAAGCAGGACGGATGACTGCTCTTGGACTGAGTGCAAAAAGCAAGAGCCAAATTAAGCTCTAGATATTGATCATACCTTCAATTTTAGGTGCCACATTTCCAAGAGAGAATTTGTTGAACTTCAATGAAGTAATTCCAGGAGGTCGATATTCTTCTAATAGAGGTTCAACAGATTCTTTTATTACCATCGTTGCCGCCTGAGAATAAAGACAACCAAGAAAATTATGACAAAGACAATTAACAAAGAAGAAGCTAGAGCACAGCTGGCAGTAATAAATATGGCAGTGGTTATCAGCACGAAGCAAGCACAAATTATAATGAAATAAATTAGATTTCAGATAACAAGATGAAGGTCTTCCACGCATCACTTTACTCAAGACAGTATCCCCTTTTCTTTAATTTGCAGACAGGCCTGGGTCAAATGTCGACACAGACATGGAGTTTCCACCAAGGAAACCTCAGAAAATCAATAGTCCAAGACACTAAAACATCCACACAATATACATGTCGTGTAAAGCAATAAGCATTGTGTTTCTATGTACAAAAGAACGCTTTCATACTCTAAAAGCAAGCATTTACATTTCAATATATCAAACAATATGATATTCAAAATATGCATTTTCATCTATACTTTATCCTACCAAAATAAATAAATAAGAATCATACTAACCTTGACTACATAAAGGAAAATAATTCTTTTCTTCTTTTTTTCATAAGCATAAAAAAAAACAAGATCCTTCAAAAGTATTTGTTCCCTTAAATGTCACATAAAGGCACAAATACATGAAAAAGATATGATCCCAAACAATAGTATTCGTGACAAAAATCAGTTCCACTGTGTGGTATTTTGTCAAATGGGTTGGCATTTTGTTTAATGGGCCCATTAAACTTGCTTCATTTTCCATCGTATATTCCCTCCCTTCAACATCTAGCATTCTCCTCATTTTGTTAATAAATTTAAATTTTGGAAGGGAAAATTCAAGCATACCATATGAGAGGATAAGTATAACGCCAATTCTCAGAGTATATACTTAGAATTACTAAAAGAAGGAATCAGTCATCTGATCGCAGCACATGGTCAGGAGCCTAAGGTAAGCTCCAGCAACTGTCTTCTCATAACATAAAGGCACAGCCATCAGGCGACTTTCTATTATTAACCAAAATGGCTAATTATTCATGTTCTCCTCCTCAGGCTTCAGCCAAAATCAAAGATATATTTGTCATCTTGCAATCAGAATTGTGCCTTTATGGGAGACAAGTCACAATTATGCAACCTTTATGTATTCTTTTACTCTTCTCTGATGTTGTCATTCACCAAATTAGACTCACTTCATCACGAGTCTCAGGCTGAGGTTATTCCATCATGCATTCAATAGTGTATCACCTTGATGCTCTAGAAATACAAAAGCAATCAAATATAACAACAGATGTATTGAGGGTTAGAACGGTGATGATGACATTTTTTTAACAATCAATAGAAGAGGAATAGGGAACAATTATGCTGCATCGTGCAATAATGAGACTCAAACACATCCAGTAATGAAGCATCTCATCCACTAGGTTAACACTTGGTTGATGGCATTTGATAAAGCTCGTTTTAGAACTGTTGAACCTGCTACATTGCAAATTGGTATGCATTTATCAACTGCAACACTTCTTTTGACTTTGGACAACATTAAAAAGGAAGTGCACATTTTGAGGGGCCTGCTGAAGGGGTAGCGGAATGAACAACATCTTTTTATCTTAATAATGATTGCATAGAAAATGGAAAATGAAGGATATTTAATAAGAAAAGCACAAAAGTATTATTTTAGTCTTTAACTTCATATAGATACTCTGTTGTATGTTGTGCTATGTGTTGTGTGCATATGAGATAGGGGGAAGGCAGTGCGGTGATAGGGACAAGGAAGCAATTGAACTATCACAAGGTGTGCAAAGCTCATTAGAGACAATCGAGAAATATATCTCGAAAGCAACAGAAAACAGTATGAAGCTAACAATCATCAATATAAGTAGACGAAACAGAGAACAAGTCAAGAAGATTACATCTGCAACAAATGGCCACAGTTTGTTCAGTTGTTTGTTCATCCATTTCACCTGAATGAAATAAGATAAATTGAACAATAACATGTCAAAAAACATGCCAAAAAATCCAATAACATTAAAATAATTTCATAGATGTACCACTTCTTAAACCATTTCATGTGTGAGTAGTTAAACTTTACATTAGCATGTTCTCCACATTCTAAAAGTAAACCAAAAAAAGAAAGAAGAGAACATGTCTCATTTGACAATCTTCTTGTAAATCAATAATTTGCTTGTTTCCCACAGTGGAGATCAAGTGTAGCTTCTTTGGTGAATAAAAAGGAACAATTTAGTGCCTCATATCCAGTCAGACACCAAAAATTGTATGTATCCGAATTCCAACTAATATAATGGGGACTAATATTCCCTTCAATTTGGGTCCTTTTGTTCTTGTCTGTGCTTTTGCTCACTAGTACTTTTATTACAATTTCTCAAGTACTTCGGTCAGATATATTATGTAGAACTTCTCAATCTATTCATCTAGTTAAAATTTGCTCACTAGTATTTCTTTTGTTCTTCCCAAGATTATGTAAGTTCCAAAAAATTAAAAATAAGCTGCATCTCAAAAGCAATGCAAACAAATTATTTTTTTTTTGATAAGCATAAATTTATTAAAGAGGGCACCAAGGGGGTGCAACCCACATACAAAAAAGACCTATAAGTTGTATGCCAAAAACCTATTCACAGACATCTTCACACCATACTAACCACATAATCACAAAAGTGACCAAGCACCAAGGCTTTCTTCTCCTTCTCCCCACACAAACTCCTCTCCAAGAAAACAAAAGATCCCAAACTTTACAAGGGAATGCCCAAATAATTCCAAACATAAGATAAGGTGGAAAAGAAACCACGACTACCTAATCATGTCACAATAGACAAAAAGATGGCTGATTGTCTCATCCTCGTACTTCCACATACAACACCAATCAACATATACTTACCTTCTCCTAACCAAATTGCCAATGGTAAGGATCTTCCCATGCATCACAAACCTCGCACAAAAAAAGGCTACCTTAGACAGGTCTTATGCCCCAAACCCCCTTCTGAGGAAAGGTGAATCCCATGTGACCTATAATAGCTTCATAATTTTCACACCAAAAGGCCAAAAGATAATCTCAACCATCTAACCATATCCCCTTCATCACCAATGCAGATATGACATAGACGACCAAGAAGGTCCGACAATTCCCCCATTTCCAAATCATTTAGCTCTCGCCAAAGGGCAAAGGCTAATTATCCAAAAAACAGGATCACCATCAAACTTAAGATAGTCATAGGCTAAGAAGCACAAACATCAAACACTTCTAAGAAGGCGACGTGTACGTGTCGGGCATCAACACTCCTTTGACACTCTCGAACACATGTCTGAAACTCTTTTTTACGTGTCCTTAATTACATTAAAAATATTAATTTCGGACACGCGTCCAACACTCGTTTTACGGCATGCCTGTCACTTCTTGACCATGTCTAGCACTAAAGTTTAAGAATTTGACATAAATATCCTATATTCTTAAAAACAATAATTTTTAAGAATAACGTAATGTATAATTCTTTAAATATATATATATATAAATAGCTTAGAAGGATGAGGGAAATGCTGCAATTATATATGTTTCCTATAGTTTGTCTAATTTTTAACTACTATGGTCCAATCCAATAATCTAAAAATTTATATAAGAAAATTAGATACAAAATTTACTTAGTATAAAAGAATTATTTAATTTTGTATATAACTATATAACTTTGTTATTAGAATTGTACGATTCACAATTCGAATGATACGATACGATTCGATTCGATTCGATTCAGTGGGTAATTGATACCAACAAGTTGTGTGAATCGCCAATAATAGCTATGAATCGTAGGCGAATCGGTGAATCGTGAATTGATTCGATTCACTAAAATCGATATTTGGCTTCCTTTTTTGATTTTTTATTGTTGGAAAGGGTTCACACAACCTTTTTAAGGTTTTTAGCATTACTATATGCTATCTTTTGACTTTCTCCCTTCCTATTTACTCTCAAATACTCAAATCTTAGTGGAAAAAAATAAACTCTCTCTCTACAATATTTTAGGCTTACATATTCAATGTTATCTAAGTACTTGCATTTACAAAATGAATTTTTTGAAAGCATCAAGTGAGATTTTTGAAAAAGTTTAAGATTTTGATTTTTTAACCTTGTAAAAAGTTAAAAACATTGTTGTTGAGCTATTGTTACTTGGAAATTGAAGATTTGTCTTTGTTTGCTTTCTTTATTAAGAATGGTTGATAAGAAAGAGTATCTAAAAGCCAAAAGGTGAAGTGGTAAACCTAGGAATCCGTGTTAACTTCTTACCTAGACCACATAATCATCATTTAAAACAATATTTTTATTAATTTAAGTATAAATATAACATATTTATTAAATATATTTAATATCTAAGTGTGTAAATATATTTTTCTATGTAATTTAAAAAAGGTGACCGAATCTTTAAGATTCACGATTCGATTCGATTCGATTCGATTCACGATTCAGTGCAATACCATTTTGATTCATGATTCGAATCCCGATTTGACAACTATGTTATATAATATATTCTTAGATAATATTATATCAACATATAATTATTTGTGGCATGTCCAAGCCGTGTCCATGTCCTAACTTTTTTGAAATTTTCTGTGTCAACGTATTTGTGTCCCTTGTCCGTGTCTATACTTCATAGCTCATAGGAGCCTTCCCATTACGAGCATTGTGGGCAACATTAGGAAAAGCCACGTCCAATATCTCCACACTACCAATGTCACTTGTTCTCTATTACCCACCACAAATTGGATGAAACTGGAAAAGGAGTCCCACCCCTGAATGCCCTTCAACATTTCCACACCACGTCACTACACTCCCTTCAACACTTTTCTCTTCACATGCCAATCTCCACAACCACTTCCCGATAAAGCTTGGTTAAAAACAGCAAGTTTGCAAATACCTAAGTGTGCCTCTATCAATGGGGTGTAGACAATATCCCAATTCACCAAATAATATTTGAATTCCTCCCTAATTTTCCCGACAAAGCCTCACTGCAACTTCTCCAACCGCTTTACAACCGGGCCAGCATAGTTAATAGAGACATGAAATAGGTAAGAAGGCTAAATAAAGTACTTTCAGTCCGAGTCAACCTAGCACCATTGGACAAATACTGCCTCTTCCAACTTGGCAAATGCCTTTGAAACCTCTCCACCGCCAAATCCAAAACCAATGTCACCTTAAAGGAAAATCCACGGTGGAGACACAAATATGAAGAAGGCAATGTCACAACTTTGCATCCCAGCATGTCAACGAAAGCCCCCACATGCACACCTTCTGACCAAGAAAATACTAGGTTCCCCCAAGTTTATTCTCAATCCAAAAACTGCCTCAAAGCAAACATTTATCAAAGCTGGCCAATATTAAATTCCATTAACCATCCAACTAAATAACTAACATCTCAAAATTATAGAAGTTTAAAGAATTAATGGTAGCCAAAAGAAAATAACTGGCACAAATTGCATAAAAAAACGTAGGAGAAAGGGAAAAGGTCACCATTCAGAACTTGAAAACACACTAACCTGTTCAAACACAGGAAAAGAAATCCAATCAGGAAAATTGTCGCCACAAATTTTCTTCAAATCATCTCTGCTGAGGGACCCAAGAAGTTTAATATCAACAGCCTGTCAGAGAAATGAAATGAAATAAAAATGAATTTAAACACAATGGTGTACAAGGATTGAGCATATAGTTTGAACAGGAGTATGATTCAACAATCAAAGTGGCCCTTACTAGAAAACTAGAAAGTAAAAAAAAACCACCTCAAAAATTATAGTTTGCACTAAACATTTCTTCACTAAATTATCAACCTATATGTAATCCACTTTTATGAGAATAACAACCTTCTTATAATTTTTTTGTTGGAGTTATCATCTATGTATAACCTCTCTTGTTTTTCATGTTGTCAATACAGGGAAAACAGTCCCTTGCCTAAGAATCAAACACCCATAAATTAACATAGTAACAAGAGCAAAACAACATCCCACCGACCTCAAATACAAAGTGGACAATGATGTGCAGTTCTGCTGGGCTAATATAAATCGCCTGTGAGGGCCAGTAGTGGATCTGTTCTTTGAACCTTGGGCTAATATAGCTTTGCCTTGATACTACACTAATTCAAGTGGGCGTGGCGTGCCTGTGAGGGCAGTGGTGGCTCTGCATTCTAAACCTGGGCTAATATAGCCTTGTGCTTTGTTACTAAGTTAATTCACGGGTGCTTGATCCTTAGAGAGTTGAGAAATTTTTCTAGATGAGGAGAGCATTTGAACCTGGTCTATATGTATCCCATGAGGGGACATTGGTGACTACTTTGAAGCCTGACCAGAGCTTCTAGGCACATTGACACCCAGATTTTGGCATTACCATGCTGTTTTGGCCACAACCTGCTGGCATCGACAACCTGTGGGCAAGGCAAGTCCAGTCCTAGGCACATCTCGGGCCAATGGCATCGTCACACCTTTGGCCGATGAAGGTAGGACACTGGCTTCTCTGAAGCAGCCCAAAGTCACATTCCTTATAAGATCATTAGCATTTTGACACCATCGAACAGTGTGGACAGGCCCAAACAGAGCTTCTAGGCACATCAAGGCCAAGCTTTTGGCATTACCATGCCGCTTTGGCCATGACCTAATGGCAATTATTGAGAGGGGAGGGATGTGTTCGGCAAGGCAACTCCATTAGCCACAACCCGTGGGCAGGCCAAATACACCACTGGCCCAAGGTTCAAAGAATAAAATCACCGCTGGCCCTCATAGGCAAAGCTATATTAACCCAGCAGAACTGCACATCATTGTCCACTTTGGGTCCAAGCCCTTGGAGATTTGTCGTTTGGTGCATCCAAACACACCAAAACAGATGACCTTTGATAACTGACTATAAGTTGGGACTGTTTAAATTCCAGTAAGTTACGTCACGTTACTATCATAGCAAGTCCCCCTCAAATTTTCAGTTACAAATCAAACCCAGAACGAGAAATGGATCAAAATCTGACAAACACACGAGCAAACTCATAGTGAATTGCAAAATTAGGTTACCTTGGCGATACGTTTGTTGCTCCGGTACCTCATCATATGACGCCAACCCGCCATTAAAGCGATCCCAAAGATCGTCCCCATAAAAATCCCAGAAATCAAGCCCATTTCACTCGATTCCGAACCAGTTTTCCTGAGAAAAAAAACAAATCAAAAAGTCGAAATGACAACCAAATCCAAAATTACACATCAAACAAATCACCGAACAGACAAAAACTCTTACAATGATTTTAAAAAACTCGAAAAGCAGATCGATGACAAGGAAGACCAGAGTGATATTGGATTTTCTATGTCTAAAAGTATCGATCGAGCCCTAGTGCTCTTGGCATTTCCTCCAAGATTGAAGAAGAAGAAGAAGAGACAAAGAAAATGAATATTAAAGGCGTGAAGGGCAGTCCGTGTCAAAAAGTAAACCCCTTTAAACACCGCTACACACACAGCATTTAATTCCCAGATTTTTTAAATTACTTTTGGTCTGTCTCTGTCTGTCAGCTTCTCAAAAGCGATTTTGCACTTATTACCTTCAACTTTTGCATAATGGTACATGTACTTTCTTCCCTTTTTGGCAAGTTTTTTCCAAAGATGATGGAGCTTCTCTTTATATTTATGAATTTGTACACTCCTTTTGTTTTTGTTTTTAAAGGGCAAAAAAAAAAAAAAATAGATTGGAGATTTGTAGGAAAATAAATCATAAGTTTTAATTTTGTCAATTTAAATTTAAATAATTTGTTTATAAAGTGAAATTTATTAAAATTTTATATTTTAATTATTAAACTCAATGTATTTGTGTTTACAATATTTTTTTCGTTGAATTTGATGACTAAAATATATTTTTTTAATATTACTTTACAAAAATAGGCGATAGTTTAAATTAAAAATAAATTAAAAGATTGGAGTTTAAATTAATAAAATTAAAAATTTATGATTTATTTTGTTATAAAAATTAAACTCTGAAATTTCTTTTTGTAGTTTTTTCTATCTTTTATTATAATTCTATTCCTCAATAAAAAATTACTTTTGGTTAATTATTTTACCCCCTCATCTATCACAAAAAATATATTATCTTACTTTGCTTAATTTTAAAATCATACATTTAGATCTTTCGATTATTAAAAATTATTCAAAACCTCCCTTCTTGAATGGATTAAAGTAAATCAATTTTGATAGTTGAAAAGTCTAATACATAATTTTAGAGTGGATTTAAAAAAAAAAAAGAAGAAGAATTTGCGAGAATAATGTATAATTAACCTAATTACTTCTTAAGACAAAAATCTTAAAATTGAAAAACAATAAATTCTCTTCTTACCCCTCATACCATCATGCCATCGATCCATCTACATTGTTATCTATTGTCAATAGCCCTCACTTTCTTTACCACCAGCACGTCACCTCTCTACTCAATTAACCACTGCCACTCCCATCACTATATCACCACCTACAAACGCCAATTTTTTTCTTTATCCCTTTCCACTCATCCTCATCATTCATTCTTACTCATATCTTTCCCTAGATCTACCTTTTAGTAGCTCGTGCCAACTCTCAAATCTAATTCTTACCACCTCCAACCTCTTTATTCTATACCCCAAAACCTCTTATGCCCCCTTATTACCTACAACCCTCTTTTCTTTTTCTTTTTTTAATGTTCTTGTTACTTTTCACTCTACACACCAGTTCTCACCTTCTCTACCTACTCATAATCTATTACCTATATATCTAAAAACCTTAGCATCATTCTCTTGATCCTAGATCGATCTTTCTTTCACTAGCTTATGATTTACAAAGGAGATGTCGTGAGAGTTTCACAATGGTGGTAGAATGGGGTGAGAAGTGGAGGCATTGCATGTTAAAAGTAAGTCGGGTGGCAGGGGAGAAGTTGAGTGGTGGTTAGAAGTTGTAACCTTGAAATAATAACCATTATTTATCCCATGACAATTATTAAATAACAATACATTTCTGAACATATCCTTTCATTCATACGATTTCATTCCTTTACAAAAGTATAACACATGCAGTAATACATTCATAAGTCCTAACCCTGAATCTATAACATGTGTTATAAGCAAAAGATATAAAATAAGAGTTAAACAGATAAATGAATGCCTTAATGGCTACAACTTTCCAAGTCGATGCTGGATTACAACAAAAGTGAGTTTGAAACTCAATATAAGTAAAGTTCTAGGCTTGTACAAAATAAATATAACAAAAACAAAACAAGAAGCTCTCAGCTTCAAGTCCTCTCAAGCTACGGCTTTGGCAGAGGCATATCATCAGCACCTGAAAATGGTTTTTCACATAGGGTGAGCCAAAACCCAGTAAAGATACTCTAACACAGTGTATAAATCTTAATAAAGTTATAAGATGAATGCATATGCAATGTTCGTGTCAAAACATTTTATGTCTTTTTCCAAAATCATGCAATGCCAAGTTTATATCATAGTTCATATCACAGTTCATGAAATCATTTGCTTTACAATAGAAATAGGGCAGTGGATACAACACTGGGAATCTCTGGGATGTGTCTACAAGTAGGCTACAAGCACTATCAATTGCCATTTTTACTGATACTAACTAGAAGGCTTGGTACCTATCTATGTGGGTTTTTGGACTTTCACCAAGGACACACAGGCCAACTTAATACCATAACTACACTCCCTACCTAGATTCACTAAGATATTCACCTATTTTTTTCAAAATAATAAACATTTTCAATGTGTTAAATATGTTACAATGCTCAATGCAAATGGATGAGAAATTAGTTTCAATTCACCTAATTCTTATGCAATTTTTACAATAATCATAGTTATTCTCCACTGATAACCCAAAACAAATATCTCCAAATAGATAAATAATTTCTAATAAACATATACTTTCCAACATTTCAAGATAGGAGTGATAATTCATATTCAACTCCACCACCATCATTATCATTGTTCAATTTCATAAAACCAACATCAGTTCCATTTTCTCTTTACAAAATCAAATATTCACAATTTAGGGCAAAACCTTATTTCTTTAAAAATCAACCCCAAGGAAAAAAATCCACCATTTTATCACAACTTAACCACATTTACAATCACACGATCATTTCCAAAGCACCATTTTGAAAACCCCTCTTTTGATTACAAAGCCAAAACCCTAGGTGTAACAACCCTCACCACTGTTTACCGATAAACTACTGATTACTGCTAAATTGAGACTGATTATGATAAGTAATCGAACTGATTGAAGTGCTGAACTGACTGACTGAAATCTAGAACTAATGGATTGACTGTATCTGTTTGAATTGCATTCTATCTGTTTGACTGTTTGATTATCTGTTCATGTTGTCATGTTTAAACTGCTAATTGAAGGCCTTATCGGCGGCCGAATCTGAAATTTATTGATGTTATGTGCTAATTGGAAATTATGTGATTTTATGGTATATTTATCTGAAATTTGATTTAGTGTGATTAAACTAGATTAAATAAAGCTAATTAAAGAGTTGGGTTTAATTACAATAATGCCATGTTAGTGGGCCACTTAGGCAGCCCATTTTGAGAGCCTTATTACATCTTGATATACATTTTCCTCAGCCATTTCCTTGAGTTCCCACCAAAATAGAGAGAGAGAGAGAGAGAGAGTTAAGAGAGAATTTGGCATCATCTTGTGAATTGTTTGAGAACTTGAAGGAAATTGAAGGTCTCTTTGCAACTTGAAATTATATTCTTGAGTTTGAAGGGTTAAGGTTGGTGTTTCACCCTCTCATTTGTGTATTTGAGTTGATCCTTGCATGTTTTATGAGCCTCTAGTGATCTAAGTCAAGATTTAGTCTAATAATGTTGAATTGTAGCTTAATTGTTGCATGCATGTTGCCATTCATGAGTTTTGAGGTGTTGTTCATAAATTCCTCACTTGCATGTCTATATTTTGAGAGTAGACCATGAATTCATCATGTTTTTGAAGAGTTAGCTCATTAGAGCAAGTATTTGAAGCTTGAAAATGGATTAACTCATGCATGTCATCTTTGAAATCATGTTTATGAAATTTGGTTTGAAATTGGATTTAATTGAAACACCCTTGGGCTTAGATTTATCAAATTGATCTTTGAAACATGTAATATTATGGGTTTTGATGTGTTTTTCCAGAAAATGGCCTAAGGGGATCGATTTTGTTGCATCAAGGTTGAGTTTTGAACTTGGGACTCAAACCTGGATTTTCCAAATTTTTGACTCCCGCTCGAGCGGGAGAAGTTGCGCTCGAACGGGGAAATCGAGCTCCAAACATCTTGCATGTTTTACAATCCGCTCGAGCGGAGGATTGCACGCTCGAGCGAGGGTCGAGTGCCCGTCGAGCGTGAATTTTGAGCATCCAGTATTTTCACTGTAGCTTACAGTCCGCTCGAGCGACGGAAGTCACGCTCGAGCAGAGCTCCTTTGTCTGCATGTCCGCTCGAGCGTAGAAAGCCACACTCGAGCGAGACCCTTGTTTTCTGAAAATTCTGAAAAATGCTTTAAAGTGCATCTTTGCATCCTCATTCCATCCTAGGCATTCTTAGGCCTAGTTTAAGGCATCTTAATGAGGATATTGATTTAGAACCACACCGAGGCAAATTAGGGATTAAGTTATTATTTCCCAACTGTGTAGCTTAGTGTGTGTTCGTTCTGTAAACTGTGTAGGGTTGACGACTAGAGACGCGCTCTAGCTTTACTGTAGCCCAGAACTCTGTGAGTAACAATTGTGTAAAGATATGTTCAACTGAGAATGTTTTCTGACTGTTTAACTGAACTGTTTTCTGAACTGATACTGTTAACTGAATGAATGTATGTCCTATATTCTAAACTGTATTGTGGCATCCTTAGCAACTACTGTTTACTGCTACTGTTACAGAGATCTCTGTCGGTTCCCTCGTTGGAACGACTACTGTTTACTGATTGATGGCCATCATTGACTGTTCGGTCTTTCAAGACCTACTGTACTGTTCGGTCTTTTTAGACCTACTGTTTACTGTACTGCTATGCTAATGGATGTACCACATATGACTGTTTACTGTACTGAACAACTGATATACTGATTGAAATGACTGTTTTCAATACTGAAGGACATTCATTCTAAACCTCTTTACGCATTATGTTATTCACTGGGCTTTAGCTCACTGCTCATATATATATATGTAGGTGTACAGGCACCAGACCGTGGCTAGAAGCGTCAGGGTAACTCCAGTTTTGTCAAGCCAACTATTGTGCTTCACTACGAGGTTCCAAGCCTGTCAAGCTATGGCTTAGGGGTGTTTTAATTTCCCCCGTCTGTCTCCGTATCTGTTTTGTAACTGTACTTACTGTTACTGTACTGTTTAATGGGGATTTGCTCCCTGTTCTGAATGATTGTAAATATTGTGCATACTGTTCTGTACTGTGTATATATATATATGTATGAAAAGTCTTTTTGCATACAGACTGTCACAGCTCATTGGACATTGTTTATTTACTGTTTTGGCTTCCGCCATGCCCCTGCACTCTGTAATACTGTCTTACTGTTAAGCAGGCCTTCGGTAATCTCGGATTACTGGCCGGTTACGGTACTAAACCCATAGGGGCGGGTTTGGGTCGTGACACTAGGTTTTATCCAAAATTCCCAAATCACAATCTTGTTTAGAAAAACAAATAACTAAGTTAAAAACCATACAAAAGTGTGGAGAAATCCCTACCTCAAAGTAGAAGACATGAATAAAGAATGGGTAGAATTCGACGGTGACAAAAACACTAGATGCTCCGATCAAAACGAAGCCTCTCGACGTGCTCTATCTTTTACTCCAAAGGGCGAGGGTTGAGAAACCACTAGATCGAAGTGTATTTGAGGTTGAAAGATGGTTTCTAAAGAGAGAGAGAGATAAGATCTGAGGTTTTGAAAAGTTTAGAGAAAGAGATGAAAAAGTGACTCAAAAAGTGACTTTTTAGAATTGATATACACGCAGACTGCTTGAGCGACCAAAACACCGCTCGAGCTACCAGACACAAAAAGAGAGACCGCTTGAGCGAAGAAAGTACCGTTCGAGCGAAGAACACTACCTTCCCAGTACTTTTACAGACCTATAAAAGTACTAAGAGTTCTAAAAGACCGCTCGAGTACAAAAAGGACCACTCGAGCCAAGACCGCTCGAGCACAAGAAGAACCTCTCTAGTAAAGAATGCCATACTCCCAGTAGTTTTGCAGACCTACAAAAGTACTGGAAGTTCTCAAAGTTCGCTCGAGCGCAAGAAAGTTCGCTCGAGCGATTAGGCCAAAATCTAAGCAACAACAGTTTTAAAAAAGTTAACTCTCAACCTGTTTCAAACACAACCAAGACACTCCAATGACCAATCTTAACAAGGAATAAGATGAAAGAAGACATGAAGAACTCTCAAGACAAGAAAGCTCGGATCCAAAACAATGAACATGTCAGGTTCAAACCAGAATCGTTATAGAAGTTGTGGCTAGAATGGATATAAGATTAGCATTTTGAAAATTATAAGGATATCGAGAGAAATAATGTTAAGGACAATGATATGTTTAAAATTATTCGGGTATAAGAAAATAAAATGAAAATCCTTTGTTGCACTTTAATTTAAGTAATGGTTGTTTTGGTAACAGGCTAAAATAGTTAAAAAATAAAAAAATTACTACAAAAAAATCAAAATTTCTCTTTATTTTTTTATACGTTTTTTCATAAAAAGTTTAAAAAAAAAAAAAAAACAACAACAACGACTAAAATGATCAATTTCCAAAACAACTAATACATGTTCTATACACCATTACTTTGGGCCCACCTCTCTTGTGATGATGTGATAATCTAAACAATCTAGATGGATCCTTAGCATTTTTTTAAGACAATTAGTGGAGTGCACATGCGTTGCACGTGATTTTCATCTAATATAATATAATATAATGTAATTAGTTTTTAAAAGTTTTTGTTACTTGTAGTTTTTCTTGTAATATAGAGAACAAATTTTAAAAAAGAATGGACATACTAAACAATGCATCCCTTTGTAAGTATATTGTATAGACAATTTAGCAAAATTGTGAATAAAATATAACATATATAAACTTTAAAAATACAATAAATAAGTTCTTAAATACATAATGTTACCAAAAAGAAAGAAAAATAAATAAATAATTTTTGGGACTGGTTTCCTGTGCAATGAACATCCTGTATAATGAAAAAGATAATATTATTCATAAGAATCATTCATGCTTCATGCAAAAAATGTGTGAAATTTATTTTGTAAGAAAGTGAATTTTATCTTAATGTTTTGATCCATATAGAAATTGCATAAATAATTTCATAACATTTATAGATCCATTGTTATGAGTGTATTTAACTTCACTGTCAATTTACATTATCAAAATCTTTTATACGAATCATAAATAATTATATGTTAAACTTTATCAAAGAATTAATGTAATGGACTAACTTTTGCACCATTACATTCTGGTCTTGATATTTGGCTATCATTTGATTTATCCATTTTATTATTGTGAGTAATATGTGCATCTGAATAGAAAATAGAAAATAATAATTTTTTTATGCAACCGTATCGAACCACAAAGAGAGAATGAAAAGAATTTGTCTTGAAGGCAAAATCTATTTATATTTCAAACTCTGCATACTTTTTTTTAGATAAATAAAAGCATGCCGATTGTAAGTTGTAATCGGTGCACTGGTTTAAGTCTAAATTTAAACCATTTTAGATTATATTATATATATATATATATAAATAGTGACCATATTTTTTTGATTCAATTAGATACAAGATATAAATAGAGACCTATTCAATTGAAAATAATATACTAACCAAACATTATTTAGTTTCAAACTCCAACAACAAACTATTTTTTTAATAAAAATAATAAATAAATAAAAGAAAAAGAAACTTTCAATCTTTTTGGTAACCGTAAATAAATTCAAATTTTAAATTTTGATATGATTATAGAATGAATTATATATTTGTAAATTATTAAATTTGAGAGTCTAATCTCTTATTCACTTTTTGAATAAATGAATATTTTCTGCGAAAGTAGTTATCATAGCGTGGTTTCAGATGAACTTGAAACCCATTTCGAATCCAATTTTTTGGAGAGTGAGAAACTCTTCGACCAGTCACGTCGAGAAGGTACTGCTTGTCGATGGTGATGTAGTACTTGGCGTAACAGTTCTTGAATTGGATGAAGGTGTCGATGCCTTCACATCTGAACCTCACAGTAGCCCCTCGCCGTTGATAAATCACCTTCGTCTCTTGCACAACTTCCTCCCCACTCACTCACAACCATGTCATCTCCACTCGTCGCAGTCTATCAAGACCTTTCATCTTCATTGAAGATCTAAACTCATTGTCGGAGGCAATCAGTTGATGCAATTTTCTTTAGCAACTTCGGATGCATGTCATGACCACCAAATTCGAGCTAATCTTATCAAGTATTAACCAAACTCTCACCAACTAATTTGCAACCCATGCTCTAGTGTAACTATTCATACCTTTAATTATTTTCTCTCTTCATATTCAACAAAGGTGTTTTTTTTTTTCATGTGGTGAAATGGGGTAAGGAATGGGTATATGGCAAGGAACGATGCTACACTGGCCATAGGTGAGGGAAGAAAGGGCAACAATGGGAAGAGATGTCACCGAACATGATTTTTAGGAAAGACAAAACCATTACCTTTTTTCTTCAATGGAATTTAAACTGTTGAATAAACAAAATGATGAAGTGGCATCATCTCATTTACAATACTTGACAGTCTATTTTTTGATAAATTGCAGATAAGCCATTCTTTTATTATAGTAGTAGATAGATAGAAGCAATGATTTGTACATGTCTTTTCATTCAAATGTGGCAATGCTTCATGCTTGCTATTTCTTTCAAATCTAATTATAAAAAAAGTATTTTCGGAATAGAAGAAAAGTAGAAAAGTAGTAAAATTATTAAAAAAAAACAAGTGATAATTGTTGAAAAGTTCAAGTTAAGGAGGGTATAAAGTATTAAAGTCTAGTGGATATTTTTTGTTGGTGAGAGATCCACCATTTGTGAAATAGTTTGGTGATGAGTCATTTTGTTTGTTTTGAAAGGCATTTTGTTTTCAATTTTACACCTAAATTTATTTGTTGACTTTTTTTTATTTGTACACTTTTTTTTTGACTATCTGTTCAAATTTGTATCTATCTATTCAAATTATTTTCTATCTGTTCAAATTTTTTGATTATTTGTTCAATTTTTTCCCTATATGTTCAATTTCTTCCTCTATCTGTTTAATTTTTTGACTATCTATTTAATTTTTTCCTTTATCCAATTTATTCTCATGCATACAAAAATAGATAGAGAGAGAAAGAGAGGACCTACAATTTTATCTATTCAAATTCTCAACAATGGTTATCTGTTCAATGTTTTAAATAGCATTTAACTAAAATCATCACTATTTGTTCTCAAAATTGGCTAAAAAAATCATGAACAACTACAACTAGAAAAAAGGGAGGAAAAAAAGATCTAGAGAGAGAGAGAGAGAGGAAGGATTTGAGAGTTTAAACTACCAGATTTGTTCAACAATAACAACAATCAACAATAAAAAAAAATTCTTAAAAAAAACACAGATCTGTTCATTCACCCACAGATCATCACACCACAAATTCATCATCATAATACCACAGATTCATCATCATCAACAACAACAACTAAATCCTAAATAACAACAAGAACTACAAAAAAAAAAAAAAAAAAAAAAAAACCTCGAATCTAATGTTCCTTTGTCAAAGTGGACTAGCAATGTGCATGACTTCTCATTTTTCAACTCTCTCTTTCTTTCTCAATCTAGATTTCTACACAAAAAATAATAATAATAATAATTCAGATCAAATTACACATTAACAATAACTATAGAAGGGTATGTTTGCCATTTTGTAAGAAATCATTGTCCCAATATGAATTATCTCATAGGTGCCTCTATTTACACACCACCTTTCATCTCAAGACACATTATTAATTAGTTTATTTTTTATTACAATATTAACCTAATGTAAAATAATCACAAAGGACAAAGGGCTATGATACACACCTTATGTAAAACTATCATAAAGGACAATAACAAATACAATACATACCTCTCTTTTGAAACGTTACTTGCGTATCTTCTCTCTCAAGAACCTAAAAACCCTAAAACAAAAACCACAAACCCATAAAGAAACAATAAAAAATATACGTATTATTAAAGATTTTGATTGGACTGAATGATGGATGTATCTGGCAATATTGGTTTGGAACAGTAGAGCAAGGAAAAAGTTCATTTTTCATTTTTTTTTTTTCGTTTTCATGTACTTGCTGAGTGGTAAACTGTTTGTATTCGTTTGGATACCCAGATTCGAATAATGTACTCATGTTTGACTATCTACAACCAAACAAGTTCTAATTGTTCAATTTTCTAGTGTCGAACATAGTCCATATGTTCAGTTAATAAGTTTCGAACTTATAACATTTATTCAGTTTTCAACAGTCAAATTTTTGAATTTAGCTCAACTCTATATTTCCGAACACTTATAACAAATTTTTTTTTTGGTTTTTCTAGAACTGTGCATCCATGGAGGAGGTTGTGAACTAGAGGAGAATGGAGTGAAGTCGTCTTCAACACGAATGGAGATCGGTTTAGACTAGTTCCCAAACCTCTAGGATGACAATGAAACAAAGAATGGAGGCGGACGTTGTGTTTGTCTTTGAAGTGGAGGTGTAGAATATGGAAGATTGAAGATTGTGGGTGGGGTGTGAGAGTGAGTAAGGGTGAAGATGGAAGATTGTGGGTGGGGTGTGTGAGTAAGGGTAAGAATGGAAGATTGTGGTATGTATTGAGCAAATTTCTTATTTATCAAATTACTAAAGGTGTGCCTTGAGTAGTGGTGTACTTTGAGATGAAAAGTGGTGTATAAATAGAGGCACCCTTATCTCATCCCTCCTTAAACAAAACTATCATATATGCGGGATAAAGGGTTCTGGAATAAGTTATCTTGAGTCATAAACTATGAAGAAATGTAGAATAATTTTATCCCATGATAAATAATCTTATCGTGCCTTTTATTTGCAAATCAAACAAAAAAATCAACTAGATTTTAGAGAATAAATTTGGGCTTTCATGACAAGTTTTGATATAAGATGCGAGTGAATTGATCACTTCAGATTTTAAATGAGACAAAATTTCTTGACCACTTTTGAATATTTGGTCATTTAACATAATGAATAAAGCATCAATTGGGTAAAATAATGGTCCATGGGTGAGATGCATTTAAAATTTATAGTTTTGTTAAAAGAATTTTATTGTAAAGATACAAAATGTAATTGCAATCCTATAGTAATTAGTTTTAAACCAATCAATGGTATAAGAAGACATTCTTGTTGGTAAAATTTTATTTGCAAACACACAAAACCAACTTAAAAAATTTAATTAACTTTTATGAGCTTATTTTGAGTTTTTTTCCTCTTCAAATTGACGAAGTAAATAAGTTGAAAAACATGAAAAGATTGATAATTTCTATCTGGAATTTATATAATTGTTAAATTATGATTGTCTACACATAATTTTCTTCAAATTGTAAATAATCTCCTATCAATTAAACAAAATAAGTAATTTGTTTTACTTTGCATGTGAACATTGTACAACCCTTGTGCAGTTCAAATTAGGCAAAATAATTCATATTTTGTTCATGGAAAATATTATGGTATACACTCTTTAAAATGTGTTATAATTAAAGAAAAAAAATGGTATAATTTCATATTTTTTGAGTCATAACTAAAAAAAAAAAAAATTGTCATAACCAAACACAACATGAAACATAATTAAATAATATAATAACTACAAAAGAAAATTAATTATAATTAAAAAAAATAATATAACTAAATGCGCATATAATGCACCCCTTTAAAGAGTATGTATGTTAAAATTTATCTTTGTTCATATATTATGAAGAGGGAAAATGCTATGGGTTTGTTTGGTAACGTTTACGTTTTCAGTTTATATTTATAAAAATTTTATAAACTGATTTTTGTTTATTTTTAGAAAAACATAAACTACAAATGCGTTTGATAATTGACAAAATGTTTAAAAATTTTAAAAAATATAAAAAAGAGTGAGAAATGGCAAGTGGTGGCAAGTGACGGCGGAAGACGATGGTGGAAAGTGGTGACGGTGGGTGGTGGGTAGCGGGTGGTGGCGGGTGGGTGGTGGTGGTGGCAGGTGGTGGGTGGTAGCGAGTGGATGGTGGTGGTAGTGTTGGTGGTGACGGGTGGTGGTGGCAGGTGAGTGGCGGATGGCGGGAGTGGTGGTGGCGGGTAGGTGGCTGGTGGTGGTGGTGGTGTGGTGTGGGTGGGTGATGGTGGTGGGTGGTGGTGATGGTGGTGGGTGGGTGACGGTAGCGGATGGTGGGTGGTAGTGAGTGGGTGGTGGTGGTGGCGGTGACAGGTGAGTGGTGGATGGCGGGTGGTAGTGGGTGGTGGGGGTAGGTGGCGAGTGGTGGTGGTGGTGGGTGGTGGGTAGCTGACGGTGGCGGGTGGTGGGTGATAGTGAGTGGGTGGTGGCGGCGGGTGGGTGGCAGGTGGCTGGTGGTAGTGGGTAGTAGTGGTGGTGGTGGTGGCGGCGGGTGGGTGGCAGGTGGTTGGTGGCTGGTGGTAGTGGGTGGTGGTGGCAGATGGATGGTGAGTGGTGGTGGCAGGTGGTAATGGCGGGCGGTGGATGGTAGTGGCGGGTGGATAGCAGGTGGGTGGTGGGTGGTGGTGGTGGTGGTGGTGGTGGCGAGGGGTGGATGGTGGTGGCGAGTGGGTGGCAGGTGGGTGGTGGCCGGTGGGTGGTGGTGGGTGGTGGTGGCAGGTGGTGGCAGATGGGTGGTGAGTGGTAGTGGCAGGTGGTGGTAGGGAGTGGGTGGTGGTGGTGGTGGTGGTGGTGATGGAAAATGGGTGGCGGGTGGTGACTAGTGTTGGGTGATAAAAAAAAAAAAAAAAAAACTCAAAACTCAAAACGAAAACACATTTTTTGAGTTTACATTTTTTAGCCAAATTTATAAACTGAGACCACTGATTTATAAATCAAAAATTTACCGAACAAGTTTTTATTTGAGTTTTTTAAATTTTTATAAATATAAATAGAAAACTGAAAACATAAGGGTCTGTTTGGTAACGTTTACGTTTTCAGTTTATATTTACAAAAATTTTATAAACTAGTTTTTGTTTATTTTTAGAAAAACATAAACTACAAACGCATTTGGTAATTGACAAAATGTTTAAAAAATTTTAAAAATATAAAAAAGAATGAGAAATGGCAAGTGGTGGCAAGTGGCGGCGGAAGACGGTGGTGGAAAGTGCTGGCGGTGGGTGGTGGTGGTGGTAGCGAGTGGGTGGTGGTGGTGGTGGTGGTGGCGGTGGTGGTGGTGGTGGTGGGTGGTGACGGGGCGGGTGGTAGCGAGTGGGTGGTGTGGTGGTGGTAGGTGGGTGGCGGATGGCGGGTGGTGGTGGTGGCGGGTAGGTAGCGAGTGGTGATGGTAGGTGGGTGGGTGACGGTAGCGGGTGGTGGGTGGTAGCGAGTGGGGGGTGGTGGTGGTGGCAGGTGAGTGGCGGATGGCGGGTGGTGATGGGTAGTGGCGGGTAGGTGGCGGGTGGCGGTGGTAGCTGGTGGGTGGGTGACAGTGGCGGGTGGTGGTGGGTGGTGGTGGCAGGTGGGTGACAGGTGGCTGGTGGTGGTGGGTGGCTGGTGGCGGCGGGTGGTGGATGGTGGTGGCAGGTGGCTGGTGAGTGGTGGTGGCGGGCGTGGATGGTAGTGGCGGGTGGATGGCAGGTGGGTGGTGGGTGGTGGTGGTAGTGGTGGTGGCGAGGGTGGGTGGTGGTGGCGAGTGGGTGGCAGGTGAGTGGTGGGTGGTGGGTGGCAGGTGGTGGTGGTGGGCAGGTGGGTGTGAGTGGTGGTGGCAAGTGTGGTGAGGGGTGGGTGGTGGTGGCGGAAGACGGTGATGAAAAATGGTGGCCGGTGGTGGCTAGTGTTAGGTGGTAAAAAAAAAAAAAACTCAAAACTCAAAACAGAAACACATTTTTTGAGTTTTTATTTTTTGGTCAAATTTATAAACTGAGACCACTGATTTATAAATCAAAAATTTACCAAACAACTTTTTATTTGAGTTTTTAAAATTTTTGTAAATATAAACAGAAAACTGAAAATGAGTGTTACCAAACGGCACCTATGTATCCCAAATAATTTACCAAACCTCTCACATGGGTGTGGGACCCATACAAATCCACATGTGTGTGGGGTCCCACACCCATGTGAGTGGTTTGGTAGAAAATTTGGTAAATTATTTAGGGTCTCTAACATTACTCTTATAAAGAGTAGTCAAGGGTACATAATGGTAGGGATGACAATTTGAACCTGACTTGACGGGGACCCAGTCCCCCGACCCCGATTGGAACGATTTTTTTCCCAAAAATGCCCCCGACAGGCCAGGGATCGTATTCGAAAATGAATCCTCGAAAATTTCAGGCTAGAGACGGTAATACGTTTCCTCCTGTCTACACGGCCCTAACCTATCCCCGTCCCCATTCCCCCCCATGTGCCCTATTATCCCGTCCCCATAAACCAAACCCTAAAACAACTCCTCTTCCCTTCCTCTCTCACCGATGCTCTACCACCACCTCTGCCATTCCATCACCGCCTCAGCCATTCGACGATGAGAGTCGAGTTTAGATCTGGAAGATTTGGTTGCAGCGGTTGGAGATCGGGGATGTCCTCGTTTCGTCCTCACCCCCCTTCGTCCCTCAAAACTCACATTCACTTCTCTGTCCGAGTCCGAGAAGACGACGTTGATAACGGCGAATCCAAGCCCATCTCATCAAGAACACCCTAATTTTCATCACAATTAGGTAAAAAATCGCAGATCTATCTCTTTTTTAGATAATTTTGATTTTTAGGGTTTGAGAAATGATGACACATTGCAAAATTGTTTATTTTTTGTGCAATTTCAGGTTGAATTTGGGGATTTTGTAGGAATTTGATAGATTAGAGCTTTTAGACTCGTTTTTTTGTTGATGATGATTGTTGATGATGATGATGATGAAACATGCTGAAACAGATTATTATTTATTTTTTAATTTTTTTGTTCTTATGTTGAACAAAATTCAAAATTCAAAATTCAAAAAAAAAAAAGGGTCGAGGATATTTCGGGGTCGGGGAAACCTGATCCCTATTAGGGAGTGGGGTAGGGATGGCAATTTGAACCCGACCCGACAGAGACCCGATCTCCTGAACCCGATTTGAGCGGTTTTTTTTCCAAAAAATATCCCCAATGGGGCGGGGATGGTATTCAAAAATTAATCCCCGATTAGTTTCGGGCCGGAGATGGGGATAAGTGTCCCAGCCCCATAACCGGTCTGTTCCCGTCTCCGTTTGTTCCCGAAGTGAAATTACTATTTTACCCCTATATATAAACCAAACCTTCATCCTCATCTCACTTGAAGCTCTCTGTCTCTGTCTCTCTTTCTTCCCTCTACTCTCACTCTCGCTCCTCTCCTCCTCTTCAGCGCCATCGCTACTGTCCGCGACGCCGATTGTCCTCCTTCATCGTCCATCGCCTCTGTTATCGCAGTCACAGTCACCCATCTCTTCCGTCGTCGTCGTTGTCGATCGTCCACTCTTGTTCGTCGCAGTCACCGTCATCATCCTCTATCGTCTATCGTCACCGATCTCTTCCATCGTTCGTCACAGTCACCATCGCCTCTGTCCACCATCGCTTCCTCTGATCTTCTCCATTGTCCATTGCCGCCGATCGTCCACTCTCTTTCACAGATACACAGATCTCAGATCTGTTTGTATATGTATGTATACATGTATGTGTGTGTGTCAGATTGTCCATTTTTTTGATGTTGATGTTGAAAATGTATATATGTATGTGTGTGTGTAAGATCGTCCACTCTCTCTCAAAGATACACATTTGTAAGATTGTCCATTTTTTTTTGGTAATGGATTTGTTGATGATTTTGTTGATGTTGATGTTGAAAATGAAACAATTGAGGATGATGATGATGATATTGTTGTTGATGGAGTTGTTGAAACATATTTGGCTTGGGGAATTTTCGAGGTCGCGAAAACCTGATCCCCATTAGGGGGACTGGGACGGGGACAGTGATAGGTTCTTCGTCGGGGATCGAGGCCGGAGATGGGGAGATTTTCACAATCGGGGACGGGAAGTGTGATCCCCAGCCCCGCCCTGGTCCGTTGCCATTCCTAGAGCGGGGTGATGGGTTCTCTGCCAGGAATCGGGGGAAGGGACGGGAATTTGTTTACCTTCAGAGATCAGGAACGAGGAGTGTAATCCCTAGTCCTATCCCAGTTCGTTGCCATTCCTACATAATGGTGTCCAATTGTGTAATAATTGTTTTTCCTTTTAGAAGCAAAACATCAAATGATTGAGTTGGGCCTCCAAAAGGCAGTGTGGAACTTTTATGCATCATTTCAAAGGAGAGAAAGAAAGAACAAAAACAATATTAAAGATGGAATAAGTGCACATTAGTAAATTATTGTTGGTTCATTTATAGTGAATTGATAAAGTAAGATAATTGCAAGTTAACTTTATACTAAAAAAATGGTTTGTAGTTTTAAAAAGTGAACAATTTCTCCAACTTGAAAATTGGACAATATTTTCAGATCAGGAACGAGGAGTGTAATCCCTAGTCCTATCCCAGTTCGTTGCCATTCCTACATAATGGTGGTCCAATTGTGTAATAATTGTTTTTTCCTTTTAGAAGCAAAAACATCAAATGATTGAGTTGGCCTCCAAAAGGCAGTGTGGGAACTTTTATGCATCATTTCAAAGGAGAGAAAGAAAGAACAAAAACAATATTAAAGATGGAATAAGCACATTAGTAAATTATTGTTGGTTCATTTATAGTGAATTGATAAAGTAAGATAATTGCAAGTTAACTTTATACTAAAAAATGGTTTTGTAGTTTTTAAAAGTGAACAATTTCTCCAACTTGAAAATTGGACAATATTTTCATTTATATGATTAATAAATTTCTAATGAAAATGATGTCAGATGTTATATAAATTAAACTTTTAAAAGAGTCTAGAATAATTATATTAAATTTGTAGAACTTTATTTTTTTCAAACATTAGGAAAAATTAATAATTTACTAAAAATAAAATATATATTGTATATTAATTATTGATCCCAACCGACTCACGAGCTAACATTTCTGGTAGCCCAAGCCCAAAATTGTGCAATCATTTTGTTGACTATGACCTAAAACATTAAAGAAAAATTATACAACCCTGTTTTGTAGCTTGAAACTTATGAAGCTCGAATGGCCCAAAACCAAAACGATGACGTTTTGATTTTTTTTTTTTTTTTTTGTGATGAAGATGAAGAGCATGAAAGTGAAGATGAAGAACATGAAAGTGAAGAAGAAGAAAAAGAAGAAGAGAAGAGGGAACTGGAGCTGGACAACTTCATCAACATCTTTATCAACATCATCATCATCAAAAACATCTTCATCGACATCATCATCATCGAAAACAACATCTTCATCAACATCATCATCATCATCAACACATTATCATCATCAACATTTTTTTTTTCCAGATCCAAATCTACTTAGAAAAAAATAAAGAAAAAGAAAGAGAAAACAGAGATCTTCATCAACATCATCATCAACAACATCTTCATCAACATCATCATCATCATCAACAATTTTTTATTTTTTTTATTATTTATTTATTTATTTATTTTTTTCAGATACAGATCTATTTAGAAAAAGAAAAGAAAAGAGAAAACAGAGTCTAAAAGAAGAGATCGCCGATACCCATCGGTGCTGCCACCATTACCGTCGTCCTTCTTCTCTGTCGCCTCTTCTCTCCTCTCCTCTTCGCTTCTCTTCTCTTCTCTTCTCTTCTCTTCTCTCTCTCTCTCTCTCTCTCTCTCTTCTTCGCTTCCCTTTGTCTGTGTTCGAAAGAAAAAAAGAAAAGCAGGACAAATTTCGAGCTACAAATCATTTTTCAAAATCATAGGAGTCGATAGATTTTGATTTTGATTTTGATTTTGATTTTGATTTTGATTTTGATTTAGTTGGTAGGTAGGTGTGTATTATAAAATTCTCTTTATTATTTTATGTGTTTGATTTTAATTTTTTGAATTTAATTTTTTTTAAATTGAGTTTTTTATTTTTTAATATTTTTTTTTATTTTTAGTGAATATTTTTAAAATTTTAAGCATTTTTTAAAAAAAATTTCAGATGCACATAAAAAGTAAAATATTTTAAAAAATTGATAAATACACAAGAATACAAAAATTGTATTGAATTATTGTATTTTTAAAAAAAATATTTTTGGTATTTAGTGAATTTTCTAAAAATTTTATTTCGCAAATATTATACTTTTTAACTGTATTTATGTTAGGTATATCTAAAAATTTTAAAAAGTTGCTTAGAATATTTTAAATTTTTTTAATAAAAACAAAAAAAAAATGAAAAATAAAAAAATTAATTTTCTAAAAAGTAAATTCTAAAAATTCAAACCAAACAAACTGTTTCTTATTTTAAGTTTAACTACTTGGATTTGCCAACTCACTTGATAGGGATGGAGTGACATACATGCAATACTTAGAGCATCTCTAATGGTGTATCAAATTTTTTATTAAATTTGAGTAAAAATTTGATTTGATATTAAGTGCTCCAATGAAGATTTTTGAATATTTATCAGAACACCGGTCAACCGGGCGAATGTTCAACCGGTTGATCGGGTAGTGTAAATTTTTCACAATTTTTTGCCTTGAGATGGTTATCTGAGAGTTGACTGGGCAGACGACTAGCGGGTCAACCGGCCAGTGTAATTTTTTTACAAATTTTTGCCTTAAGATGGTCATCCGGGGGACATCTGGAGGGACATTCAGGGGGCATCCGGTGGCGAAAATCAAACGGGTATGAATAATGATTTGATGAAAAGCACATTGGTCCTTAGTTTGATGAAAGAAAAGTGAAATCCTAAATTTGATACCTATTTGATGAAATTGTTGGAGCAGGAAAAGCAGCCATCTTTTATCAAATTCAAATTTGATGACGGATTTGAGTAACCATCGGAGATAGTCTCATAGGGGTAAAACCTCCTTTTCAACTTATTTTAATGGTCATGTTAATCCATATAATTTCAATTTGCACATATTTTGTAAGGCTTTGTTTGGAATGTGGGTTCGTTTTTTGATTTTTTAGTTATTTTAGTCTGGGCCTAAAAAGTCTCGTTTATGATCGATTTTTTGATTTTTTGGACTTTTGTGAGAAAAAAAAATATAATAATTATAGTTTGAATGTGACATTTTTTAACCTAAAACTAAAAACCTTATTGTCTTTTTGTGACTATTTTAGTCCCAACCCGCCCCAACCCAACCCTTTATGCCAAACCAGTGCTTAGATTTTGTGGTTAGGATTTTGCTCATGTAGTGATTTTTTGACTTTTATAAATATATATATATATATATATATAAATAAATAATGATGTGATAATTTATATGAAACAAGCAAATAAACTATTTATTTAGATTATTGTCAAATCTCCCCAAGTTTATCCCTTTTAAGTTTTACAGTGTAGTTTAAATCAGTCATTAAGGACTTCTTCTTTTTCTTTTTAAATTAAAATTTTGAAATTATGCGTTTGACCATTATTTAATGCACATTTTAAGCAGTAAATAAACAAAAAATTACTAATCACCATATAGAAAATGCTAATAACAATCCTTTAGTTGTCATAATCATTGGAAAACATGTAAAAGCATCCACACTAATTTCTTTAAATTTTTAGTCAAATTAAAGCTATTTTGTTATTTTAGCTAGTCATGTTTTAGCACTTACTGCATCAAACTCTCTATTCTAACTTATTCTTGTTAAATATTATTTTCTTATTGTGTTTGTTAGTCTTTTTTTTTTATTTATTAAATTGATAAGTTACCAGCCAAATAATTCTTAAAAAAAAACAAAAAAATAAATAAAATAAATAAAATTTGCCATTAATCGGTTGGCTGGCGGTCCGCTCGGAGATCCGGTAACACACAAATAGCAATGAACAGTGCCTCGTTTGTTCTAACGAGTTACTGTAGCCATCGAAAATTTTGACGAACTGCAAGCGAGTTTGATGGAGTTGATTTTTTAAAATTTATTAGTTAAAAAATGATTTTGAAGAGTTTGATGAGAATGCTCTAAAAAATATATTAAAATGTGTAAGGATGTATAAAAATGTTGAAATATGTAAAAATTGTATTAACAAATATTTTCATTTTGTGTTCTGATGACAACTCAATGACTCTCATTAACAATGTCCCTTATCATAAGGTTACAAGATTAGTACTTTTAACTTCCATTTATAAATGATCAACTTTTAATTTTGAACAATTTACATAACTTAAGTTTTTAGCTTGTTTTTGTGAACCTGTTTTCAAATTTGAGTTAATTTTTTTTAAATATATTTTAATTCCGTTTAGATTAGATGATGTTAAAAATTAAATAAATTTTGAAAAAATTCCATTAAGTACAAAAAAAAAAAAAAAAACTATTTTATGCCTAAAAAGCCTAAAATTAATGGATTTTTAGTTTAACAGAAGCTAAAAAATAGAAGATTAAAATTTAAAAATAAAAATCATAAAAAAATATTAAAACGACTCTGAATTTTAATGAGTTTTAAAATGTATTTAAAATTAATTTGTTTATTTAACAAATTGAACTCAAATAAACTTTTAACGAATCAAATACAAGTCAAACTCAAATTGTTTATTTTGTTTATCACCCTTAACTAGGATTGTAGAAATTGAAAGTATATGAACTGAAATTATACTCACTCTGTCTCAAAATGTTAATCCTTTATTCTATTTTTCATTATTCTAAAATATTAGTCTATTTTTAAAAATTAATGACTAAAATAATATGAATTTCTTATTTTATCCTTCTTTTAAATTCATTAACAACACAAAAAATATAATTATGACAACTAATATTTTTTTAAAAAATATATAATTAAAGGGTAATTTTAAAAAATTATTTTTTTTATAATGCAATAATTATACTATTAAAAAAAATTAAAAGAATTGTTATTTTGAAACGGATGGAGCACAAGTAATTAACCCAACAGAAAAAAACAAAGAAAGAAAGCAGGGAGTCAATACTTATCAGAGAAACATGTGATGAAAGAATTGTATTTGAATCTAGTGCCAAAAAACAAAACATGAAATGGCATCCGTTGAAAAGTTCATCCTACGGCTGTAACCAAACAATATTCCATGTGACTATGCCAACCCAACCCACGTTCTCAAACCCCCAACTTCAGCCTCAGAAATCTTCCAAATTACAACCCCCGCCATGCTAATAATAAACAAGCTCCAAAAAGAATATCCCAAATCTCCCAACGCAAGTTAGCACCGCCACTAGTCTGCTGGTTGGTGGTGACCACCGTGCCGGGTGGCGACGGAAAATCGGACGGCGTCGGAGGCTCGACGTAGGGCGGAGGAGGAGGCTGGTTGAGGCTCGGAGGGAGGCCGAGGCCGTGATTGACGAAGATCTGGAAGGCCATCCCTTGCTGGCACTGGATCGTATCGTCGGTGTCGGAGAAGAAGTAGTTCGTCCCTTGGCTCGTCAACGGCACGCGGATCACTATCGCCTGCCCGAACTGGTTGCTGCCTCCGCCGTAGTGGAACGTGTCGTTCGATGCTATGAAAAACTGAACCTAGCAGAACAACAGAGGACTTAAAATCAATAGATTTTGTATGTTTTCATTCATTCTAACTGCAATCGAACAAATGGAAGATACATTTGAGCTTGAATTGAGCAGATCATGAGAAGTAACGCAGTAAGTAAAGATTAGGTAACTAAAAACTACTTAATTTTGCTTTCTATACCTGCATTTTCTCGGGAATCAAACAGAACTGATCTTAAAATCAATACGCGTTGAAATAGATCAGGAAACTTGCTCTCTCTGTACTTTTCCCCAAATTTTCTCGGTGAACAAACGACAGATCAAGCGAATGAGCAAAAAAAAAAAAGTGGGGGAACTTACTTAGATAGTCACCGAGATTGAAGGTTTGAGGGGCGGCCCAAGAAGTGTAATTAGTGGAGGAGGTGTTGGTGGTGGTGTTGAAGAACCATCCGGAGACGCCGCCGACGGTGTGGTTGGTGTATTGAGTGGCGGCGGGGGTGTCGGATGCGACGGCGGTGATTGAAAGAGCTATGACGGTTAGATATGCCATGGTCGCCATTGCCATGGCTTCTTGTTTGCCGGCCTTTGAATTTGAGTCTCTGATCTCAAAATCGAGGTGGGGTTCTACTTTGTCAAGATAGACTACGGGGTTTTATAAGATGGAAATCATGGAAGGTAGTTTCGCTTTTGCTGCGGTGAATTAATTGAGTTTCTAAGTTCATACCAGTTTAACATTAATTAATTAATTATTATGATATTCGTTTTAATAATTTAAATTACTTATTTTATGGGAAATTTTATTATACACCCTCTTATCATATATATCTCTAAGTTATGTCATTTTTTTATTTAGTTATAATTAATTTTTTTATTTAATAATGATCTTATTTTAATTATGTTTCACGAGACTTTTAGTTATGCTCCAGTGTTATTATTATTATTATTAGTATTTGAGTGTTTAGGTTAGAAATATGAAATTATATCATTTTCTTCTTCAATTATAGGTCCCGTTTGTTTTCAGAGATAGAACAGAAGAGATTTATAGTGATGGAATTAAGTAAATTTGTGTTTGTTTTGATGATAGTTGTAAGTGTATGAATTGTTAAATTATTTTATAAAAATAATAAAACAAATAAAAAATATAAAAAATTAAACATTAATGTTTAAAAAAAACTCCCAATATGTAAAATAAAAATAAAAAATAAAATTTCTAATCCTCTCACTATTTTTCTAATACCACCTCCACCACCACCTCACCTCCTCCATTCCAATCTCTCTTTCAACCTCCATCTTAATCCCCTCTTCCATCCTAATCCAACTCTATAAACAAACACAACACTAAATAACCTCACCTCCATCATAATTCCCTCCCATCTTTTACACACCAAAACAAACGGGGCCATAAAGTATATACAATACACACATTTTTAGAGGTGTACCATAGCCTTTCACTTATTTTATAAATCTTTCAGGATATTGTTAACAAAATTTTTGTTAAGTTTAGATCGACAAAATTTTAACTAAAATCTCACCAAACAACACAATCATCAAGTAATTGTGTTGAGGTTCTATACCTTGAAAGTTCTAGGACTTCCTTGGAGTAAAAATAATGACAAAACAAATAAGAAAAAAGAGAGAAAGAAAAAGATGATAATGATGTCAATGATTGAATGAACAATCAAATACAAGTAAAGTACATTAACTACTCTTATGTAGATTAGATCTACTCCTTGGATAGAAAAGAAATAAAAATCAAGTCATGTATTGATTTGTTGGTCTTTTTTTACAATAGAGTCATCAATAGCAATTTATACAAAAAAAAAAATGTAGGAAAAAATTTCTATTAATCATTATCTAACTACCCATATAACTTCCATCTTCTTACATTGGCATTTGTCCTCCATCTCTTGAATTTTCAAAACTTGACTTAATTTCTCTTAACTTCTAAACCTAACATAGGATTGAGATTATTAGTTCAAAGATTCACAAGCCCATGTTTGATTGCAAATGTTATTAATCAGATTATATGTACGGCTGTTTTTAATAATATATTTATTGTTAATTTTTTTAGAGACAAATGCGATAAAATAAAAATGTTACAATTATGGAATTGAACTAATTTATGAACGATTAAATCGTTAAAACAAGATCTGTGAAATGAAAAAAATTCAACCTTGAAATCATTTCTTTAACGACAGAAGTCTCACTATCTAGATTGATGAGTGTTGCTCGGACCTGTAAAGTTCACTATATGTCTTGTTTTTATGATACAAATTGTTCATTTTATAAAATATTTTATGTATGTTATTTACACAAAAAAATGTCATCAGTTCAATCTTTTGCATTTGTCACAAAAAGAAAAAATGAATATGTTTTAAAAATATACTTGTGGCATATTTTTTTTAAAAATAAATGTTATAAATGTAATAAATTATAATTATTAATTTTTATTTTATAAATAATATACATGAACAATTTTATAAAATAAAAAATTTAAATTATCAAAACATAACTTGTGATAGCCTTATTAATCCGAACAAAACCCTTCCATCCAAATATATTTGTTTGGTTGATGTTTCTGAAAAAAATTTCAGAAATTTTCTCTACAAACAAATTTCAGAAATTTTCTCTACCAAACAAATTTTTCCAAAAAAATTTCCCAAAACACACAAACCAAACAACTTTTCCAAACAAATCTCTCTCACACACACATCAAATCAATCACTTTTTCCAAAACTCTCTCTCAAAATAATTTTCCAAAACAAATTTCCCAAAAATCCAAACCAAACATGTTTTCGTACTTTTTTTTTCCAAAACATGTTTCTGAAACACAAACCAAACAAGCCCATTGTAGACTGAGGGAAGCCAAAGCTTTCAGTAAAAATATCACAAATCTTGATGGATACGCATAGTTGTACACTTGAGGCCAAAGTGAAAATTTTAATTGACTTTTATAATTATTTTGTAAATCAAAATCATATAACCTTCATAATCAAAATAATTTTGATAAAAATATTTTATTTGAATTTTATTATCATTCTTTTTTCGTCTTGATTGAGATAAGAAAAATTTGTAAATGTGACAATAGGATTCTTTTTGTGTCCAACAAGAAATGTCATTTCTCTCTAATTTTTTGCGGTTTGGCTTAGAAATCAAAATAATTGAGTGTAAGAAAAAGGTTGAAACCTCCTTTTTTTTCTTGACTCTCACCACCTCCAATGTATTAGGATTTGTCAATTTTTTGTTTTTTATTTTTTTTCCTCCTATCACTCACTGACATGTGTCTGTGGAGAGTTGTGGGAGCCGAGGAAAAATGTGATCTTTATCATTTTTGTTGATTGTATTCTTTATAAATAATTTAAGATAGGTAAATTATATTGAACTCTCTTCAAATTCGAAAAAAATATAATAAATTTTATAATTTTAACATAATTACATTAATTTTTTTTTTTAAAGCTCGTTTGGCATCCGGCTTTTTTGAGATTGGTGGCTTTTTTAGACAAAAAAAAACAAAATACGCTAGAAAGTCAATAAAATAAAATGTCATATTCAAACTATAATTATTTTATTTTTTCTCTCACGAAAGTCAAAAAAGTCAATCCAAACGAACTTTTTAGTCGGGACTAAAATAGTCAAAAAGTTAAAAAGTCAACTCAACTTTCCAAATGAAGGCTAGTAAGATTAAAGAAAACTAAACTAATACAAGCGATATAAAAATACAAATATAAAATAAAATAAAATATACATTTTAGTGTAAAAATATTGACTATACAATTTTTTCATCAATATGGTTAATGAATAACTGATGAAACGATGATCGAATATTATATGAATTAAAACAAAGAAAGAGCCCCATGTAATTATGTTAAACTTGTAGACCTTATTATATTTTCTCCATACCCCCAACGAAAGTCAGCGTAATTTATCCTTTGAGATTTGTCATTTTTGATTTATTTACAAATAATTTTTTACTACTCTTTGATTTATGAAAATCATGTTAACTAATAATACTTACTTTTATATGTATACACATTATAGGGTAGATGTAGAACAATGGAGGCCCCTTTTCTACTTGGGGCTTGGGCATAGTTCCAAGGCCATTAAGTGGCCTATAGGGCGTAGTTCAGATCGGTTTTTTAGTGCGTTCCTGTAAGGTCTCAAAGTGAGGTTATTTTGGAATGGACCTTGCTGGAGACCTCCAGCTGGGGGAGACTCTCAGCACCCCCACCTCCACGTGGGGGAGGGGGAAGGGGGAACTGATTGCGGGAGAAAGGTTTAAAAAAGAGAAAAAAAATATATATATATATATATATATTTTACACCAATGAAAAAACAGTAAGGGTGGTGGGGTCATCCCACTGGGGTCCAAGCCATTTTTCTTTTGGAATAAAATTCTTTTCAAAAAAAAAAAAAAAAACACAGAGAGAGAAGGAAAAGAAGAAAGAAGGCATCATCAGCGCCACTCTCCGATGACCTCACCAACGCGACCACCCACCCCTGCCATCTTCACTTATTGGTGCCACACTTCCTTGCCATCACCACTGTAACTCACCATCCTCTCATCCCTCCTCCTCCCTCTTTCTTGGGAAGGAAAAAAAAAAAAAAATTAAAAAATTAAAAAATCACTAAAAAGTCAAAAGGCAAAACAATTATATAAAAAAGTCAAAGAATTTATTTTTTCTATACTTTTTGTAAATTTTTTTGGTAAAAAATCAAAAAATTATTCTAAATATACTAACTTTCTTTTTCATATTTTAACAAAAAAATAAAAAATTACTAAAATAATTTATTTTCAAACCAACCCTTATTCTTATTCTTCTTCCTCATTTCTCTCTCTAAAAACTACAAAACTCACCAGTGCGAGCCTTTCCAGTGACCTCACCAATGCGACCACCCACCATTGCCGCCGCCACCTACCGGCGACACCACTTCCCTACCATCACCGCCACAACAACCTCTCTTTCATCCAACATCGTTTTTTTTCTCATTCTTCTTCATATTCCTCCTCATTTCTCTCTTTAAAAACTAGCAAACCCACTGGCGCAAGCCTTTCCAGCGACCTCACCACTGCAACAACCCACCCTCGCCACCTCCACAGACAGCGCTCTTCGGTCTCCTCTCCCCCACACCACCTCCACAAGCTTCAATCAACCTCATTCTAATGTCACCGCCATAAGGCCCCTTTCTCTCTCTCTCTCTCTCTCTCTCTCCACCAACGCCCATTCACCATCTCAATCTAGATCTAGGGTTTGCGCCGCTCCCACTTTGTAGTCGTCGTAGCCCATACGAAACCCTAACCTCCTCGATTGAGAGAATAAGAAGAAGAAAATGAAGATGAAAGATGGAGTGGATTTGCAACAGTGGTGTTGTGGGGCTCAGAGAGTGGGAGTTGTAGTGGGGTGGGTTGTAAATGTCGGTTGTTGGAGATGGGTTTATGACAGTGGTGCTTTCTTGCTTCTTCTCCTCCCAATTTTTGTGTTTTTTTTTTTTTTTTTTATTGAAGTTTTGCCCCAAAACGATGCCATTTTTGGGCACTTCAAGAACGCATTACAGGGAAACATTACAGAGGATCTGGACTTATAATACTTAGCATTGCCCAGTCTGACCGATCCAACTTAACTCGGCTTGCTTCCTAGATTTGGAACCAAAGCACTCATCAATGGGAAGCGAGGGCTCTAGGTTTTAGATTTGTGTCGATCTGCCTCTACGGTGGATGTTGGCGGCTCTTTTCGTTATCCTCGACCTTGTGGCTTTCACAACCACCATGATCGTCAATGACTGTTGGCAAAACACTCACTATGATTGCGCCCTCAAACCCCTCGGAAGACTCTCATTTTATCCCCTCTCTAAATAAGACGCAAAGATAGTAGCTGAGTTTCACGCGACGGTGTTGAACCATAGATCTAACAATAACATCATCAAATATGAAAGAAGATGAAGATTTGATCTCAGATTTGTAGGGAAAGAAGAAGAAGAAGAAGAAGAAGAGAAGAGAGAGATATGAGGCTGAGGGAGATGGAGACAATGACGGTGAGTGACGCAGAGAGAGAGAGAGAGAGAGAGAGAGAGAGAGAGAGATGGTTTGTGTTAGGGTTTGGTTTGGATCTATATACAAGGGTATTTTCGTCAATTATATGATGTGAATATTCACATCATTATATTCACATTAATTTGAAATGATTTTTTGTCATTGTACTGTCAATTACATGATGTAAATATTCATACTAAAATATATGAATGTGAACGTTCACATCACTATATGTTGTAAATAAGAATGTGTTGTCAATTAAAAATATAATGAATGTTATTTTTAATGTGTTGTCAATTAAAAATAAGAAGGTTCACATATTGTGAACGTTCACATTACTACATTAGATGAGAGAGAATTTTTCGGAAATGTATTATGAATGTTCACACATATGAGAGATAATATTTACGTTATTTTTAATGTGTTGTCAATTAAAAATATATTTACATTAGATGAGAGAGAATGTTCAAATTATTTTTTAATGTATTGTCAATTAAAAACATATTCATATTATATAATAATATAAAATAATAACATCAATGTTATTTAATTTATGTATGAAATTTATTATACCTTGGTCCTTTCCTTTCTCTCTCTTCCCTCAATATTAAATATCAATATTAAATATTAATATTAAATATAAGGGTATAAGGGTGTGTTTGATTGGGGGGATAAGAGGGGGGATTATTTACTGTGTGGATTGTAATCCGCATAGTAAATCCAATCCAATGTTTGTTTTTTTTTTAGTCCGCCGGACATGGAGTCCGGCCGGACTTCTTATCCCCCATATGAGGAATTATACAATCCTGGGGGGGGGACAATTTTGGGGGGATTATTTACTGTTGGGATTAGGTGGTGAAATGACCATTTTGACCATCTACTATTTAATTATGTATTATATTTAGTAAAATTTAATAAAATTTAAATGTCTCAATTTAAAAATAAAATAATTTTATTTAACTTTTTATTGATGTTTTATTTATTTTTTTAAAAATAATTTTTTATAGATATTTTATTGAAGTTTTATTTTAAAATTTTGTTTATATTTTATTTAATTTCATTATTTAAATGTTAATAGATGTTTTATTTAATTTCATTGTTTAATTATTATTATTTTTGAAAACAAATTTATTTAATATTTTAATTAAAAAAATAATATAAATTTTTATTGATATTTTATTTATTTATTTATTTTAAAAAAAATAAATTTATTTAATTGTGTAAAAAATAAAATAAAATAAATTTTTATTTAATCTAGCTAAAAATAATTAAAATATTAAAGATATGTTTAATATTGCTATTACTTAGTACACAATTGAAAAATGGTAAAATAGTCTTTTGTTCATTTATCCTATCCAGTCCGTCCAACCAAACGTTGGATTCACTAAAAATAGTCATTTCCAGACAGCTAATCCCATGAAAAAACAAACACAGGATACATATCCAATCCAACCAAATAGTCCGGGGGATTCACAGTCCCAGGACTCAAGTCCGATGGATTCTAATCTCCCCTTATCCAGTCCGTCCAATCAAACACACCCTAAGAGTCTAAGAAAATAGTTTAAATCAAGAAAAAAGACTTTATAGAATAAAAGTACAAATACATGAGGGGTTATTTGGGATAAACTAAGGGGTGGTTTGAGATGTTCTAAATAAGTGTACTTTTTGACTTTTTATGAAATATGGGTTGGGTTTGGGTTTGGGTTTGGGTTTAAAGTGATGTGGTGGAGAGGTGATGTGACTTAAATAAGATGATGTGACTTAAATAGGATAGTGACTTTTTGACTTTTTTAGTACATGACAAACAAAGCCTAAATAAGTGCACTTTTTGATTTTTTATGAAATATGGGTTAGATATGAGTTAGGTTTGAAGTGATGTGGTAAAGAGGTGATGTGATTTAAATAAGATAATGTGACTTAAATAGGATAGTAACTTTTTGACTTTTTTTAGTTATCCCAAACCAAGCCTAAGTGGGTTAAAACATTCCTTCATGGATTTCTTGGGTTAGAACACTTCTAAATGAGATTTATCAATAAAAATTTCAAATTCTTAATTATTTATTATAATTCTTAACATATTAATCTAATTTTAATTTAATTATATTTTAGTTCAATTCTTAATTCTTATTTATTTTATATTTTTATTTCATTATATTCTAAATCAATTGTTAATTATATTTTATATTTTAGATCAATTCTTAATAATATTTTAATTAGCATATTAATCTAATTTTAGATTTGGAGAAAATAGGGATATGTCACGACCCAAACCTGCCCCTATAGGTTTAGCATCGTAACCGGCCAGTAATCCTGAGATTACCTACGGCCTCTGAACAGATAAGCATATGATAAGGGGCTAGCGGAAGCAAATACGTAATTATAGTTGTCCAATGAGCTGTGTTGACTTACATAAAACAGTATATTTTAAAACTTTAATTACATAACCAAATAGTCAACCATACATTATATTATACCACACACATTACAGTATTTTCCGTACAGACAACATGATTAAAATAAAGTCCCATGCATAAACAGAATTGATCAACCGTTGAACCCAAGACACTTCGGGAGCCTCCACGTGAGGCACAAAGGCTAGCTGACAACAGAAACACAGTCCCCCACAAAACCTTTGGGCTCGAACTCCAGAATGCTCACCTATATACATATATATACAAACAGTGAGCTAAAGCCCAGTGAATAACATTAAGGTAAAGGGGTTAGTGAACGAAATCCGAACATTTTATACGTACAAAACAGATCATAGCATAATCATAGTCATCTCATATCAGAACATAATAATGGCATACTCCATAGAACATATCACATATCACATAACGTCTTCCGACTAGAGTAACCGGTCCCGGACACCGATTAAACAAACACCACAATGAAGTGGCTAGCGAGATCTCCTAACTGTCATGGACCCGCATTTTCATGCCGTCCCCCATGACTTGGGACTATCTATGGATGCCATAATAGATTTCAAACATGGATCTTCGTTCACAGAAACATATATCATTTCAGAAATCATAGTTTGATATATCACATTTGGAACATAATTTCATATCAACGTATCTTTACGATAACGTTACTCACAGTGGTTCCGTAGATGGTCAATCACTTCTCGGACGTTGACCTACAATCACAAAATACATAACACCAACGAATCTTATCATTACTTATTCATATGGCCATTAGGGCTTAGCTTACATCACGTTGGTTCATGTTCATTCTTGTTACATGGCTTAGAACACACACACCCTTGCATTCTCTTAATGTGGATCATACTTATTACAATGCTCAACTCACACACACACACTTGTCGTTCAATATCTTGTTACATTCTTTTCTTAGTGTGTGTTTCTAGCCCATAACCTCATTACTATAGCTTAATTAAGGCTTAGGAATGCCTAAGATGCGATGAGGATGTCAAAACATGCCTTGGAACACTTAGGCAAAATTTCAGAATTTTAGGTCCTCGCTCGAGCGAAGCTTTCCTCGCTTGAGCGAGCATGCAAAAATGTGACTGGTCGCTCGAGCGCACATTCCTTCGTTCGAGCGATCTGTAAATGATGCAAACTTCTGGGAGCTCGAAATTTACGCTCGAGCGGACTTTTGGTCGCTCGAGCGAGGTGCACGATTCCAGAGTGGTCGCTCGAGCGAGAACCCCTTCGCTCGAGCGAGGCTGCAAAATCTGGAATTTCCAGATTGTACCTCCAACTTCAAAACTCGAATTTAAACCTCCAAAACTCATCACTTGGGCCCCAAAACTTGGAATAACAAAGTAAACTTGTAAAACATGATGAATCAAAGATTATTTGATAAAATCATGGCCCAAGAGTTTGTTAAAAACTTCCAATTTCAACTTAAAACATGATGAATGCTCAAGAACACCACATGCATGGACTTTTCTTGTTTCAAATCTCTTAAAGCATAATCAAACACCATGAAATAACTGGAAACTTGCTGATTTGATGGAAAAACAAGATGAACTCATGGATTAAATCAATATTGTGGACATGCATGCTAGAATTCTCTATGAAAACAACTTGAACCCCAAAATCAATTCATGAACATGACATGCAAGAACTTCTACCACACTAAACCTTCCAAAACATGATCAAACTTGGTGATTTGATGGAAAACAAGTTGAATGGCCAAAATGTAGAAGATGTTAACACATGCATGGAAGAAACCTTTGAAATCAAACCCAAAACTTGGAAATTTATGCATGCATGCATGATTTGAGCTACAATTCCTCCTTCTAAGCTCCATTACATGATTAAACCCATAATCTTCATGAATTCAACAATTAAACATAACATCTACAAGAATTATAGCTTAGGTTCTTACCTAGAGCCCTCAATTTCTCTTGTTCTATTACAATCTTTGTTTAATTCAAACTCTAGCCTTCAATCTCTCATGAATTCTCCTTCCTCTCTCTCAAATTGCACACACTCTCTCTAAGATGGAACCTCAGATTTTTTTTTACACTAAGGGACCAACGAATTGAACAACAAAAATAAGGCTTAAAGGTGTTGGAGAAATAAGCCACTAACATGGCAAAATTGTAATTTACGCCAACTATTTAATTAGCTTCATTTAATCTAATTTAATCATGCCCAATCACATTTTAATTAAATATGCCATAAGGTTCTAAACAATTCCAAATAACACAATGGTATAATCAATTCCGGGTTTGGATGCCGATAAGGCTTTCAATTTACAGTTTTAACCATTAAGCATGGACAAACGATTTAACGGTCAACAGATAGGCGACCAATTATGTTACACATTACCTATTAATCCCATCATCAATCTTAATCACTTAATTAACATCCTTAATTACTGATTAGCGGCTAATTACGGATCGGGGTTATTACAGGATACAATTGTATTTTTATTATATTAATTTCAATTAAATTTTTCAGATAGTCAAACACACTCTAAAAAGTGGTGTGTGTAATACACATTCCGTTTGTTTGTATAGAAAAACTAACAGTAGAACTTTAGTCCAAAATCACACGAAGACATTCTCATTATATTTGAACTATAAGGGGGTAAAATGCTCCAACCCCCAACCACAAAGGGATAAAATGAATTTAACCCTAAATTATCTTAATTTGAAAGTTTATGTCAGAATATTTTGTACAATTTTTGTTTATACTTTAAATAAGTTTAAAAAAATTGATTATCTAAAATTAGACGAGAAGTCTTTTTTGCTTTTACTTTTGTTTTATAATTATCAAATTTTAACTTACAATAAACTCCAAACAAGCCCTTAAGCCTAAGAGGGAATTTCACTGTGCACTTTTCATTATAACCTGGAGTAACAGTTAGCATGTTGCCTTAAAGTATGACTTCAAGCTAGGAAAAAACCTAGCTTTTGTTTTCCGGTTAGGTTCAAATGCCAGTTGGATTCAGAAGCAATTTTGATCTCAAAAACATATATATATACATGAACGTGTCAACTAAAGTAACTTGGTACATGGATCATAATGGGATACATGGATCATAATAAAGCACATAAGTTATAGTCGGATTTAAGAGTTAATTACACTTTGTATTAAATTTCACTTTGACCTCTACACATGAAATTATGACATTTAACCCTTTGTATTTTTGGTCAAATCCCACTTTGATCCCTACACATGAAATCGTGACAGTCAACCCCTGCATTTTTACTCAAATTCCACCTTGGTCCCTACACAAGTGTCAATGTTCCCCTTCTGTTATTTCATTTTTAAATTTTTAACAAAATCTAGTCATGTGACAAAAATGTGACTACGAAACGAAGGTAATAGAGGAAAATTATCCATGTTTCTCACTAATACACTTTGTCCTACGTGATAAGCACATGAGAGTTATATAATGTAATATATGTGTGTGTGTGTGTGTTTGTTCGTATAGTAAAAATTGAGACGAAAATGCAAGAAAGTAGAGTTTTTGAAATAAATAAATAAAATGCGACAAAAAAATAAAGAGAAAGAAAGATGAATAGACAGAAGACTGTATCATCATGAAAAATAACGTTTCGTAATTCCAATTTATACAAAACCTTAGTTCGTCTTCTTAATTGTTCACAATCTGCGTTTTATTTTAGTCTAATATAGTCATATTTTAATGTAATTTTGGGATAAAATGTATATTGATGAAAAATGTAGATGATTTTTCTTTCTTACCTTCATGTTGTAGTCACATTCTTATCACATGATTAGATTCTGTTAAAAATTTAAACAATTGAGTAAAAGAAAGGGGATATTGACATTTGTACAAAGACCAAAATGAGATTTTACCAAAAATATAGCAGATTGACTGTCATAATTTCATGTGTAGAGACCAAAGTGAGATTTGACCAGAAGTATAGAGGGTTGATTGTCATGATTTTATGTGTAGGGGTCAATGTGAGATTTGGTACAAAATACAGAGATGCAAAATGTAATTTATCCTGAATTTAATTTATGTGTAAACATATAAAAAATTAATGTACTTAAGACTTACCCAAATCATTTTAGTCGTGTCATCTTACTTAATTAAAATGATCGATCATATGAAATTCTTACGTTATGTTTGGTCGAAGGATTTGGAAAGGGAAATGAAAAAGAATGTGAAATGTGAATAAAACATCCTTATATTCGACCTAGTTTCCTATACATTTTTTATTTTTTTTTCCCCCTAAATCCCTTTCCAAATCTCCTAATCAAACACAATATTAATGGCTCTTAAATTTTTAACATGCATGTGCGATGCTTCTATCAATTGTGAAACAAGTCAAATTTATTTTTAGACAAATAAGATTAAAAAGAAAAAGAAAAAAAAGCAGAACTATAGTGGCTAAAAAAGGTTCGGAGATTCTATATTCTCCTGTTATACAAATTTACAACTCTTTTCACTGAGCAATACTCCATCCATATCCCTACCAGTGATTATTCTTAATTTTCCATTCTTTCATTTGTTTAACCTATCCATCTTACCAAGTGTTTGGCTCAAAACATAATCTTACCCTACATCATCGAATTGTCTCGAGCAATGCTAGAGACTCCCTTTTTAAAGGACCCCACAATCCCTATAGTGATCCACACCATTCATGATGTAGATCTCACACATACATGAATGGTGTGGATCACTATGAAGGTTGTGAGGGTCCTCCAAAAAGGAGGATTTACTCATTTTCCCTCCATTGTTAGGTATACAAGTTAGAACACAAATTAAGGTCACACATATACAACCTCTAATTCAAAACGAACCATCTTTATGCAATCAATTGTTAATTGATGAAATGGCATAAGGATATGCAATGGCAGAAGGCATGGGGAGTTCTTGCATGGTGGGCGGTGGATTGGACAGAGTTTAAATAGTTTAAATAATTATAAAATAATATTTATTATTGGCTAAGTGGACTAGTTAAAACTAATAAAAGACAAGTTATCTAAATTTAAAATGCTTCCTATTTTTCATAAACCCATATAATTTCACTATTTTTAGATTTTTTTTTTAAATATAATTTCACAGCAATCAAATAAATATGATTTATTGATGATTTTTTAACATGATAGTAGATGAGATTTTTAGATGGGCACTACGTAGGGCATTAAATTTGGTAGGGCACCTTTGTACAAAGTTAGCTTTCTGAATTTTTGAAGGGCCAAATTCAATTTGACGGGGGGGCATTAGGGAAGATTCTATTAACACATAATAAATTTATCTGTATACTATAAATGCGCATTGTAATACTTCTAGGAAGAAATTCTTATACAAATTGAATTAGGCATAATTATTTGTTGGTCTTATTGAGTGGATTTTTTTGACGTGTTTATGTCTCTAGAATTGCAACAATTATAGAGGAATTAAACTGATGTGTCATATAATGAAAGTGCAAGAGAGTGATGGAACGTTGATTGCAAAATATAACAGATGTGTCAGAGAATTAATTTGAATTTATGCCTGGTAGGTTAACAATGGAAGCGATTTATTTTTTGAGAAAAGTAATAGAAAAATATAGAGAGAAGAAAAGAGACATTCATATTGTTTTTATTGATCTTGAGAAAACATATGATAGAGTGCCTCGGAATATAATCTGGTGGGTGTTAAAAAAAAAATGGGTGACAAAAGGCTACATTGATGTAATTAAGGACATGTATAAAGGTATGGTGACCACTATTAGATCACCGGCTGAAGAGATTACCCTAAGAATCAATATTAAATCCTTATATTTTTGCATTAGTTATGGATGAGTTAACGAGAAATATTCATGATGATGTACCATGATGTATGCTTTTTGTAGATAATATTGTGTTAGTGGATGAGACTAGAGAAGAAATTAATATTATGTTGGAGACTTGGAGAGAAACAATTAAATATAAAGAATTTAGGATAAGCAGAACTAGGACATACTACACGAAGTGTAATTTTAGTAACAGTAATAATGAAAACAAAAGAAAAGTAAAAATTAAGAATTAAGAACTAAGAGCTACCTGAGAGTGAACATTTTTGTTATTTACAAATTATTATCATAATGCTTGGGGAGATTGGAGTATATGTGATCTATAGAATTGAAGCGGAATGACTTAAGTGGAGGAGTGTATCTGGGATACTGTGTGATAAATAAATACTCATTAGACTAAAAGGAAAGTTTTAGAGAACGGTTATTAGATTAGCAATATTGTATGTGATGAAATGCTAAGTAACTAAGAAATAACATGTAGATAAAATGAAGATGTTAAGGTGAATGTGTAGCAAAACTAGAAAAGATAGAGTTAAAAATGAGTTTATTGGTGAATGGATATGAGTAGATAAGTTGAGAGACAATAAATTGAGATGGCTTGGTCATATACAATGAAGACCAGCAGAGACAGTAGTGAAGAGATGCAATATAGTGACGATAGATGAAAGTGTTAGAGAAAATGGTAGACCTAGATTAACGTAGACTAGTGATAGCCTTTGATAAAGTAGAATGAAGAAGAAAGATTCATATATCCAATTTTATTTGATGAGACTTAAGACTTAATTTAATTTATTTATGCCTTCTCTTGATATTGAGAAAATTTGGACACTTTTTAGATGTATTTTGTATTTGTAGAATAATCATTTGATATTGGTAATGATGCTGAAAAATGTATCAAAGTAATAAATAATTAAGACATTTTGAATTTTATTTATAAGTTTAATTTATTTGTCTTAGATTTTATTAAAATATATGTCAGAAGTGTAAGCTCAATAATATTTTTTTCAAAAATAAAAAATTACAGTGATAAATTTGTCACCGTAAGTTCGAATACGACCAATGGCAGAGCCAAAAATCTTATCCAAATGAGTCATTGAACAAATTATCATCAAGTCATAATATAAAATTTTTAGTTATACACAACCATTCAAAATCAACTTCCACATAATATACTTTAATTTTATATATTTCCAATTTGATTGACAAAAATAATTAAACTTGTAAAATTACATATGAAAACAAAAATCAGGGCATAAGGACTTTTGTTTTAACAAAAATCAAACAAAATCCACACCTTTTAGGATTGTCTTTTTCGAAGATCGCAACATGATAGCCTCATTATTTAGGCTAAGTTTGGCATAACACAAAAAAGTTAAAAAGTCAAAAAGTTACTATCCTATTTAAGTCACATCATCTTATTTAAATCACATCACTTCTCTATCACATCACTTCAAATCCAACCTAAAGTCAAAAAGTACACTTATTTAGATCATCCCAAACAACCCCTAAGAGTATAGCATTTTCCCATTATTTATTATCAAACATTTCTTTTTCGATCTATGTAACCAAAAATAATAAATAAATAGAGCATAAAAAATTTCAAAAAAATCCAAACAAAATGCAAATGAATCTTCAAATATCAACCTATGATTAACAACTACATATATACATGGTTATCATAATCTTGATTCAGATCTTACGATCCATTTGAGTACAATCAATCTGAATCATGTAATAAATTTCTTATAGGTAAGATCTTTCGATTCTGGTAATGGGATCTCATGAGATCTTATAGGATCATGGAATCCAGATCCAAATCCGATCCCATCCGATCTAATTTACAAACTTTGTTTTATATTATGACATATTTTATTATAAATTTTATGTTTGTTGTCTAAATACCAATTTATGTGATCAAAATAAATAATAAAAATTAAGTAATATTGAATCAAATAGATTAAAAAAAACAAACTAAGAAACAAACATTCAAATATTGCAGTAATTTAAGAAAATTAACTAGTCAGAAAAACAAACCTAACTTTAGTGGAGTCTGAAGAGAGTAAGATAATTGCAACTTTATCTCAAAAAATTGAGAGTATTTTTGTGACTCGAATCCGCTCCACTAACGATGTTAACGACAAACCTTATCATTCGGTTAAACTGTTCTTTTAAGTTCTCAATCTATTTTTGTATTTAACTATGTTACATTATTTTTTTTCACTTTTTATGCATTATTTTAGATCGTAAAATTTTTTGTTATAAAATTCTTCTTCTTCACATTCTTTTTTTTTGATGAAATACAAAACTTTTACTATCAAGTTTTTTATTGTATAATATTATATGTATATTTTACATGGATTATTATATTTTTCACAATATCTTCACTTTTTTTAAATAGAATATAGACTCATTTTGTGTATACTTTTTTAAGAAATGTTTATTTAAATTAAATTATTATATAATTTGTCTTTTTCGATAGAATCTTACGATCCTCGATCAGATTCTACAATCCAATCCTATAAACACTTCCAACGATCCAATGTAGGATTCCGATTTTAACAACCATATATACCATCAATAAATATTAACGGTGGAACGCCAAGCTCTGATCTTTGTATTTCCAAAAAAAGAGCTCTAACCTTTGTATCTCAGAAGTCAATACCCCAAAGTAGTCTGGAGATGCAAATAGGGTAGGTGGTATTTGCAGTTTGTAGGTTAAATTTTTTTATTTTGTTTTCCAATCAAAATCTTGAGGTGGCAAAAGAGAATTCAGCTTGTTAGTTGAAATTTGATTCACAGATTTTCTCAAAATTACACGGACTGTCCTGCTGCAGACTGCTGAGATTGTAAGTTACAGTTGCTGCTTCACAATTTGTTTCAGTCAATGTCACGGTGGGAATGGGAGAATCATGCAGCTTGCTTGTTGAAATTTGATCCCCAAATTTTCTCTTCAAGGATTCTGTCAAATCATTAAATGTCGTTAGCACAGAAAAATCTTGTAAAAGATCATCAAATAAAACACTAGCACAAATCACAACTGAAAATGATGCAACTATGAAATAATCAGAGATAGAGAAAGCAACCCTCAATGGCTACAAAGACATCAATGATGCAACTCAACAAGGCAGAGTCAAATAGAGGTATAGACATCAATGAAACACGTTCTTCGTTCTGCCTGTATCTCAAAATATTTTCCAAAGGGACTCAAGTTCAGCAAATAAAATTCCCATTGATTTTTATCTATTGTGTAGTGATGCCAAAGCAAATAGAGAGGTTACAGAGCAGCACAAGGGAAGGATTATCATCAATCCAGTATAAATCCATTTTGCAGTTCAATTACAGTTTAGAAGTAAAGTAATTGGAAAATTTGGCACATGCATAGTCCATGGTTGGTAAATATTAGAAGGATGGCAAGGTTCAATTGTGATCCTGGTATTAATTTTTGTTGTGGTTATAGTAATTACCCTAATCAGAATAACTGTGCTTCTCTTCCATAGATTATATGCAAAGGTTGAAGTCTTTACTATACTATAAAAAGTTGAAAACTATAACATGCATAAAAAAAAATAAAAAAATAAAAATAGAATTTTTGGGTGGATAATAAAAATAGAATTGCTAAGATCAGAACCATAATAGTGAACTTTTCAAGTCAATGAAGAATCTTAAACTAGCTCTCCTGCATAACACAAAATACATATTAAGTAGCTTCGAGATAGTCTATCTGTTATATCTAGCGTAATAAAAATTATGTTTTACTGCTACTTCTGAAGCATTATATGGGACAAAAAAAAAAAATTTACAGAAACCATATTTCTTGTAAATTTATAAGAGGAGAAGTATGCATACCAACTCTTTCATGTATGACAGCAGCATATTCAGCCCCACCACTATTTTGTGCAAAGAACAAAATATCGCGATACATCCCAATTGATGGTTGAATTTTTGCATCCTCCATCCATTGCAGTACCTGCATGAAAATTTTGCAGGTATTATTGCACACACCAAAAATTTAAAACAATGAGATGTAATAGGGGATGCTTTTTACTAAACAACTACAGAAAACTCTCTTGGAATGCAACAGTATTTAACTATATTATCATTTTCTTCTACCTTTCTGTTATTTTCATTAAGAATAACAATAAAAAGAAAAAAGAATTGTTGGTCCCATCAGACCAAGGTGCTAAGAGAGTTGTATTTGGTACAACCTTAACCTTCGGGTTAATTTCCATGAAGTGCCTGCCCTCAAACTTAAACCTACATTTTCATACTTTACATCCCAAACTTGTACTATCACACCAAGCAATGAAAATTAAAACCCCAAAGCAAAAAACTATACCTCATATCCATTCACAACATTAGGGCACAATTTACTTCATTTGGAACATATAGATATATCATAAAACAATCACTTAATATTAGGTTTCAGCAAAGATACTTGAAATTGCAGACTGAGTGTTTGTGCCTAGGTGGTTGAATAAGCCAAACTGAAAAACTATCAACCAATTTTGATTTACCAAGTAATCATTAAGTTTAAATTCAACATTCATTAGCGATGAAAAATATTTAACACACGAAAAATATAAAAACAAATGTGAAAAAGTTTTTATGTGGAAACGTCAAACAGAAAACTCCCCAATTACACAAATCATGATCCCAATCAACCCAAAATCCATTACTGAATCAAGAAGTTACAAGACTTCAAATGCTAGGAATTACGACCCCTTACTTGGTTCACCTACCAAAAAATCACTTCTCGCATTTGATCTCCACTGCACGTGGCTCTTACCTAATCAGCCTCTTCTGATCCAAAAGCATCTCCTTTCTCCGATCTCTATATCCAACAACCAATGATTGAAGAGACAATGCAAGTGTGGGATTTTTTTGGAAAGACTAAAATCTAGAACATGTGATTTGAAAATTTCTTCTTCCTAGATTAAGAAAAACATGGGATTCGAGCAAAAGCTCCATGAATAAAATGTAGCAGCATTCAAAAATTCTTAAGGATTCAATGGGTACCCTAGATGTGTAAAACAAGTTTATAAAAGTTATTGACATAGTGGTAATGGAGAAAAGGGATTAAATGTCGTCCTAGTAGACATGATTTCTTGAATCCACAAGGAAAATAAGAGAAACTACTTGAAATTATTATTAATTGAATGAATAAATCTCCCTTATCGTAGGCTTACATGGCTAAATTAAACCTAATACTTATAGAACAAATAATTTTAAAACTTGGTAACTTAAAATTGATACATAACAGGAAACCTAACTAATTCGCACATTGACAGGTTAACCCGACATATGATGGGGTCGACATACTCAAATATCAAGCAGAACTTCCATCACCCTGGCTCCACTTGTGATCCTGTTTCAACTCTTCTAGACTACTTTAGGCTAAATAACAAAATCCTAGTCAAAATCTATTTCCAAAATCATAAAAATAAAAACATAAAAATTCTAAAAATCTCGTTCTACATCAGCTTTGGAGGTGGTATTCAAACAAGAAATGAATTAGGCAAAATCCGGCATGGCCACTGAAGGGATGTAGAGTGGGTATGTAGTGAGCAAAGCTCTTTGTATCTCCACAAAGGGTGACCGCACACTTTCTCCAGCAAACGTATAGCAAGTGCATGTGCCCGCTCGAGCAGACCTCCCTAGATCTTTGCAAAGCAATGTTCATTGCACAAGCTTATTTACACTACACATCATTCAAGTATATGTCTAAGTATTACATGCAAATAACTACACACCCTTTATTTAAATTCATAAAAATATTAAAATAATGAAAACTCAAATAAATAAAAAAATCAACTCTCCTATCCAAGAACAAAATCTGAAAATTTTAAGAGATGTTAAAAATAGCGATTTCTCAAATATAAGGTATTTACCCTAACCTAAGATATTCCAAGTCCTATTTTCAGCTCTACATTACAAAAATGCAAACAAACTAATCATGTGATATTCAGATTTAAGATTTTTGACATTTTATCCTTTCACATACCCTCACAGAAACCAAGTGTAAGAAGTTTTGACTACTTTACTCTTACTTGACTCATCTATATATGTTAAATACTCGATGACTTGATGCATAATGTATCCTAAACTAATGCAAGATGCTCATGCAGTTTTACGTAAGCTTGGATTGAAGCATAATTTGCATTGTCGCTGAACTAGGGATGGAAAGGGGGCAGGGCGGGGCCGGATTTCATATTCTCCATCCCCAATCCCCTAGTATGTTACATTCCCCAATCCCCACCCCAATCCCTGATGGGAATATTTTGAGCATCCCATCCCTGCCCCTAACGGAGAATGGTATTCCATACCCCATCCATAATCCTAAGAAAATGTAAAAGAAACCCCTCTTTTCAATCTGTTCTAGATTGACCAGCTCGGCAACAATGAGGCCACAAAGCCAATGCTTCTTTGGCAAATATGAGAATGACAAAAATTCCAATAAAAAAAACATATATATAGAAGAAGAAAAAAATAAACATTTTTGCCATGGAATGCAGCCCCTTCACCCCCAATCAACACAAGCCCCTTCCACCCCACCCCTATCCCACCACCACAGTGCTACAAGAAAGTAAAGAAAACTACACTTCTGTTTTTACAATTCACACAAGTGGAGAGAGAAAGAGTGAGAGGCTAAAATAAAATCCCTAAACCTAAAAGATTATATACATACTTTAGGTATTTTTGTAATACTAACAAATTGTAGGGGTAAACTTAAAAAATTATAGAACCTAAACAGGGAGAGGTACCCTTGCCCCGTCGATTGGTTTTTTCAAAATTTGGCTGGACCAGTGTTTTAAAAGGCTCTAGGCACACCAAGGTGATAAGGTCTCCTATAGCCTAAGTGCGAGGCGCAAGGAGAGGCGCACGCCTCACCAAAGCGAAGCACAAGTAGTAGAAGAAAAACAAAATTATAAAATAGGCAAACTTTTCAGCATAACAAATATATATAGAATTTCAAAAATCATATTCATTTCTGATAATCTTGAAACACAACATTCAATCTTCTACAAACTAGAAATATAATATCCAACAAAACATATAAAGCATAACATTCAATCTTTTATTACTTTCTGCTCTCTTTTGACCACGTTTGGTTATTTTATATTGAAGAGTTTTGAATCCCTGTGGGTATGCCCACAAAAAAAGCACTTAATCAATAGTTGGGAGTAGAAAAATGTTAAATTCAATTGATTGATATGTTAAATTCAATTGATTGATATAATCTGTATTGAATAATATACATTACAAATGGTGAGGGGCTCCTTATATAGGAGAAGTTACAGGCTTACAAGCCAAAAAAGAGAAAACAGAATTATTAAAGCATACTAATTATTATACTAACCTAATTATTAAAGCAGCACTAGCAACACTTTACATATTATATTCTAACAGCCCCCCTCAAACTCAAGGAGGGTAGGAACCAACCAACTTGAGTTTGGAGAGAGTAACAAAACAGGAAAAATAAAATAAAATAGGATAGGAGACACTGTATGGTCGTGTCAGACCGTTGGTGAAGACACTGTATGGTTGTCGGACCGTTGTAGCAGCTAACCGAAATCAATGTCGGGACAGTTTACGGAGTCTTGTCGAACCCATGTAGAAGCTAACCGGAATCAATGTCGGGACAGTTTACAGAGTCTTGTCGGACCCATGTAGAAGCTAACCGGAATCAATGTCGGGACAGTTTACGGAGTCTTGTCGGACCCATGTAGAAGCTAACCGGAATCAATGTCGGGACAGTTTACAGAGTCTTGTCGGACCCATGAAGAAGCTAACCGGAATCAATGTCGAGACAGTTTACAGAGTCTTGTCGGACCCATGTAGAAAATACACTGTATGATTTGTGTATATGCCTCAAAAGTCGTATCCTCAAAAGGAGTGCTCAATCCATAAAAAGGCGTGCCATCAAAAGACGTGCCCGACAGAAATCTTCGAGCGGCGAGCCATCAAAAAAGGCGCGCCGGACACGCGGCGAGGCACGTGCCCTCCTTGGCTTGTGCGCCCGGTTTGTCGTCTGGCGTCGAGAGGCGCGCGATGCGCGTGTCTGCCTTGGCTATTTAAACCAAGACTGAGGCTGAGGCTAAGGCAAAACAAAACACCTGCTGAAAACCTCTTCGTTCTCTGAGAGAGATACTCTGTAACACTCTGCAACCAACCCTTTCTGACATTACCAGTCTGAAAACGCTGCTTCTCTGAAACACTCAGCAACCCAGAATATGGCCTTTTCTTCCCGTTCAGCAACCCAGAACATGGCCTCTTCTTCCCGTGGTCTGCTCACTCTCTTTCCAGACCTCAACGAGTCCACAAGAGAGATAACCGGGGCAGTTGCCCTTGAACCTCAACCAAACGCCCCTGGTTTTGCGCCGTTGAACTTTCCGATGTTGTCAGTTGAGCAGATAATGGCTGCTCAATCTAATATTGAGGCCAATTATTATACATTGAAGTCATGTGCTGAGACCATGACTGCGGTCACAAACTTGTCGCACCGGCTTCAGAGGAGGACAAATGAGGTGCAGTAGTTAAACGCCCAAATGGCTCTGCTCCAGGGCATGTATAAGGATGCGCGAGCAGAAATATGTGGGCTAAAGGCGGAAAACAAGGAGCTGAAGCGGAAGGCCACTGTTATGCTCAGATTCGGAGGTCCGCCATATGTGGCTTGTGAGGAGCAACGGGAAGTGAACGTGCTCGGCAGCGTGGGAAACACGGAGACAGTGCCGTCAAGGGATGCCCAAGACCAAGGCAAGAAGAAGAGAACAGCTGAAGAGGCGAAAAAATAAGGCTGGTTTTTGTGGGTTGTGGTTGGAGAGATTTTTTTTTTTTTTTTGGTGTAAAATGGTGATCGGATTTGATCCCTGTTATGAATAAAATGAGTTTGGTGTGCAGGTCTCTTCTTTTTTTTTTTTGTTTGACTCGTACCCATGTTCTCCGGATGGAAGGCTATGTATCGCACTGACAAAAACAGAGAGGTAGTGGGAGAAAATAAAGTATAAAAGAAAATAAAGTTGAAGAGAAGTGTGTGAATAAAGTTGAAGAGAAGTGTGTGAATGGTAAAGTAATAAAAAAATAAAAAGGAAAGGTGAGATTCAAATTTGTAAAAAAAAAAAAATTGCTAAGTGTTTTGTTTGGGCGGGTCCTACCATTAATGAAAAGTAATCAAAATATATATATATATATATGGGGATGGTAAGGATTGATAAAAGGGGTCAAAGAGCATATGGATTATGGATTCGGAGTGTGTGAATAATAATAATAATAATAAAATGAATGAGTGGAGAGAGGGTTTTATGTTTAAATAAAAGAAGAGCGGGTGGATAATATTAAAATTAAAAAAAACGAAAAAAAGGTGGAGTGATAGGTCAAAAGGTGGAGTAAAAAGAGAAAAAAAAAAAAAGAGAGCACATGGGTTGGGTATATAAAATGATGGGTATGATGGGTTATATATATATATATACTGAGAGAGTGGGGAACAGGTGGTGGTGATGGTGTGAAAAGCTTGAATTGAATTATGAAAGGTGATGATGATTCATCCCCATGTGAAATGGCATCCGTTTGGTGAACCACTCTCCAAGACCCAATACTGATGTCCCAAACCATGATGACATGAACACGCCGACCAAGAAGATGGATAAACACAACTGGTGTTGCTGCAAGTGCTGTTTGGCTTCATGTGGGAGAATATTTTCTCATAATTATCAGCCTGTGCTGTATCAGAAATCAAGAGCAGCACCAAATCACTGCCAGATATTGTCTCCCATATGTCACCGAAGGTTCCATTCTCTTCACTAAAACCAGCAGCTCGTGCCTCAGCAACGGAATGAGAACCCTTCCTAAGGCCAATCTTGACCACAATGTCTGATTTTGCTTCTGCAAGAGAATCCCTCAGATTCTGAGCTGGAGCAGGGCCCTGTGAACCCCAACCAATAACACCAATTTGCTTAATGCCCTTGAAGGCATCAGGTAGCAAAGGAAACAGATCCTCCCTCCTCTCACAATATACTCGTCGTGACCAGCGAGAGTAATTTCCTCCTTTTTGAAGACTGAACTGTCGAAATCCAGCGAAGTCAAGGGCTTCATCGCGGGCGTACAGACCATGCGAGCTCCGAGAGCTGAGCCCAACCCTATTTCTAGGTAAAAATTGAGCTGCTTTGAGAGATTTCAAAGCTGTCTTCGAAGACGAAGACGAGAGAAACCCAAGATTGAGAGGTAGGGTTTTGGAAACTGGCTTTAGGGTTTTGGAGGACGAAGATGCAGAACCACCACCAGCAGCCACAGAGGCAGAGAAGAAATCTGCAAAATGTGGATTCCAACGATGCATCAGCAGAAGCAGCAAAAAAAAATTCTTGGAAGATTGAACAAAGAGGAAACTCGTGAGTTGGCCACATTAATTTTGTTGACCAAATTTCTAACACTCAGTGAATACAATCTGGAGCTTAAACTGGATGCTACACCAGTAGTTTGCAAATCAGTGGAATAGAAGCTGGGGTGATGATGGACCAGAATGTAATGGAGTTGATGGAGGTTTCAATTGGTTGAGGTCCGGCGGGCGGTCAAGGCATGATTGCCGCCCGCCGGAAGGCGAAGATTACCAAGAGCTTAACCTATAGCTCTGATACCATGTTAAATTCAATTGATTGATATGTTAAATTCAATTGATTGATATAATCTGTATTGAATGATATACATTACAAATGGTGAGGGGCTCCTTATATAGGAGAAGTTACAGGCTTACAAGCCAAAAAAGAGAAAACAGAATTATTAAAGCATACTAATTATTATACTAACCTAATTATTAAAGCAGCACTAGCAACACTTTACATATTATATTCTAACAAAAAATAGGTAAAGCCCATGAAGCCCATGCCTCGTGCCTCGAAAAAAAGCCCTTGCCTTAGCGCCTTAGCTGCACCTTGCGTATTGTGCCTTGCCTTGACCTGTTCAAAGCGCAAGGCTGCGCCTCATTATGCCTCGCGCTTTGCGCGCCTTTTAAAACACTGACTGAACCTGACCCTAATTTGAAAAAAAATGGTGGGAATCCGCCAATATGGGAGAGAGGGGCAGGGGTAGGGGCAGGTCAAATTGCCATCCCTACATTGAACATCTTCAATCTTCAGCAATTAGACACTCTGACCTCTACACTTAACCTAGAAACTTAGGATATGTTTCGTTTACAGATACAATTGCACCAATGCTTCATAATTTTCAAATGTTGTCCAGTTCATTAAAAGAAATTCAAACAATTAGCACTATGTCGTCAGTGGAAGTAAATTCAAGAAACAAGATATGCATTACTTCCCATATTACGAGATATAAAAGGTAGCACAACAGAAGTTTGATGCAGTTACCTCAACATATTTCCTCCAATTTCCAGCAGCCAAAAGATTCTTCAACAAAATTGAATAAGTAGAGAAGTTGATTTCTGCACCAGTTGCTACTATTCTATAGAACAACTGCAAATGTGATAAAAACCGGAAGAAATGTGTCACAGCATTGAGAGGTCAATTTGAATTCTAACAACCTTATTAGGATTCCTCTTGCATAGCATAAGAATGACCAAATAAGCTAAACAAAATCATCAGATATATAACAGTGCTTATAGAACTTCTTGATTGAACATACATGAAATAAAAAGAAAAAATGAATCAAAACAGAACAAAAACAGTATTACTTATATGAGGCAATCTTTAAGCTTTGCATTGTTATATTATTTTCCATACTTAAAAAGATAGTTCAATTACCTTCATCATAGTCTCAATCTTCCCAGATTTTCCAATAAAATAGAGAAGTTGATTCAGAAGTCCAACTGAAATAACAGGGAATGAAGGTTCCATCATTTTTATCAGATCCATTGTTGTCCTCCAATCTCGTAGCCTTCAGACAAAATTCAAATGTCAGTCTTGGTAAATAATAATGCAGTACAAGAATCTATGATACAATTAGAAAATCTATCATTCCAGAGAGCGCCAGCCTTGTAGGTTGTGGTACCTCATTGGTCCCTCAACCTTGATGGCAAGGGCTCAAAGTTCTCCAGTTGTCTCGTCCAGGAAAAAATTGATGAAAAAGAGGTTTATCTCTATCAATCCATGCCTAAGGGAGATTTTCGATTCACATACATTGTTGGAGTTTGATTTTGCTTGGATTCATCGTATGGCCATTTAAAAATGGGTTGAGATGCTTTGAAACCTGAGAGGACACCTATGAAGCACGGGACACTTCAAAATAGGTGCCGTAGCGGTGTCAGACACGGGGACACGCCAAATGGCATTTCCCTTTAATTTTTTTTTTTTTTTTTCAGGGGACAAGGTAGGGACACGACAAGGACACGGGGACACGCCAATTGGCGTGGCGTGTCCCTTTAGTTTTTTTTTTTTTTTTTTGCAGGAGACACGCGTGTCTAAATATGGATGATCTATTAATTTGTTTAAATGTAGTGGTTTATATATATATATATATATACATATATATGTGGAATTAATGTTAGTTTCCATTAATTTTGATTGTTTGGTAACATAATATTAATTTACATAGCAAATATATATAAAAATAAATTAAAAAAAATTTGTCAAGTCCACTGCTGCGTCCGTGTCTCCATTTTTTTTGAAATCACCATGTCTCGTGTCCATGGTTGTGCTTCATAGGAGGACACCCTTCAACATTCCCACCTTCCCCTAACCCAAAAAGTTACGCAACTTTCACGGGTTTTGATTTCATACTTGATTTTTGTTTAATACACTAATATACTATTAAAGACCCGTTTTATTTTCCTCTCTTTTTCTTTACATTGTTTTTCGCATTTCCATGATAGTTGCCTTGTCCTTTACATTCTTTTTTATTTTCACTAAATTTCTCGTGACGAGGCACTCCTCCTCTTGATGAGTTTTACAAATTTCCCGTCATTATCCAGACAATAGAAAGAGCAGTCGACTGCTCTGTGTTGATTTGGTCAAGATTGTTGCACTAGATTAAGTGAAGTTTTAGGGCTTGCCTTCCCTTATCCTTGCTTCTTGTTAATAATTTATTTGTACAAAATGAATCGGTATGTTTTCCAGTTGGCACAATTTGACACGAATGCTAGAGATGGGATGGTAATAGGAGACTATCTACCAGTTATAGCCTGGGAATTTGGACTGAGGATCGTAACCTCTGAGTAGTCCCGATATTGTATCTCGGAGATGAAGGAAGACAACTTGATCCTATGAACCTTAGAAACATTATGTTATGAGTGGCAAATGTTGCCTGGTCTCGGTTGACTTGGAAAAATTGTTAAGAAATGATATGGTTTAATTCAAACCATGATATATTCTATTATGTGACTGTCATTGCATGCATATGCATAGTTATGGATCCATGGAAAGCACATTGTTCTTTTGCTCACCCCCTACATTTTAGGTATGAATCGGAGACTGACACCTTAAGCTTGGAGAGAAATTACACCTTTCGGCTGAAGATTGTATACCTAGTATTAATTTGAGGCTACGGCCTTCTTGTTATTTTGCCATGTAATTAATCCCAGTTCTATAAATCAAACGATTGATTAATGAATATTTATCCTTTCCCTTATTTCTTTCATTTCATTTTTAAAATCTATGGAGGTTGTGAGTTTAATTAGTATGAGAAATGAATTTCTACTTATTCAAATTTCACTTAGGTTAATTAGTTTTTGCCTAATCAATCTTTTTGAAAATTAGGGGCATTACAGGGGGAGTGTACATATCGTCACAATTAGTATCCCTGCATCCAATATACGTGTGAGAGATAGGTGAACCAATGTCTGGTATTAATAGATCTGATGTAGCTGATCTTTGGGGTCATATTAAAGCACACAACACCATTTGGCTATAATGTTGTGATATATCAGCTAGATGGTTACGCAGATTACACCATAAAGAGAGTTACTTACATTTGCAAATGGCAAGTCAACAACTATTGTTCATGGAGTTCAGAACAAAAAATGCTAGAGACTCCAAAAAAATTACCAAAAATTCTACACAAAACAGAGTATTGTGTACAATTTTTGGTAATTTTTTTATTTAAGCTTAAAACTTGAGGCAGAAGATTGAAAACAAATTGAACTTTTTTATTTTTTTATTATTATTTTTATTTGTTGGGCTAAAGCAAATTGAACTTACATGCTACAGGCCGAGACCATTTCAAAGAAGGTAGCATCATTAAAGGGGATGTCCTTGTCTCGCATAAACTCTGCAAGAGACAATACTTTGGCTGGTTGGCATCCTTTATTGAAAGCACTCATCAGAGATGAACAAGCAATAGCATCCGGTTGGACATCATTCATTTCCATTTCTAGAAGTATTGCAGATGCCTTTTCCCAATTCTCTGCAATTAGAGAACTCTCAAGTTTAGCTTATCATGTATATCCTTCTAGTCATTGTCAGTTAATTAAACTACTTACCCACAGCGTTATATGCATGTATCATTGTGGTATAAGTAATAACATCAGGACAACAACCTTCCATCTTCATCATGGTGAACATAGATTCTACTTCAGTGAGTTGACCCTGAAATTTGTATACAGATGAGATTCCTTTCAAGTCATGTAAGTGATTACTCAGAGATAAGTTTTCCAAAACCTTGCCTGTTTACTGTAGGCACAGATCGCAGATGAGTACACCTCCTTAGACAATGGAATTTTTAAATCTGTCATCTCCCTAAGAAATTCAAGAGCTTCATCATACTTTGACATCTTACAACAACCACTCATTAGCACAGTGTAAGTAACAGAATCAGTTATAACTTTCTTTTTCCTCATAGATCTATATAACTTTAAAGCTTTCTCATACTCCCCCACATTCATGTAACTTCCAATGGCAGAGTTATACGCAATTGTGTTCAATTTGATTCCTCGCATTTCAGCAGCTGAAAGTATGGAATCAATCAACGCCCACAGGCAGTCAAGAGGGTACAAATTGAGACAATGTTTGGCTGCATCCCATTTTGTTCCATCTCACGCAGCACTTCAATGGCTTTGGCTAGAAACCCATTAGATCCATAGGCATCTATCAGTGCATTGTAACTTACCACATTTGGCTTCCAATTGTTTCGTTTCATCAGGTCAAATATTTCCCGGGCCTTTTCAGGTTGCTCAGATCTTCCATAAGCATTGAGCAAAGATGTATAAGACACAACATCTGGTCGAAAACCATTTTGCTTTATCTTGTTGAAAACTGACAGGGCCTCTTCACTCATACCATGTGAAGCATAGGCACCTATCAAAGCATTATAAGAAACAATATTGGGTTGTAAACCTTCTGCAATCATGGTGTTAAAAACAGTCTTGCAGTTCTCAATCTGCCCACTAACAGAATACAAATGAATCATGCTAGTGAATGTCACAATATCGGGATGACACTCTGCTCTTTTTTCCCTCATTGAATTGAAAATATCAATAGCTTTCCCATAATGTCCAAGCTTTATCAGGCAATGTATCACAATATTAAGGGTAGTGGTGTCGGGACGGATATTTGTCCCTTTCATTAGTTCAAAATAGGACAGGGCTTTCAAATACTGAGCTCCACTTTTGTAAGCAGACAGAACAATATTGTGTGTCACCAGATCAGGCCCAACTCCATTTTCTGTCATCTTCCTGCAAACTTGCAGAGCTTCTCTCCATTTTCCACTAGATCCACATGCATTGATCAAGTTGTTATATGTGGATCGACTTGGAGGAATCTGCACAATAAATTAAATAAGCTAAGGTCACAGATGTATTATGTAGAATGATGGACTCAGAGACTGGAGAAACTGCACAAATAAATTATATAAATAAAGGTCAAAGATCTATCCTGTAGAATGATGGCATCAGAGACGTATTATGAATTTCAGATAATGACAACAAATAAAATAATGACAGATAATATTCCATAATAAGAATAAACAAGATAAAAATTGTTAGTAGAATAGTTATGCATGATGCCAGAACAATATAAAAAATTCACACATTCCTAAATAACAATTCTAATCAATAACCACTTACCATAGACCACCATGACTAACTAAATTGTTTTATGCATTCAAAACCTTCAAGAAAGCAAGAAACCTAGGATTGCTATAGAATTCAGCAAGGGACAGTTCAATTTAATACCAAGGCAACTAACTAGGCAGATAAAAAATGATACAACCCCCAAGGCAAAGTGGTGCTGAGTAAGAGTTTCATAATTTCTCTCAATTAGTAGCCAAAAAGTCAAAAAGTTACTAAATTGCCAACAATCCATACCAAAAAGTTAAAGAGTCGTAAAAGAAAGTCATAATTAGCTCTCTAGCCAAAAAGTACTAAATTTACTCGCAAAATTGCCAGCACAAGTCAAGTATAAAGTAACCCTCCAAAAAAAAAGTCAAGTATAAATTAGTTCCTGAGTTGGTATATTTCTAACATGATGAAGATCTGCAGATGCCACATCCCATTAGAAAAATTAAATAAACAAAACACTATTTGATAAGTTGAAATACTTCTCCAACTAAAGAATCTACGTCTCAGTTCCTTCAATTCAAGTGATATACGGTAATAGAGAGAACTCTGACCAATTTTTATTTTTATTTTTTTCCACTTTTCAAGTCACTGACCTTTTCAATTAATAACTTATTTATCAAAACTCTTATAGGCTCTTCCCTTTCCAGTGCTACATGCAAAGAATAGACGCTACTCCAAAGTAACTAGACATATTTTCAAACTACTTAAATCTTTTGTTCCCACAAACCACACTGATTTCCTTCAACAACCCTGTTAATTTAAATCAGATCATGCAAAAACTAGAGCTAATCCTTCCAAAACTTCACCTGAAATTCTAGAATGATCATAATTGTTCCCACAAACCACACTGGTAAAGGTCCTTCTAGTGCTCGTGATCAGATTATCTGTGATTATTGTGAGAAAGAACGGCATGATCGGGAACCTTGCTAGAAGTTACATGGTCCACCTAACCATAGGAGAGGCAATGGCCGTGGTGGGACTAGTGGCCGCGGTGGGACTGTTCACTCTTATGCACACCTATCAGAATCCTGTACTAGTACTTTGGGTGATCCTACAACTTTTTCCCATGATGAGTTACATACTCTTCGATGTCTGATGACTCGGCTTGATTCTTCTCCTGCTCCTACTCCTGCTCCTACTTTTGATCCTCCTTCCTCCAACTTTGCTTCTACAGGTACTCCTACACATGCCTTAAGTGTTGTCTCTTCCTTCCCTTGGATTATTGACTCCGGTGCTACTGATCATATGACGGGTTTGTCCACCCTTTTCCACTCTTACTCTCCTTGTTCTGGCAAGGATAAAGTAAGAGTGGCTGATAGGTCTTTATCCTCTATGTTTGGGACTGGTTCTATTCATTGTTCTCCCTTTATTTCTCTCTCCTCTGTTCTTCATGTTCCTAAATTTTCTATTAATTTACTGTCTATCAGTCGTATTACCGATTCCTTAAATTGTTTTGTAACTTTTTTCCCTTCTCATTGTGTTTTTTAGGAACTGGGTACGGAGAGAACGATTGACAGTGGTAAAGCACATAGGGGACTGCATTTTCTGGAGAGCGGATCTTCTGTCACCAGTCAAGCTCTTCAAACAACCAACACTTAATCTCTTTCTCTATTACATCAGTGGCATCGGTGTTTAGGCCATCTCTCTATTTCAGTTTTGAATAAACTTTTTCCTAGTTTAGTGAAGGATTGTGATAGGAATAATTTTCATTGTGATGTTTGTGAGTTTGCAAAGCATAAAAGATTTTGTTATCCTTCAATAAATAAAAAAAGTTTGTTTCCATTTATAGTTATTCATTCTGATGTATAGGGTCCCTCTCGTGTTATGTCTCTGTCTAGTTATCGTTGGTATGTCACTTTTATTGACTATTATTCTCGTGTCACTTGGGTTTACTTTCTTCGCACCAAAAGTGAGGTCTTTTCTTGCTTTCAAACATTTCATAATATGGTACATACTCAGTTTGACACCGAAATTAAAGTCCTTCAGAGTGATAATGGTACTGAATACATTGATGGTGAATTTCGAGCATATCTTGAGGCTCATGGTATTCTCTATCAAACTAGTTGTGTTGGCACTCCCGAACAGAACGGTGTTACTGAATGAAAAAAACTATCATCTTCTTGAGGTTGCTCATGCCCTTATGTTCACAATGCGGGTTCTTAAACCATTCTAGGGTGATGTTGTTCTCACCGCGTATCTCATTAACTGCATACCTTCTAGTGTCCTTTAGCTTCAGCACCCCCTTACCCTCCTTCCTCACCTGTCTGTATCCCTTCATTCCCTTCCTCTTAAAGTGTTTGGTTGTGTTTGCTTTATTCACCTTTCTCGTCCTACTAGGAGCATACTGGACCCCAAGGCTCTTCAGTGTGTCTTCATTGGTTACTCTTCCACCCAGAAAGGCTACAAATGTTATGATCTTCACTATCGCAAAACTTATGTTACCATGGATGTCACCTTTTGTGAGTCTGAGCCGTTCTTCGAGGACCAATCTCTTCAAGGGAAGGTTTCTTCAACGGAAGAGGCTGTTTCTTCTGATCCATTTTCTACTATTTGTTGTGAGGGAGAGGAGGCGTTGTATTGTGAGAAGGATATGAGTGAGTAAGTGTGTTTAGGGGGAGTCTAGTAGGTTGGATAGACCAGATTTTGCTCAGAAGGAGTCTAGTAGGTTGGATAGACCTGATCTTCAGACTACTCTCGGCAACGAAGAGAACAGTCGACCTATGTGCCGCCATGCCAATCATCACCTTCGACTCCAGTTCCTAATTCTTCTATGGAATCCTTAGGTAATGAGTCTTTGGTTACTTCTCCTACTATTTCTGTTGATGATTCAAATCTTCCTATTGCTATTAGAAAAGGTGCTAGAACTTGTACTCAACATCCTATTTCTAAATTTGTGTCATATGATTCCTATCTTCATCATATCGTGCTTTTGTTTCGTCTTTGTCTTTTGTCCCTATTCCTCATAATTGGAAGGAAACACTCACTGATCCTAAGTGGAAAGAAGCTATGGCAGAGGAGATGAGAACTTTGAGTAAGAATGGCACTTAGGAATTAGTTTCTCTACCATTGGGTAAAAGACCTGTGGGTTGCAAATGGGTGTTTACAATCAAGCAGGAGGCTAATGAAACTATTAAGAGATATAAGGCGAGACTAGTTGCTAAAAGGTTCACTCAGACTTATGGCATTGCTCATCAAGAGACCTTTGCTCCGGTGGTTAAAATGAATTCTATTTGTGTCCTTTCTTGTACCGCAAATCTAGGTTGGCCATTACAACAGCTTGATATAAAGAATACTTTTCTCCATGGTGATCTAGAAGAAGAAGTGTACATGGATGTTACTCCCGGTTTCTCTTCTTCGGTCACTGAAGGAAGGTTTGATGATTAAAGAAGGCTTTGTATGGATTGAAACAGTCTCCTAGAGCCTGGTTTGATAGGTTTCTTAAGACAATACTCATATTTGGGTACAAGCAAAGTTATGCTAATCATACTATGTTCATCAAAAAGTGTGGAGATAAAATTGCTATTCTTATTGTCTATGGGGATGAAATAATGGTGACCGGTAACGATGTTGAGGAGATGTCCCAAATCAAGGCTTGACTTTCCAATGAGTTCGAAATCAAAGATCTTGGTTCTTTGAGGTATCTTCTTGGGATTGAGATTGCTAGATCAGATAATGGTATCTTTATTTCTTGAAGGAAGTACTTCTTGGATCTACTTGAGGAAGTAGGTATGTTGGGATGTAGACTAGCAGATTCTACTATTGAGACCAATCACAGACTTAGCAGTAGTGATGGAGATTGTGTAAAAAAAGGAAGATATCAGAGACTTGTAGGGAGATTAATATATCTTTCACATACTAGGTCAGATATTGCATATGCAGTTGGTGTTGTAAGTCAATTCATGCATGATCCTTAAACAGGGAATTTGGATGCAGTTAATCAGATCCTCAGGTATCTCAAATCAACACCTAGAAAATGAATATTCTTCTCCAATCATGGTTATTTGAAAATAGAAGCTTTCACTGATGTAGATTGGGCTGGTGCAACTGATGATAGGCGGTCTACTTCAGGTTATTGCACTTTTGTAGGTGGTAATTTGGTGACTTAGAGGAGTAAGAAGCAAGCTATTGTGGCCAAATCAAGTGCGGAAGCAGAATACCGAGCAATGGAAATGAACTCTGTGAGCTCATGTGGCTTCAAGTGTTATTGGCTAACTAAGGATCGTTGAATGGTGGACCAATGCTATTGTATTGTGATAATAAGGCTGCTATTAGCATTGCTCATAATCCTGTTCAGCATGATCAGACCAAGGACATTGAGATTGACAGACATTTTATCAAGGAGAAAATTAGTGGTGTGATTTGTATGCCTTTTGTGCAATTCGAAGATCAGTTAGCCGATGTTTTTACTAAAGGGTACTAGTAAGGTCATTCATTCCATTGTGTGCAAGTTGGAGCATAGATATATTGTGAGCAAGTTGTGCATAAGAGATATCTATGCACAACTTGAGGGGGAGTGTTAAGTTAAATGAAAGATTGTTTTGTCCTTATGTACTACAGAGGGAAACCCTAATCTAAGGTTTTGTGCCTCTTCCTAATAATAATTCTCTCTTTTTTATTTTTCTCTTCTCTCCTCTCAATCTTAAACTTGTTCTTATAATTTTAACTGCAATATAATAGCATTAAAAAAGAGTGACATTGTACCAGCCATTACAGTACCTTAACAAGCGGTATTGGTCATTAGTTAGCCAATACAACCGTTACAGACTTGGTCAACATAAACACGCCCAAATGCTATATGGATCACATTTTACACTACTTTTTCTTCCTTTCCCTCTCTGCAATTGCACTTTACTTGTTCAAAATACTGCAATCTACTCCATTAGGGCTCGGAACTTCAAAATTCAAGCTTGATATTGGTATTTCTTTTTGGTATTAAGGCTAGTTGATCAAGATCATGGAAAGAAGAAAAAGAGCAAATTTGAAATTTCATATGAAGCACATTTAGGGTATCAAGAATTAAAGATTTGGAATAATTTTAAGTCTTTATGTCATTATAGTAGGTTTTAGTAATTAAGGGTCTAATGGTAATTCTAATAATTGTCGGACATAGGTTGTAGGGGTCGTTTGTGGGTTTCATTTTGGGCCAAGTTATTCAATGGGTCATTATATACAGGTTTTATTATAACTAAAATAATTTTAATAGTCAAAAGTCTAAATTTCCTATTTTGATATTGAAGTAGAATTAGAAATCATTAAAGTTTACTATTATGACTAAAGTAGAATTGGAAGTCATACTTGGTCTAAAATATTAGTAGTTGCTAAATATTTTTAGTTTCTAAATTTGAGTAATAGTTCTGGTAGAATTAGCAGAGTCATTAGCCTATAAATATATGTGTAATCTCAATGATTCAAGAGCAGAGTTAATATTAAGAAAATTTGAGATTGTGTTTGTGTGATTGGCCTATCTCTTGTGAGGGTGAAACACATCTCTCTCTCCCCTTCTTCTATCCAGCAAAGTTACTGCTCATGTCACTGTTCACAATACTTAAGACAACCAGCCAACAAGCCCTAAACACTTACGTTTTCACTCCCCAAACCCTACCCTTTCACAAACTCTTAAACTCCTATTTTTGAAATACTTTTGCAGCCACAAAATCCCACCAAATCCGGCCCTATAAGTCTATTGTTGTTGCTACTAGTATACTTAACCCAGGCTCACTACTTGTAAGAAAGTAATCCCTACTCATCCTACATCAGTTTGGTATCCGAGATTCAAGATCCTACCTTGTTCTTTACCAATCTTTTAATAAAATTGCTTTCTTTATTACAATGTTGACAACCATTGAATTAAATTGGAAGTTTGAAGCCTTGTCAACAGATTATAGAGTTACTAAGAAAGATGTTGCAATGTTTAAGGAGGATTTTGCAATAATTAAAGAGGATGTTGCAACAATAAAAAGTGATTTACATACTATCAAGACAATTTTGAATGAATTGAAAGCTTTCGTGGAAGGATTGGCTACTACTGTTTTACATAAGACTAATATCTAGGAGCAAAAGATTGATAGTGTAGACGATTTTGAATAAACTATGAAAGCGCAACATGAACATGTTGCTAATATTGAGGATATTGAAGAAACGAAGGCAAAAATTAATTTGCTTACTAAAGAAAGCATGAAAGATCATCATGATGAACGTTCTAAAGCCAAGGAAGCAAAAGAAAATGATGAAAATCCAATTGAACTTTCTGCTCTTCACAAAAAAAATGAAGTTCACATTGAGTTTATTATTCCTAATAAATTCGATGTGGTCAATGGAGTGATGACAAAATTAAACTTTCTGATTTTCTAATTGTTCGTTCAAAACAATCAATTTGAATGGTTGCAAGTGCAAGATTCCATAATCCTTATACTTCAACATTATAAAACTCGAGGTCAAATTTTTTCGAATGCAGGGGAAATTGATGAAGATTATGGAAAAAAGAAAAAGAGCAAATCTGGAATTTCAAATGAAGCACATTTAAGGCATCGAGAATTAAAGATTTGGAATAATTTTAAGTCTTCATGTCATTATAGTAGTTTTAGTAATTAAGGGTATAATGGTAATTCCAATAATTGTTGGACATGGGTTGTAGGAGTCGCCCATGGGTTTTATTTTGGGTCAAGTCATTAAATGAATCATTATATATAGGTTTTATTATGACTAGAATAATTTAAGTGGTCAAAAGTCTAAATTTCCTATTTTGATATTGAAATAGAATTAAAAGTTATTAAAGTTACCTATTATGATCGAAGTAAAATTGAAAGTCATAGTTGGTTTAGAATATTAGTAGTTGCTAAATATTTTTAGTTTCTAAATTTGAGTTGTAGTCCTGGTAGAATTAGGAGTCATTAACCTATAAATATATGTGTAATCTCAATAATTCAAGAGCAGAGTTAATATTATGAAAATTTGAGATTGTGTTTGCGTGATTAGCCTATCTCTTGTGAGGGTGAAGCACCACTCTCTCTTTCTCTCCTCCTATCCAGCAAGGTTACTGTTCACGTCACTATTCACAGTGCTTAGGACAGTCACCCAACAACCCCTAAACACTTTGTGTTTTGATTCCCAAAACCCTACCCTTTTACAAACCCTTAAACTCCTATTTTTCAAATACTTTTGTAGTCACAAAATCCCATCAAATCCGGCCCTATTAGTCTATTGTTGCTGCTGCCAGTACACTTAACCCGGGCTCACTACTCGTAGGAAAGTAATCCCTATTCGCAGGAAAGTAATCCCTACTTGTCCTACATATTTGCTTCATATCAGCAGATGTACTTGATTTCAAGTGCTTTTTCTTCTTTCTTCTTTTGGCAATGATTTTTTATAAATACTATTTAGGAAATTTAGTGTTATATACCATGGGTTTTCTTCAATATCTTGTGTGCTGTAACTTATAAGATGAACTGGCTTCATGTTGTTTTATTTTTATAACTTTCCATTCTAGTAGCATTTCTAATTGTTCTAGTAACTGAAATTTCCTTACCAGATGAATTTCTCCACTTTTTGACCTTAAACAACATAAAATTCAATGTCATTTATGAACAAAAATGTTTTTAGGTTCCACAACATTGATTAAAAATCATTATACATTCAAATTGTTATATATAGAACATATTTACCAATGAGTTTTTCGGCATGTGGTGGTACTTCAAAAAAAAATTATGGGTTCAGTTTCCAATGGGAAATCTACAATATGCACCCCTAAAAAGTACACTTGTAAAAACAGTTATGTTATGATTTTTGTGGCGAAAGTTGTGAATATTTGTGATGGAAGTTATGATTTTTGTGGTGAAAGTTATGAATGGTGAAGTTATGGTGTGCATCCTAAAAAGTTATACTTTTTGTGATGAACAAAAAAGTAAAATTTTTTGTGATAAGAAAAAAGTTATTTTTTGGGGGGTAAAAGTAATATTTTTTGTGATAAAGAGTACTTTTTGTATAAGGTGCATACATATACACCCTTCTTGGGTGCACATGGTAGCCTTTCCCATTGTGAATTCCTGTTACTGCTATATATTATATAATATCCCGCTAACATTACACTACGATTTAAAACCATGACCTGAGCTATCACAATTTTTATTAACAAAAAGCCATAAATAATGTTACAAGTGATATAATGAAGAAAGAGGTGAACTAGTTAAATTGTTATCACGGTAGTAGTAATAGGAATGAACCCCAAATGACAAAGTTTCCAAGTAATAACAAAAATTACGTTCTCCAAAGATAATATCTGAGCATGAAAAGAAAAACATTACACGCACTAGTTTGATAAGGAATAAGAGTACACACAGATGCCCGAAGCATATCTTCCATAATATTCATTGCCCAACGCCATTGACCAGCTCGACCATGTGCATTGATGAGGGCATTGTAAGTTTCAGCATCAGGCTTACACCTACCAGAAAAATAAACAATTGTAGACAGTAATGCCACTGGGGAAAATTCTAATGGGACCAGTGCATCTAACTCATCACAACAAGGTCCAAGTTAAAAAATAAATAAAAAAAAGGAGTTCATGCATTTTAGTGCGTATCAACTATATAATGCTTCATTGTTGAAGGATTAGAAGTCTGCTTATAGGAGGATTTTTGTGTAGGCAAAAAACACCTCAAAGTCTCTTTTCCTATATGCCAAGCACTCAAAGTTTTCAATTTCATGGGAACTCAACTTCTTTAGCTTCTTACAAGTTGAAATCTTAACATTAGAAAAACCTCAAATATCCTGCAACCAATGTTCTTCTTTTTGTAGACTTCAACATGTTAGTGGCCCCTTCCTCTTCCTATGAAAGTCGTTGGTATCTAGAAACAAGAGGCATGTTTTCATCTAATTTTTATTTTAAATTCCTCAATAAGAGCAACTCTTCATATTTTAATTTGGCAAAACTTTATTATGCCCCCAAAAAGTTAAGGCACTGCACAGCAGTTTAGATGCATGATATTCTTACATGTACCCAAAAAAATTAATATGCATTGATATCAAGCAACATTGGTACACAAAAATAAAAAAGAAAAAACAAGCATTATTTGCATTCCAGTTTTCCTTTGTTCACTGAAGAAAACAAAAACCCATATTTTCCAGATATGTGGGTATTAAATAGAAAAGGTTGCTAACAGAAGTTACTATTTATTATAATTTATAGCCAGTTGCTATTTTCAGTCACATTTCTATCATATCTACCAAAGAAATGTTCTTTCAACTGTTCCAATAAGACATTTTTAGACCTTAGTAAACAACAGCTAAAAAATTGCTCCTCCATTGATCATCCCACTTTAGCTTCAGAAAGTATTCTTCTTCTTATAAAACCTAAGGCAAAAATAATGCATGTATAGAAAATGGGAAAATAATGACCATACCTCCACTCTTGCATCTCAAAAAACAAACCACGTGCTTGGTCTATTTGATTATGTCTGGCATGCAACCTAATCATCATGTTGTAAATATCCCTTCGAGCACAATAATTCTTCTGATTCTTCATCCAGCGGAAAACATGAATGCTATGTTCAATAGAACCCATTTGAGTTATTTCCTACACCAAGTAAAATACAATGAGGGTTTTGTACCTTTGTTGCACTGTTTCTATTAATTCACTTTTACCAATTAAATTCTTTACTTAAATCCACATCAGAAGCAATTTGAAAAGATAATAACAATAATAATAATAAGGATAAATTACGGTAAACCGCCTTAATCTATGACCCATAAACCCATACACTTTTCAATGGGTCTTCTTCATTGTTCATTTTAATCAAGCAACACAGGAAGGGGAAAAAAAGTCTTTGTATATGAGTTTGAGAGGAAGTAGAGAGGGAGGAAGAAATCATAGGAATACAGCCATGATCCTTCACTCTTCCAGCTTGCTACTTCCTTTTTTTCCTTTTCTTTTTATTTTTATGGCTGCTCAATCGTGGCTGCTTCATTGAAGCTGAAATTTGGAGATTCCTCGGCTGATGAAGGTTGAATGTTGATTGCAGTAAACAGTGAACAGCAGAAGCATATTTGAAATCTAGGGAAAAGTTTTAGAAGTTAGACCTCCAAAGAAAGAACCCTTGAGTTGTTTCTTTTTCTTTTCTTTCTTTTATATAACAAAATCTTGTATGTCAAGTACTGGAGTATACTGCGAGATTCATGTTTTTTGCCAGTATTTTTCTGGTATGACCAAAACACACTGGACTAGTGCAAGATTATAGGCGAAATGGAACTTGGTTAATTGCATCCTGTTTTTCTTCCAGTACAGTAAGTACTGACCTGTACAAGACGAGACTGACAACTCTAGTACAAAGTAGAAATATAAAAATAGTAATGAAATATATAGAATAAAACAAAATAGAGAAATAGAGAAGAAACAACGTTTACATGGTTGGGTTGTATTGCCTACATCCGCGTGAGGAAGTCAATAGCACTATTTTCACTCACCTTAAAACAAATTTAAGGATTCAACCATATTTATAAAATGATAGCAATAGAGAGAAGATTGTTTTGAAATTTCTTATCTCTTAAGCATATCATCGTCTACCAATCTCCAAATATACGATGTTTGGCAACATCACTTTTTAGCCTAAAAGCCAAAAAGGCACTAAAAAAATCAAAAAGTCAATAACCTATAACAAAAAGTCAAAGATTCCTTTTTTTCTCTACTTTTTGCATATCTTTTCGTAAAAAATCAAAAAGTCATTCCAAACATACTAGTTTTTTTTACATCATATTTTAGCCAAAAAGCCAAAAAGTTACTAAAAAAGCCTATTCCCCAAATGAGGCCAAGCCAAAAAGTGTTGGGAAGAATATTACCCCAAAAAGTATTTTTACTTACAATCAATCAAGACAGTTATACAATTACGTAGACAAGATTTTTTTTTTTTTTTTTTTTTTTTTTTTTTTTAAAGAAACTTGGTATCCTAAGGCATATAAGAAAATTAAAAAGGGTTTAACTAGGACTGTCATACTTGTACAAATTGGGATCTAACCATGCTCCGCTTAATGGTTTTGCTATCTATAAATAACCAAAAAAAAAAAAAAACTAAGAGTGAAGCTAAGAATCATACTACTACTGTTCAATACACTGTATTCCCTTTCAATGCTAATAATTCATATGACCTCTTTACTAAGAGATTAAATATTTCAAACTGTATAACTTAGCAAACAATTTGTATAGAAGTCATAAAAACAGCATTTCATCATGTTTTTTAATTGTTAATGTTGGGATCATTTTAGCTAAATTAGCAATTTCAATTGAACAAATTCTCCAGAGTCTATACTTTTGAGGCTTTGGGTTGGAAGGATTTTTAGTTGAGCTAGCAAGATTGAGTTCACCACATGAAAGATCTTCTTTGAGAAGTGATGCAATATTTGGTTCCGTTGCTAGCAGGTATAAGATCCATCCAAACCCCTTGTACATCACTGCTTGAAATCGCACTTGCACTTGGGCACCAACCTATCCTGGGTTGGTTGGGACTTTATTTTTTTGGTACTTCCATTATCCTTGCTTCACCTGAGCCTTCTTGCTCAGAACTTGACAAGCGCTCGAGTTCTGGCTCTTGGAAGCCTGTTCGGTTAGCACTTGACAAGGGCTCGATTAGTGTTCAACATGCGCTTGAGCACTAGTGGTGCATTTTGAGGCCTAAATTCATAACCATTTTGCCCTTCAACGTTTAAAACTCATCATTTTTGGCATTTTAAACATCACAATTATTGAAGCTTTAGATTTATTTTCTCTATCTATAGTAGCTTCATGACTTGTTCAACAAGACTATTGATGAATCTCACTTTTATTTCAATCTACAGCTTTAATTCAAATGATTTGAAACCATTCAATTCACTTTGATGGAATTAGTACACATCTAAACCTTCACCATTCACTTCATATGCCTATAATACCATGGTCATTTGAGCTACAGCGCAATTGAAGACGAAAATCGGATCAAGAAGCTTCATGATGACTCTCGGATTTACGATACTTGATGTGAGCGTAGATCGAGCTTGTTCAAGCTTGTAGTGGGCTCAATTGTGGATAAACTTAAGTAAGACGCAGTAGTTCCTTTATCTGTGTCTTTGTACCCGTTTGATTCAATAGTGTGGATCACTATGAAGCATGGGTACTCCAAAAATGATGTTGTACGAGTACCGGGTACTTACTAAGTGCGAGTACACGTACCGGTATGACAGTACGCATATCGGGTACGCCGAATACATGCCGGGTACAACAAATACATTTGGGTACGTCATGAGTACGGCACCAGTACGTCGTGGATACATCATGGGTCGACACCTGTACGACAAGGTGAAATTCTTTTTTTTGCAACTGCTAGAATTTGTTGCAACCTTTGTTATTCTTCTTTCAATTTTGAAAATATCAAGTAATTTATTTCCAATACCCTTTACCCATGAGTCATAGTTTTGCTCTTTTTTGCATCCTATTTTAGACAATCAAAAAAGAAAATTAAAGAATTATATAACTTTTTAGACAAACTGTTCTCTTTTAGTTTTCATATTGAAATTTTGATTTGTATGTTGGATATTTAGCTATAAATTTTTTTAAAAATAAAAAAATTGACGTACCCCAGCCGTACCCATACCCTACTTTTTTAAGAATTTGCCGTATCGGTGTATCCGTATCGTATCCGCACCCGCACCTATGCTTCATAGGTGGATCAACTTTGAGTGTTGGGATCGTGGTTTTCTCCCTATAGATGGGGGTTTCCATAAAGCTTCCAATCTCGAGTCTTGTGATTGATTGATTTCTATTTTGATGAAACTGGTAGATTTGATGAATCAACTACTTAATTGATGAATTGATGGATTGATTGGATAATTGATTGTGTTTTCAAATGTCTAGGGACCAAGTAATCAATTGTTAACATTAAACTTTGTATTAATTTGATAAAACTTGGCATATTCACTCACCTCCAGGCACAATTTTATGGTGCTTTAGTGTTTCAAATAAACATAATAAAAAATCACATAGATCTACATCACAAAGAGCTTTGTAAAAGCCAAGTTTCTCCTTCTTTCCAGTTAATAATTTTTCACAAAAACTTTCAACATTTGGCACCTAGTAGGAAGAGTCAACAATGCAGTAACATTATTTCTTTCCATGACCAAAAGTGGTGCTAATCACCAAATTTTAGAGACAAACAAGATTACTATCTTCATAGAGACAATATATAAGAGCCATCAAAATATAAAACAGCTCTTATCACCAGCCTAATTTCCATCCTACAATTTCCAATTATCATAATGTTCGTCTGTATATGTGTTTATCGTATATCTATCCTTCTCTCTCTATATATATATACAAGAGAAAAAAAAATGCTCCTTTAAATTGCCCATTTAAGAAGAAGAGGGTTCTTTCCTATTGGCATCGATGCAGATGATGTGCAAGATCAACACGACACTCCTATTTTGGAGTCAACTTTTTGGGCTTGGAGCCCAAAGAGGCAAACCCGTGCGGTCAGCTGTTAGGTTTAAGGTTTTAAATAACTAAAATTATTGGAAAATGTATCAGTACTGGTGATATATCGGTCAAAAATCGGACAGTATTGGAAGTCCAAAATCCCAATGAGTAAAACCCTGAGCCAAAGCAGGCAATACTTCCAAATAGGGGCTGGGTCACAAATCTTACATTTCTAATTGTCATTATATGAATCCCTAGATATAAAATATGCATATATGCATACAAAAGCCAATGCCTATAATTACTTTAATGCTGTGTTTGGTTGAGGGATTTGGACAGGAATTTGGAAAGGAAAAGAGAAAAGGTGTGTAAAATTAGGTGAAATATAGGCATGTTTTATTCACATTTCACCATCATTTTTTCCTTTCCAAATCCCTCCCCAAATTCTCCAACCAAACACAGCATAAGTAATTCCCAAATGAAATGTCTGCATTTGTGTGTATACATGTATATTTACAGTGAGAAATTATTTCAAATTAAACAGAAAGAGAAAGAGGGAATGATACTGTTTTAGATTACCCTGATAAGAACAGGAAAGTTGTTTCTGGCAAACCTTCCAACCCACCGATTGAGCAATCCTTGAATGTCGTCCCATTGATTGAGCTCCAAAACCTTGTGAACTACTTGCGTGATGGTCCAATCCTTCTGGAACCTATCGCCTTGGACTCGAAGCCTGTGGTGCATGGGTATATCTGATTTACGGAGACCACTCAATTCAACACTGACTTTGTGCATACCTTTGTAATAGTCTACGAAGCCAAGCTTCTTCTCCTTCCAAGCTTCATCGTTGTTGTTCTTGGAGATTACTAGTCGTACTAGGCGGCTTGTTCGGCGATTGTGAGTGGTGGTAGTCGAGTAAAAGGGTTGTTCGAGTGAGTCATTTGAATGGTTGTTGGTGTTGAAGAGATGTGGAAGTTGTTGATGCAAGGTCGCCATGGAAAGGGAGAACCCTGCTTTCCTCCACTGGAGTTCTGCTACACTGATTAGCAATCGTTGCTGGACAGGATAAGGGGGAATATATATGGGATTGGCTTCATTCCTAATCGGAATAGAGGATGATGTCGGGCCGTAAGAGCATCTCCAAGGCTGTGCCTAATTTTTCATCAAATTTGATTCAAAATTAATCTATTTTACCAAATTTTAAATTACCCACTCTAACGTTGCATCAAATTTTTTACATCAAATTTAGTGGGGCGACCGGTTGATCAACCGGTGGGTCGACCGGCCGGTTGACCGGTTTGCCAATTTTTTTTTTTTTTTTTTTTGAATTTTTTGAATTTTTTTTGAACTTTCTGAACTTTTTTCGGGACGACCGGGTGGTCGACCGGTTAGGCAAAATATATATATATATATATATATTTTTAACGGTTTGAACTTTTTTTTGCTGAACTGTTTGAATCTTTTACTGGTTGACCGGTTGGTCAACCAGCCGGGCAACCGGTTGGTCGACCGGATCCCCCTCCAACGGTCCGTAACAGTGTTTTGATGAATTCATTTCTTCGTCCTCAATCTGATGAAATATTTGATGAATTGTCAATCTGATATCAGTTTTGGTGAACGGTTGGAAGTGTGAACAGTACGCTTTTCATCAGAATTTAAATCTGATATCAGTTTTGGTGAACGATTGGAGATGGTCTAAGCCATAACGATCTCTTTTTTATAATTCAAAACTAGCCTATCACCTGTGCTAAGCACAGAATAATTATAAATATTTATATTTATTTAAAATTTTTTTTAATATATAAATTATGTTTTTTAAAATTTTTTATAAAAATAATTTAACAATCTTATCACTAATTATAGTGTATGGGAGAAGTTAAAAAGGGTACTGCAGTAACCATGCACGGGTTGCATCTATAATTATCTGTATGAAGGGATTTTAAATGTTGATTAGAGAATTTTGACCAAATCAATAAATGCAGGCATGTGGAAAGGCACGTAAATTGAAAAAATGTAATAAATGCTGATTAGAGGATATATATGTGTAAATTGTGATTTTTAAATGTCTTCTTCTTTTTTTTTTCTTTTTTATATTATATTGAAATTTAATATTTTGATAATAATTATGTGTTGGACTTTTCAATGAATTAAATGCATTCATTAAAGTGTTATTATGAGGGATAATAATCATATGTGTTGGGACTTTTCAAGAAATTCATATGTGTTGGACTTTTCAAGAAATTTTTTTTATACTTATTCTTAATGCATTAAAGTGTTATTATAAGGGTAAGGCTTAGGGGTTGTGAAAAATTAATAAATGCTAAGGTTTTTTTTTTTTTAAATCAAAAAATCAAGAAATTTAGATTGGGATATTGGAACTTCCACAAAACTTGTGGGTTAAAGATAAATATAAATAAATAGATAGATATAGATATAGATATTTATATTTGTTTTAAATTTTTTTAATATACAAATTATTTGTTTTGGAAAAGGTACTGCAGTAATTATGAGAGAAGTCAAAAAGTTTTGTGGATTGAGAGAAGTTAATAAATGCTGAGGTTAATTTTTTTTTTTTAAACAAAAAATTAGAAAATTAGGATTGGTATATTGGAGTTCCCACAGGCCTTGGGAGTTAGAAACCCCCTTTTGCTTAATATATAGTATAGATTTAGTGATTAGGATATGTGTGTAAAAAATTATGTTGATTGGATATTGATAATTATGTTATTGGATTATATTTTTGTCAATTGTTTACTTTTTTATTGTTTATTTTTTTTTATACAAAATTGATTTGATCATATAGCTATCGATATCTGATCAATGTTATTTTATTTTATTATAAAGTATTCGACGAGTTCTACACATCAAACGATTCAGATTATCAAAACAGGATTTGTGGTGGATTTTCATGGATCCAACGACACCCTCTAATCTAATCACGAACTAGAGAAAAACCAAACTCTTATATATATATATATATATATCAGCAGTGATTGGTAGCTGTAAAAGTAGAGCTCTAAATTAAAGCTCTACTGAGAGCTGGCAGCTCAAAAAAAAAAGCCAAAACATCATATCAGAGTGTGGTTCATCTCCCATTAGAATTGTTAGAACTCACAAATTAAAATTTCAAAACATTATATATATATATATATATCTATATAATAAGGGAAAAGGGATTTTGAATTTCTCCTAGAGACAATTGTCCTACTAAGACATTTTAATGGTCAGGATTCATTTTAATGGACGGCTGAGATGACCCTTAACTTTCATTTGTCATCCACGTTCTCTCTTTGCCAACCCAAGACAAAGGCTTACAAACCCTAGTTTCATCTCATCATCATCAGGCATCAGCAACCCCATTCACTACCCCACGAAGCAACACAACCTTCGGCAACGTTGCATGAGAGAGCAAACATCACATGTTTGTTCTCTCTCTCTCTCCAAACTTCTCAGGTCTCAAACTCTCTCTCCTCAGAGATCTCTCTCTCTTCCTCTCGCTCCCCCTCTCCCTCCGCTACCATCGACAGCGACTCTCCACAGCCGCGCCGCTTTACGTCGCCTCCATCACTGCGTCACCTCTGATCTCCACCGACAGCAACTCTTCATCTCTTCTCCCACCACGGCGCCTCCGTCATCTACCATCAAAATAATCAATTGGTTTTGAAATGGGTTTGGACTTGTGTGTGTTTGGATTTGTTAAAATAATCAATTGGTTTTGAATTGGACATGGGGGGTTTGGATCTTTACTTCTTTTTTTCCTATGGGCAGCACTGTTGTGAAAGGTAATTTCAATAAATAAAGCTTATTTTTTCCTTCTCAAACTATCTCCATAGCCACTGATTGGACATGTGGATTGATTTTTAAAATTTAATTTCTTTGGTTATTTTGTGGATTGATTTTTATTTTGCTGTTTAGGATGTGGATTGATTTTTAAAATTTAATTTTTTTGGTTATTTTGTGGATTGATTTTTATTTTGCTGTTTGGGATGTGGATTGATTTTTAAATTTTAAATTTTTTTGGTTATTTTGTGGATTGATTTTTATTTTGTTGTTTGGGATGTGGATTGATTTTTAAAATTTAATTTTTTTGGTTATTTTGTGAATTGATTTTTATTTTACTATTTGGGATGTGGATTGATTTTTAAATTTTTAATTTCTTTGGTTATTTTGGTCCGGGCTAAAAGCCTCCTTTTGGTACCCCACGGGGCATGGATGTTTGAGAATTTCGATTTTGAGGCATGTTTGGGTTTGTGTTTCTAGGTTTGGATCTTTACTTCTTTTTTCCCTATGGGCAGCACTGTTGTGAAAGGTAATTTTAATGAATAAAGCTTATTTTTTCCTCCTCAAACTATCTCCATAGCCACTGATTGGACATGTGAATTGATTTTTAAAATTTAATTTTTTTGGTTATTTTGTGGATTGATTTTTATTTTGCGATTTAGGATGTGAATTGATTTTTAAAATTTAATTTTTTTGGTTATTTTGTGGATTGATTTTTATTTTGCTGTTTGGGATGTATATTGATTTTTAAATTTTAAATTTTTTTGGTTATTTTGTGGATTGATTTTTATTTTGTTGTTTGGGATGTGGATTGATTTTTAAAATTAAATTTTTTTTGGTTATTTTGTGGATTGATTTTTATTTTGCTGTTTGGGATGTGGATTGATTTTTAAATTTTTAATTTCTTTGGTTATTTTGGTCTGGGCTAAAAGCCTCCTTTTGGTACCCCCACAGGGCATGGATGTTTGAGAATTTCGATTTTTGGGGATATTTGGGTTTGTGTTATAGGTTTGGATCTTTACTTCTTTTTTCTCTATGGGCAGCACTGTTGTGAAAGGTAATTTCAATGAATAAAGCTTATTTTTTACTCCTCAAACTATCTCCATAGCCACTGATTGGACATGTGGATTGATTTTTAAAATTTAATTTTTTTGGTTATTTTGTGGATTGATTTTTATTTTACTGTTTGGGATGTGAATTGATTTTTAAAATTTAATTTTTTGGATTATTTTGTGGATTGATTTTTATTTTGCTGTTTGGATGTGTATTGATTTTTAAATTTTTAATTTTTTTGGTTATTTTGTGGATTGATTTTTATTTTGCTGTTTGGGTTGTGGATTGATTTTTAAAATTTAATTTTTTTGGTTATTTTGTGGATTGATTTTTATTTTGTTGTTTGGGATGTGAATTGATTTTTAAAATTTAATTTTTTGGATTATTTTGTGGATTGATTTTTATTTTGCTGTTTGGATGTGTATTGATTTTTAAATTTTAAATTTTTTTGATTATTTTGTGGATTGATTTTTATTTTGCTGTTTGGGATGTGGATTGATTTTTAAAATTTAATTTTTTTGGTTATTTTGTGGATTGATTTTTATTTTGCTGTTTGGGACGTGGATTGATTTTTAAATTTTTAATTTTTTTGATTATTTTGGTCTGGGCTAAAAGCCTTCTTTTGGTACCCCACAAGGCATGGATGTTTGAGAATTTCGATTTTGGTGGATGTTTGGGTTTGTTTTTCTAAGATTTGAGTTTCTATTTGTTTTTCTAAGATTTGTTTTTTCAAACATTAAAACTGAGAAAGAGACGAGAGAATGAGAAAGAGAGAGAATGGGTGTTGATTAAAAGGAGAGAATGAGAAAGAAGACCTTTCTGGAGAGATTAGAGAGAGAAAGGGGGAAGATGGAGATGGAGAATGAGTGGGAGACAGTGAAGAGAGGTTAGGGGGTCACTCGGCACAACACCACACAAAAAAAAGTGGGTTTAAATTTTTTTATTTTTATTTTTAAATCCACTATTTTTGAAAAATGTTTGTAGAAAATGTTTGGTTTTTTTTGGTGGATTAATTTAAACTCAAAATTTAAATAGAGTTTAAATTGAGTTCTGTTAAAAAAAATGGTGAATTTAAATTTGTATGAAAATTGAGTTTAAATTGAGTTTATGAGTTATGTTTATGTAGAAAATGTTTTTTTTTTATTTTATTTTAAAACTCAAAATTTAAATTAGGTTTAGATTGGGTTATGTTAAAAAAATGATCATAAAAGTGAATTTTGAGAAAGAGAGGAGAAATAATGATAGTAGTGTGATTTGTTCAAAAACTGAAAAGAAGAGTTTTTCTTATAATAAATTATATTTTTCAATTTTTACTTTAATTTTATTGGGGTGTATTTATGTTGAGTACTTTTACAAAATTCATTTCAAAGTCAATAAATTTGATAAATTACATTTTAAATCAATACTTTTAAATTTAATTATATTTTAATCTTATAATTAATTTAGACACGGATGTACACTACGTGACATATTACTTTTATGGGTGATACATTTTTAAACCTTCAAACCAACCCTGGGGACTTTGCCTGGTTAGTGTTGTTCATATTGTGAAATTAAATAAATAGATTTATGAAGGAATCAAATTATATATATACTAAGAACACATGCTGATAATTACAACTAAATTTCAACAGAAATACACAAAATAATAAAAGGGTAAAGAGACGAAACCGAAGCCTGCACGGAAGCAGTTTCCTTAAAACAGATTTCGCCGCCTCACGGGTCGAGTGCTTGAGGAATCCCGGCATCTGTCTCCCAGGATACGACGGTCAAAACTAGCTACGGCAGAAGCACTCTCTGTCTAGCTTAGCGAACAAAACAGTGGCAGCACTCTCTCACTATAGGAACTTTCAGGCAAACTGACTTGTAAAATGGAAGCAAAAATTTCTGTGTCTGAGACTTGATAGGAGGGTCTCTATTTATACATGTATAGGGGAGAGAGGAAGAGCCTCCAGCCTTTATGGCTGGTCATAATGCACCATTAACCTCTGCAATAAAGGCAGGAGTTACAAACCCCATTAATGCAGGAGTTACAAACCCCATTAATGCAGGAGTTACAAACCCCATTAATGCTCTATTAAACTTTGTAATAAAGGCGGGAGTTACAAACCTCATTACCTTTTTTCCATGAAGCTAACTTCATGAGGCAATTTTTCATTCAAATCTCAATGGTTTTTGGCCATTCTATTTGTGGTGTAAAGATCTCAATGCAAAGTATCTAGACCCACTTGGACCCAACACAATAGATGGTTGGGACCCACTTTAATATTTAATTAAAGTCACCAAAAAATCATTTTTTCCAACAATCCCCCACATGAATAAAAATTGACCGAATGACTCAACAAACGGACACCGTTCAACAATAATGACTCGGAGAGAGAGTACAACGAATTAACCCCGACATCAGAGAAGGTAGCTTTTGGCTTTGAACCTCTCCCAGTGAAAACCTATCGAGTTTACTGGCTGATCAGTGAATATGACATCTTGAACTGCTCTGCCGTTTATGTAAACTGAGACAATAGATCTCACACGGGAATTACTCCTACCACCATTCTGTTCTCACTGGTGTGTCCTGTGTGGCCCTGGACACTAGCCTGGTTCAGCGAGTGGTTTCAAAGAATCTTGGCCTCCCAATTCTTCTAGAAGCGGCCCCACTTCACACTCACATAGGTGACTCTACTTGAGTATCCTGCTATACTCAGCTCAACAGCTTAACACACTAGAATCATTAAAAGCTCAGCTTAACCTCTACACTTGCAGGTATCACTGATAGAAGGAATGGCTGGAGGTTTAACCTCCTCAGTGACATACCACCGTTACACGCAATTAGGTTGTCCCATTGAACCTAGATCTTGGGATCTCCAGTCAACTAGGTTGGGTTTCCATTCCGGTAACTTCCAAAGGCCTCAACCCCATTCTTTTTGACGATGTTTCGACTAACACTCGATTTAACCCTTTGGTTAGCGGATCCGCAATGTTGTCCTTAGACTTTACATAGTCTATAGAGACAACTCCATTCGAGAGTAGTTGTCGTATAGAATTATGTCTACGACGGATATGTCTAGACTTTCCATTATACATATTACTTTGTGCCCTACCAATTGCAGATTGACTATCACAATGAATACAAATAGCAGGCACAGGTTTAGACCAACGTGGAATATCTTCAAGGAAATGGCAAAGCCATTCAGCTACTTCCGTTGCTTTATCCAAAGCAATAAACTCTGATTCCATCGTTTGCTTGGAAGATTTCCAAGACACGGTTGCCCCACCAAGAGTGAACACATATCCACTAGTGGACTTTGAGTCCTTTATATCTGATATCCAATTTGCGTCACTATAGCCTTCAAGCACCGCTAGATATCGAGTATAATGCAGCCCATAATCCCGAGTGTAGCGTAAATATCTTAACACCCGCACAATGCCCTTCCAATGAGAAGCATCGGGATTACTTGTGTATCTACTAAGCCTGCTAATTGAGTAAGCTATATCTGGCTTAGTACAACTCATCAGATACATCAAACTACCAATGACCCTAGAATATTCTAGCTGAGAGACACTCTCATCATTATTCTTGGTCAAGTGCAGACTGACGTCTACCGGTGTCCTAGACACACTTGTATCTGATTTACCAAATTTCTCAAGTATCTTCTCAACATAGTAAGACTGAGAAAGTATAATTCCACTAGATGTTCTGGTAATCTTAATACCTAGAATAACATCTGCAAGGCCCATATCTTTCATGTCAAACTTAGAATTTAACAACTTCTTGGTAGTTTTGATCATTTCATCTTTACTACCTATAATGAACATATCATCAACATATAGACACACAATGACAGAACCTCTGTCAGTGTCTTTGACATAAACACACGTCACATTCATTGATTCTAAACCCATTTGACAACATTGCGTTGTCAAACTTCTCATGCCATTGTTTAGGCGCTTACTTCAAACCATACAAAGATTTGACAAGCTTACAGACTTTCTTACTTTGTCTTGGAGTTGAAAACCCCTCGGGTTACTCCATGTAGATTTCTTCATTCAAATCTCCATTTAAGAAAGCTGTCTTTACATCCATCTGATGTATCTCCAGATTGCGCAAAGCTATTAACGCAATCACCATGCGAATGGATGTTATCCTAGTGTAGACGTCCCCGAACGCCCCGGGAGGGTTAAGTCCCGTTCTGTTCATATTGGGGTCACTACAGTTCAAGGACTCAAATGTCACGGTTCTTAATCTTGAACCAAAAGAGTCCAAATCTGGCAAATCGTTTTGAAAACAGATTTTTTGAAAGAAGTGCCAAACATGGACTGCTTTGCCAGATACAGAGTCGCCACCTAAATATTTTTTTAATGGGAAATTTAGGAAACCCTGACTCGGTGCCAAAGGCCACGTGTCCGTCATCACCAAAGTTGCCTCGGCTCCGGAACTTGGGTACGATTGGGGAAGGTCACTTCGTGAGCACCCCCGCTCGCCCGGTCAAAGACCGGCCTCTACTAACCATGATATCTGTTTTTGAAAACATTGTGAGTTCTTATCCGGTTATTAGCCTAGGTTACTATGTGATGCTCGCAGCAAACAAGTATAGATTGAGCCGCCTGAATCGGAACAAAACACTTCGTGTTTGTTTGTTTGAAAATGGTTTGATGGTGCTACCCGCAGGTAGGCTAAGACGCGGATTTGCCACCCTCAGGTGGGCTTAGAAAACATGATTTTGCCACTATCCAGTGGGCTTAAAACAAACAGTCAACGCATTGTCCCAATTCAAGTAATTCAACCTCCACCCACAGGCATTCAAGACAGTTTATATCATATAAGCATATAGCCTCATGGTAAGCATGCTATTCATGGCAACACTCACATGCATGCAAGGATGCTAAAGCATAAAACTCACCTAGTACTCCAAGCCAAAACAGAAAACTAATTAGAAACCATGCATGATCCTAATTATACAGAAATGCCTAATGCAACGCATGCAATAATGCAACTAATAGCAGGCTCGGCTATTCTAAACATGGCATATGAAATGCAACAACTAACACGTATTCAATTTGGAATTGAAATACAATGCAGTTTGTATGATGCGCCGAGCCCGGTGCGTGCAAAACAGATGAATGATGCAAACATGCTGTCATACTGTATGCTAATTGAAATATGCCCTATATCTAACCATCATAAGCGGATAAATAAAAGGGAAGAAAGACATGGGGTTGGAAGACATACATCACACTCACCCACACTTATTACAACATTGCCCTCGCGCAGAGGGTCCGAATAAATAATACAGTCCGAAATGATAAAAGAATAATACAGTCCGAAATTACAGTTTCCTAATTAATTAACAAATTAAACTAAGAAAGCTTTAAAATTGGCTTGCAAGCCAGGGGCTGCCTCGCTTCTGATCCGGATAATAAAAAAGATGCATGTTGGGTTGCCTTTACGCAGAAATCCACTGGGATGCCCAATTTAGCCTCTGTTCGCAATGTTCCTCGAAAAGCGTGCCGAACTCCGAAAAGTTGTTGATTCTCATTTTGCTGCAACAGAAAGCAGGAAAAGGGCATAGCAATGTATTTCACAGATATATGCATGCCTCGATCCTCGTGCCACCAATCACGCATATTGATGCATGATGGCCGAGGAATCGGATTGCACAACTCAATATAGGGTGCAATGCAGATGAATGCTACAACAAAACCTAACTCCATCATGGGTAATCCGGAGTGTCGGTGACTGGGGAATTGAGACCCGTTCCGTCACTCGGAGTACGAAACGTGCCTCGTTTCCCGTGCCCGGGCTAACTCCTATCCCGAACACGATGCGATATGCATGGTATGTATGAAATGCAGCTAATATGCAATCCTAGCATGCACAATGCTATAGAAATGAGATGCCTCAAAATGCGTGCACCCGGGCACGCAAACCGAGGCGATGGCCCTAAGGCATGAAATGGCATACGCAATGCAATTGGACTTACACTAACATGAGAGAGCCTCAGCCACACTCACATAAGAGGCCGTCGAATAAAAATGAAGTGCCTCGAAATGCGTGCCCGCGGGCGCGCAAACCGAGGCGATGCGTACAGAATGCAAAATGACATGGAAATGATATGCAATGAGGCTAAAATGAGATGTCTCAAAGTGCGTGCCAAACCGAGAAAATGGCATACGGAATGCAATGAATGCGAAAATGGCATACAGAATGCAGAATGGACTTATACCAACATGAGAGAGCCTCAGCCACTCTCACACGGGAAGCCGTCGGATAAAAACAAAGTACCTCGAAATGCGCGTACACGGGCGCGCAAACCGAGGTGATGCATTAAAGCATGAAATGACATGGAAAATGCAAATTGGGCTTACACTAACATGAGAAGGCCTCAGCCGCACTCACGTAAGCTGCCGTCGGATAAAAATGAAGTGCCTCGACATGCGCGCCCACGGGCACGCAAACCGAGGCAATGCATACGCAATGCAAATGACATACAAATGAAATGTGGCAAATGGCATATGGAAAGTGCAAATTTCAGCAGCTAAAATGATGCACAAATAGCCCCGGATTATGACAAACTTACACCCGATGCCCGAAATGCGATGTAATGCACCCGAAATGGCCTACAGCCCAACTAAACATGCACAATTGACACATGACATGTAAAACAGTAGCAAGGCAGCCCCTAAACTAGCATTTTTTTAGTACAAAGTAAGGCTAAACAACAACCACAAGTATGGCAAAATTAGCATGCAAAAATGGGGAAAAAGAGGGGGATTACAAAGCAAGTAGTATATACAATGCTCAAACCAAAAAACACAGTTCTAAAAAATTAAATAGGGGCCAAAAATATGCACATTTACAAGAGGTGACATCCCCCAATTCAGTAAGTAAATAGGCTAAACATAGCATGCAATATGATGAGCCAACAAAGGCTATAACATGAGGTACCATAAGCATACACCAAACAACTTTGGACCCCTTACAAAATATGAAGAATGGGCCAAAATAAGACACTTTATAAGCCTGATGAAGGCTGAAAACAGAGGCTAAGCAAGCCTAACAAAGCATGCAATTTTACGGTAAATTGGAAGAATTTCAAGACAAGTGCATGATAGAACCACCAAACATGGTTGAGCCCTTCTTCAATGTTGAAGAGGGGCTCCAAATAGGCCCACTCACAGTTTATTGCATGCTCGAAAACAGATCACTCATAAGCTAAACAAAGCATGCAAAATATTGGCATAAAGAGTGATAATGAAGGAAGAGCATCATGGAGACACCAAACAGGGTTGAGCCCTTCTACAATGTTGTAGAGGGGCTCAAAATAAGCACAAAACCAGTAGGGGTCAAAGCCCAAATCAGTGAGCAAGTAGGGTAAAGATTTGAAGCAAAATTGTGCAAGAAAAGGGGAATTAGTGACTTACCCTTGAAGATCAAGCTTTTATGGCTTCTTGGCTTGAATTTGTTGGTCCTTAGCCTCTGAGAAAGCTTCCTTTGCTGCTGGAATGGAAGTGGTGATGGTGAAGCTTAGGGTTGATGAACAAGTGGGCTAGGGACTTGAAGCTTTTTTTGAGTTTTTGAGGATGAAAATGGAGGCAAATGGTTAAGGGTTCTTGAGATCAAAGCTTGTAACCTCAACAAAGGAGGAGGCCATCCCCTCAAATAGGCAAGAAAGGGGTGTAAAAGGGAGGGAAATGCACCCAAGCTTTCCCTCCCAAAATATCCCCCGGATGCTGAGATATTTTGGGAAAAACAGCTGGACAGCTGTAAAGTGCTCAAAAGCAGAAAGCTGGCCGGCCAGGTGGATTTCTTGAAGGTGGCCGGCCAGCCACCCCCCATGGCCGGCCAGCCACCTCCCATGGCCGGCCAGCCAAGGGCAAAAATGAAAAGTTGAATTAGTGGCCGACCACCATTTTTTGGTGTCCTCCCATGTGTGTAGAACAAGGTTCCAAGGTCGGAAATTGGCAACTCTGAAACAGGAAACACAACATTGCACTTGAAGGAGAGGCTCAAAAATGAAAACAACAATTACTGGCCGACCACCACTTTTTGGTGTCCTCCCATGTGTGTAGAACAAGGTTCCATGGTCGGAATGTGGCAACACTGAAGCAGGAGTCACAACATTGCATTTGAAGGAGAGGCCCAAAAATGAAACTCTGAATTGCTGGCCGACCATGCACTTTTAGGGTCCTCCCATGTGCCCTCATCACAGATATATGGTTGTGGTTGGAAGAAAATGGGCCTAGGGTGTTCAACATTAGCCCGGAAGTGAGCAAAACGGGCGCCGGAGGAGCGAAACTGGTTATCTGGGATAATTGATGGCCCCCCCCAGTGATCTTCCTGGTGCTGAAACAGAGGTACCTGCCAAATTTGAACAAAAACTAATGAGAAATGAACGCTCGGGGCCCAAACCGCGCAGTTCGGGGTCCCGAAAATGGGCTGCAGGCACCGGAAGTGGTGTTCAGCAGCGAAGTGGGTATCAGAGGCCCCAGTGTTCCTCAGAATGATAAAACAGAGGTACTTGTCAAAAATCGGAGAAAACCGATGCGAAATGACTGCTCGGGGGCCAAACCGCGAGGTTCGGGGCCCGAAAACCGGCTATAAGCACCGAAAGTGGCATACGGCCACGAAGTGGGCATCAGGGGCCCCAGTGTGCCCTGTTATGACAAAACAGAGGTACCTGCCAAGAACCGGAGGAATCGGAGACGGTTGGGCGGTCCCGAACCGAGGCACACGGCCTGACGGCTCCGAAAACCGGGAACCGGGCTCCAAAATGGGCAAAATGGCCTACGGCCACAAAAAGTAGCCCACGGCCACTGAGAAATAGTCTACAGGACTACTCCCTTCCCTCAGGAAAGAAAACAGAGAAAACCGAGTCTGGTTCGCAAACCGAGACAAAGCACAGAAGAGGATTCGGAAGTTCGGAGGCAGGGCGCACGGCCGCGACTCTGAGACTTCTGAATGAGCACAAAATGCAACATCACCGAGCGCTCAATCGGTGACGTCTGAGTCTTAAGGTTGGTCAAAAATGGGGTGTCTACACCTAGTAACAGGTGAGTACGTATCAAAGTAATCCAGGCCTTCTCCTTGCCTATACCCTTTGATAACGAGCCTCGCCTTACACTTGTCAATTGACCCATCGGCCTTCATCTTTCTTTTAAAAATCCATTTTCAGCCTAAAGGCTTACAACCTGGATGTAAATCTACCAACACCCAGGTGTGATTTTGTAAGATGGAGTCAATCTTACTTTTGATCGCTTCTTTCCATCAAGGACTCTTAGGAGAAGTCATAGCTTCGTGGAAAGTTTGAGGTTCTCCCTCTAACATATAAGTCAAGAAGTCCGGACCAAAGGACTTTGCAGTCCTAGCTCTCTTACTCCTTCTTAGCTCATCTATATCTTCAGCTTGATCACCCAAGTGATCATTTGTTTGATTAGCTATGTGATCATTGTCACCTTCAACCTCTTTCATAGAACTCGGAATACATTTTCAAAGAAAGATGCATTTCTTGATTCCATGATAGTATTCTTGTGTATATCTGGAATAGCAGATTGAACCACAAGAAATCGATATGCGCTGCTATATTGTACACAATCGTTGAATACACAGTCAACGGATTTTTAGGCTTATCCTAACCCTCTTAGGTTTAGGTATTCCCACCTTTTGCATGACACCCCCATATTTGTAAGAATTTATAAGAAGGCTTAACGCCTTTCCATAACTCATACGGGATCATGTCCACTTCGCTTCAACACAAGTTTCACACTTGTGTTTCGTCAGAACGACCTTGTCGGACTCAAAAACCATGCGAAAGTCCGGAACATACAGGACTTCGTTCAAGGGGGGCTTATCCCTTATTCCAGAAAATTTTCCATGCTCAATGACATTGGCATTTACTGAAGAGGTACTCCCTCTTTTCTTTCTATTATCCTCCTCAATTCGGAGTCGGATAATTAAGTCTTCTTTGTAGAATTTATAGAAAGTCTTAAACAAATCCTTGTGTCACAATGATCATGAAACTCTCAAAATCATATCACAGTAAATACATTCCCAGAATGTCATCAACCGAATTAGGCACCCAAATATATTTGGTCCAACCTATCACTCTGAAGCCAATAGTCTTACTATTAGGAAACACAAATCCAGTGTTCAATAGTCTACTATTCGGAACTTCATAACATGGCCAGTAGTCTTATCACTAGAAATCACTAATTTCTCAGCATGTGGTCAGTAGACTTTCTACTACTAGGAATCACAATGTCTTAACTTGTGATCAGTAGTCACTTTACTACTAGGAATCACAACGTCCTGACACAGGATCAATAGACTCTTTCATTACTAGGAATCATCATGTCTTGACATATGACCAGTAGCCTCTCTACTACTAGGAACCATGATGTCTTGACATGTGATCAGTAATTTGTTCACTACTAGGAACCACAACCTCATAACTGTGTAGCCAGTGGTCTAACACCTCCTAGGAACCACCAGTTTTCTATCTCTGTGATTAGTGATCTTGTACTCACTAGGAGCCACCAATTTAAGAATATATTTGGAATTTAAAAATTCAAAAATATATTCACCCACCCTAACGGGTTGTCTCATCTTTGCTTTCAAGCAAAGTCACATAGCAATCATAGATGCTATAATTGACACAAGGATAACATACTAATTGCCTCTGATTAATTTAGAAATGTTATCATGCAATCTTATGATTTCCTTTAATCATACTTGATCTCTCAAGATCTTCCTTTAAGAATCTCGCAAGGCTAAGGTTGTTAGGTGAAACAATATTTCTTTTTGTCACCTTTTAAAGCCATTTCTGAAGCATCACAATAGAATTTCACTTCTGTGATTCCAGAAATTAAACTTAACCCTTAGAAAATCCCTCAGATGGAAATTTAATTCAAAACTAGTTTCACCATTTAACCTAGAATTGAACATGGTCAGGAATGTTCCCAGAAAGACTGGAGGGGTCACATCGGTCCCACTTAAAACCCAGTTAACCTTTTGACAAAACATCCAAGAGCATGTTGACTCCTAGTCCATGGGAAACAACTTTAAAATTAAGATTTCCAGGGGATAAACCAGGTTATAACAAACCAATTTCCAAGCAAATAAAATTTGCTACCAGAATTACACTACTCATAAACGTTAACCGGTACTCCCGGAACTGAGCCCATGATTTCTGAATAAAAATCAGAGATATTTTAGCTAATGCTAAAATTTGGTTTCTTTTTTCAAACCAAAACACTTTGGAAATAATCAGATTATAACCAAAGACTTTCTCCAAACTTGGTTTTCCAACACTTTGGGAATAAAATGATTAAACCCAAAGACTTCCTCAAACCCTAAAGGTTTGAAATCAAATCCGTCTTAGTTGTCATTTCTGAACAAATAAGAACTCCTCTTTAGCCAAGGCTAAACACTTTGGTTTCTATTACAGAAAACCAAACCAAGTTCCAAACTTACAAGCAATTTAAAAATTGCTACAACCAAATACATGCATATAAAATGCTTCTAATAATACAAGCAAATAAAACTTGCTGCTTCAAATTGGTAAACAAACCAACTAAATCTCTGAAACCCTCTTGGCTGTTGCTCTGTAGCAAACTCAAACCTTAAGACACTTTAGCTAAAGCCATCTGGCAAACTGTAGCCCTCCGTCTAATGCATTCTTTGCAAGCTTCACATGTTCTCATGCTCTCTAGTAGAAAATGAAGCCCTCTGGCTTAACTCAAACTCGTGCCCTCTGGCAATGGGTAGCCTTCTAGCTGAATATTTACTTATAACCCAAAACTTCAATGCTCTTGTAGAAGTGTAGCCCTTTGGCAAAAAATTTCTTCAAATATAACGGAAAATAAACCAATCCAATTGAGGATTATAAGTAGTCCATACAATTCCTTTCTACGCTTAGGTATGCCTACAAAGAGAGTTAGTAGCAAACGACAACATAATATAAAGCAACTAATCTAAAGCAATTGTACATACAATCAAATATTATTTAACCTTCTAGCAAATCATAGAATAGCAAAATAACTAAGGAATTAAGATACTATACAAGTTACAAAACCTTATAACTTCTATATTAAATTAAAAATTAATTGCCATAAATTATATAAGAATTTAATTCACAATAACCATGTAAATAAATATAGGCAAGTTACACAAATTTTATAACTCCAAAGAACTACATTTAATTCAAACTTTAATTCATCCAATTAAATCACACACTATTCATGGAAATAAAACCACACATTACAAATCTTAAAATTTATATAAGAATTATTAAAGAATAAACATGGAAATAACTTATGTGTATAACTCCAGAAAACTAGAAGCAATTTCACATGCAAATTAGATAGTAAAGCTAGAAGCATGCAAAACCAAGATATACATATGCAACATTAGTCAAATTGGATGAAACCAAATAAGTAGCATGCAGTTTATGTAAATAATTTGAATTGTTTATATGTAATAAACTAATAACCAAGCACTTCAAGTATAAAACCATTTAACAAATTAACATACAAAAAATTCTAAAGATTAAATCATGTAATCTAGTCTAGAAAATAATAAGCATGTAACAAATTAAAACCTAGAATAGAATTAGCATGTCAAAATTGCAACAATTCCTAGTAACATTATACAAAGCTAACCTAATAGTCTATATAAATCTATTCGATCAATTTCATAGAAAATATATATAAAATCTGTTTTAAGCTTGTTGTTCATATTGTGAAATTAAATAAATAGATTTATGAAGAAATCAAATTATATATATACTAAGAACACATGCTGATAATTACAACTAAATTTCAACAGAAATACACAAAATAATAAAAGGGTAAAGAGACGAAACCGAAGCCTGCACGGAAGCAGTTTCCTTAAAATAGATTTCGCTGCCTCACGGGTCGAGTGCTTGAGGAATCCCGGCGTCTGTCTCCCAGGATACGACGGTCAAAACCAGCTACGGCAGAAGCACTCTCTGTCTAGCTTAGCAAACAAAACAATGGCAGCACTCTCTCACTGTAGGAACTTTCAGGCAAACTGACTTGTAAAATGGAAGCAAAAATTTCTGTGTCTGAGACTTGATAGGAGGGTCTCTATTTATACATGTATAGGGGAGAGAGGAAGAGCCTCCAGCCTTTATGGCTGGTCATAATGCACCATTAACCTCTGCAATAAAGGCAGGAGTTACAAACCCCATTAATGCAGGAGTTACAAACCCCATTAATGCTCTATTAAACTCTGTAATAAAGGCAGGAGTTACAAACCTCATTACCTTTTTTCCATGAAGCTAACTTCATGAGGCAATTTTTCATTCAAATCTCAATGGTTTTTGGCCATTCTATTTGTGGTGTAAAGATCTCAATGCAAAGTATCTAGACCCACTTGGACCCAACACAATAGATGGTTGGGACCCACTTTAATATTTAATTAAAGTCACCAAAAAACCATTTTTTCCAACAGTTAGAAAATACTTTACTATAATCAAAATTTTAAACTCATCAAACTCACCATAAATTAGATTTGTTTATTTACCAGCCCATAAATCAGTAGTTTGAAGGTGTTAAAATCTAAATGTGTTAGAATCTATTGCCAGATAAATTATGGTTGTTGCCAAGGATAGTTAAACTTTTTAAGCACTTTCAAGATGTTGTAAGCTTTGAAGGCTCTAGAAATTGGTTCATCAAAACGAAGACTATGCGAGCAGAATGTCATTGGCTAGATGGAAAAAGCAAGCAAGAAAAGTGATAGAGAGTGAAGTCTAAAGAAAAAAAAAAAGAAAAGCTTTGGGTGACCCACTACCAACTAGGGAAGGGGGTCCGAAAATTCCACGATTTTTGAGAAATTACAATACTGTATTTATTATTGTTTTTATTTTTAGAATCTTAATTTATTTAGCTTTTATTGTTTGTTGGACAAACTACTAAATTAAAATTCTTAAACAACATAATAATTATTTATTTTGGTAGTATTATATATATTAATGGGTATAAACAACAGAAAAATTATTTGTTTGCCGGTAGTGGGAGTATTTCGGTGCTTCTTTGTAGGCTGCATCATCGGAGCTTTGGGCAATTTTGTTGTTATTTTATTCAAGTTTTATAAAGCGTGTGATACAAGTAAAATTGTTACAATTTTTTAAAAAGAATAATATTTTTTTAATATTTTTTCAATATTTTTGTCAAAAAATATTACGGAATTTATAAATTTTAATATGATACGTATGATTTACAACTATATTTTGATCACAATATTATTTACACCGTGTCTTTAGGCACGAGCATACGCTAATATATATATATATATATAGTAGTTTAAGAAGGTCGTGCAAGTCACCGCCTATTATTTTATATTTTGATAATTGTTTAAAATTAAAATATTATTTCATAAAATTAAATATAAAAAATTATTAGATATATAATAGAATTATATAATATATATATATATATCAATTTTTTGATATGTTATACAACTAATAGTTTAGACTTTAATTTTATTACCGTAACATTTCTTTTGAATTTATAAAAAGAGAAATTATGGTGTGTAACTTTTCTCAAGAAATAAATATAAAACAAATATTAAGATAATTCTCTCATTTAAAAAAAACTATTAAGATAATTCACTGAATTAATAAATAAGTAAAAGAATATATATATATACAAATAACTAATTTTATTAATACATAAACAATACTCACATAACAAATGATCAGTTTTATTAATAAGTAAATCATTAAATAAATTAACAATCTGTAATGATATGAAAAATATTTTTTCGTTAACCATTTTGTTAATAAATAAATCATAAAGTCAATTAATAGTTTTTAATAATATGAGAAATAATTTTCAATAAACAATTTTGATAATTTATTATTGCATAGGAGAATTGGTGTTTTTCTTTCTTTCCTGAGTATTGTGTTAAATGAAAATTTATAACAAACAATAGTTGTCATTTCTAGTATTATAGGACTAATTTTTATTTTAAACAAACATTATGGTTTATTTGTAATTTGTTAAAAAATAAAAGATTTACATTTCATAATTGATCAAGAATGTTTATATAATTACGAAAAAACCTGTTTTATAATTGACCAAAAATGTTTGCGTAATTACGAAAAAAACCTGTTGCATAATTGATCAAGAATGTTTGCATAATTACGAAAAAACCTTCACTCAACATATAAGTCACCATAGTAAATTATTCAAAATGAAATGGCAAAATCGAAAAAAAAAGACAAACCTCAAGCAGCTAAGTGGTTCTTATATATATACTAGTTTACACAGGCTTGTGCATGGCACAGACTATTATTATAGTATGTTTAAGTTTCATATTTTGATAATTTTTTTAAAATTAAAATATTGTTATATGAAATTGAATAGAATAAATCATTAGATATATGATAAAATTATGTGGGATGATATATCTATTTTTTGATTTGTTATACACCCAATGCTATCGACTCCAATTCTATTACCATATCATTTTGGATAAATTTATGAGTCTTTAACATTCCTTCCGAATTTATAAAAAAAAATTATGGTGTGTAGTTTTTCTCAACAGATAAATATAAAACAAATATTAAGATAGTTCTCCTATATAAAAAAACTACTAAGAAAAATCATTGAACTAATAAAGAAACAGAAGAAAATATATATATATATATATATAAATGATTAATTTTATTAATATATAAATCATACTCGCATAACAAATGATCAATTTTATTAATAAGTAAATCATTAAGTAAATTAACAATTTTTAATGATAAGACAAATATTTTTCAAGTAACCCTTTGGTTAATAAATAAATCATTAAGTCAATTAACAATTTTTAATGATATGAAAAATATTTTAATAAATAATTTTGATGATTTATTATTGCATAGGAGAATAGTTTTTTTTTTCCTTGAGTATTGTGTTAAATTAAAATTTATAACAAACGATAATTGTAATTTCTAATATTATAGGACCGATTCATATTTTAAACAAACTTTATGAGTGTATTTGTAATTTGTCAAAAAATAAAATATTTATATTTCGTAATTGACCAAGAATGTTTACATAATTACAAAAAAAAACTTGTTGCATTATTGACCAAGAATGCTTACGGAATTATGAAAAAAATTTCACTCAACATATGAGCCACCATTAGTAAATTATTCAAAATGAAAGAACAAAATCGAAAAGAAAAGACAAACCTCAAGCAGTTAAGCACCTCATATATATATATAGATATACTAGTGTAAAAGGCCATGCTAATATGACTTTTAACTCCAATATTTTATTGACTTTACTAAATAAAATGGAATAATATGACATTTTTGTTAAAATATGTATTTTATATTTGGTTCTTTCAAAAAATAATAAAAAATACATTATAAAAGAAATAATTATTATTCCATAAAAAATAAGAAAACAATTATTTTATTCCATTGTACTTCATTCCAACCTATTACCTATACTTTTTCTTTAAAAATAAGATTAGTCTCTTACAAAATTTATTATTGAATAGAAAAAATGATTAGAAATTTTAATTTCTATTATAAGGTACAATTATGAAATAAATAGATGAAATAGAATTTTAATTCAAATGAGTGGATTTTTGTTTTTATTATTATTTATCAAGATGGAGTAATCAAATGTGATATTACACGCCAATAATCATATAGTATCACTGTTAAACTTTGATTTTTTTATTTGTAAAAAATTATTTTTAGACCCATGGAAAGCACAGACTATTCTTATAATAAATTTATATTTCTAAAATGCAAATCTTATAACAAATTATTTTGTTTGGTTTGATTTTTTTAAAATTATTTTTAGACAAATTTTTTGTTTTAATATTTTTTTTTCATATTTATTCAAATTATTATTGTTTTTTATAAAAAAAAATTCTATTTATTTAGTTAAATTAAAAATTCTAATAAGGAATAGCTGTAATATTTAGTATTGTAATGGCATTTCACATTTTAAACAAAACTCAAGGGCAAATATTATGAAAAAAACCCTTCACTCAAATTAGTACCACCAATATTGGTAAATATTACCAAAGAAAAGGATATAATGGAAAAGTCAAATTATAGGTTACCATTAGTAACTAATACAAAATAAAAGGGCAAAATAGGGAATATAAAATAATAAAAAAAACCTCAAGGATGTATTTGTAATTTATCCAAAATCAAAGAAAATTATATTTTCACACACCTACTTATTTCTGTACACACACTTAATTAAATATTATTTTAGGGTAAATTACAAACGCACCCCCTGAGGTTTACTTAAATTACAAATTACCCATGTGTTTCTAGAAATTACATTATGCCCCCTAAGGTTTCTAATTTCATAACAAATAGGCCCTTTTAATAATAAATTATCAAGTTAATTAATAGTTTTTAATAATGTTAAAATTTTATTTCAATTAATAATTCAGATAATATTATTATTGTATAGGTGAATAGTTAGAAATTTCACTTTTTCAATTAATTATGTTAAATAAAAAATTCTGACAAGGAGGTATTTGTAATTTTTCAAACTACAGGGAGTAATTCGTATTTTAAGCAAATCTCAGGGAGTGTATTTGTAATTTATCTATTATTTTAATGACAATTAGACCCTAAAGCAAAATTACTATAATGGATATTAAAATGCACCCACAATATTATATCAAAAAAATTTGGAAAATTTACCCATAAATCCTATTTTCTGAAAAGTTGAACCATTTAGTCCTAAAAGTTTTCTTATGCACCATTTAGTCTCATTTTATTTTGGTAATGTTGTTTACTTAATTTTGATTATTTTGCAAGTTACAATAGTACCCCTTTTGTGGGATGTTTGTTTCCTAAATTGGTGGGGGGTCGGTTTATTTTTTTGGGGGATTGGTAATGTTAATGTATGCAAGGGTTTGGAAAAACGGGGTTAGTGGAGTGGTGGATGTTTATTGTTTGTTCCATTGGTTCAGAGTTTTGTCTCCCTGTTTTCTGCCTTTTTCGACTGAACAGAATGTCTCAGTCTGTGATCTGGTAACATCATGCTTTTTTTTTTTTTTTTGTGGCTGTTTGATATACCTTCAGCACAATGTTTGTTGATGTTATGTGGTTGTAAATATTTTTATATTGGTTGTTTTCAATGTCAGTGGGTGTTGTTGTGTAGATTAATGAGTAAGGTATTTTTTGAAAGTGGGTGAAGTGTGGGAGTGTTGTGTATGTCGTGCATGTTACGGCCTGATTTTATTTCTCTGTTTTTGCCAAATAACCAGCGAAAATAGGTGTGTTTCGGTACATGGTTTCTGCGTTTTTCGGCTAACCTTACGGATTGTTTGTTTTGGTAACATTCATGTATGCGCTGTTGTGGTTTTTTTGTTCCCTTTAGTGTAATGTTTGTTGATGGTATTTGGTTTTAAATTTTTTTATTTGGGTGTTTTATTGCCAATGAGTGTTGTTATTTTTGTTTTTGGAATTGGTTCAATGTGTAAGGTATTTTTCAAGTGTGTCAAGTATGGGTGTGTTGAGTATCTCATGGTTGTTGCGTGCTGATTTTTAGTCCATTGTTTTTCAAAATTAGTAGCGAATCGCTGCTGTGTAATGCCAATTGTTATGTTATTATTCATTTATTGTTGTACGCGTTATCTATCTAATGGTTCGATTACGGGTTGCGTGACATGTATGGATGGTGTGTTGTTGTTGTGCACTTACGGGCAAACAAATGTTGTTGCTTGGTTGCATCGCGCGATGACATTCACACAGCTGGTCGATGATATTTGTGGGAAGTTCGACGACTTAGTACGGGATGCGGTGTATATGTTATGGGATGTCCCCGGGTATAAGAAGTTTAAGGTTGATAGTGATGACGATATCCAAAACACGTTGTGCCTTGCGAAGTCATTTGGGCTGAACCATTTTGATGTTCTTATTTAGCTCCGGGATGTTCCGGTAGGTGGTAACTACGGGGGTGCGCATTGCAATGAAGGTCAGAAGTCGAATTTTGGTAATCAGACGTTCGGTATGGATGATCAAACGGATCTGTTACCAACATATTGTCCTAATAAATCAAAGACGTTATTGTCTGCTCAATGGGCATTCGGGATTACCCATGTTGGACAATGTTTCGTCGGTGGTGCTAATGAATTTCGGGAAATATTATGCAAGTATGCCGTGGAACGCGGGTTTCAATTCAAGTATTTGAAGAATGATTCAGTTTGCATCACGGCAGTTTGTAATTTTGCAGAGTCCACATGATGCGCGTGGTCGGTGCATGCGAGGGTGTTGTCATCGAATGGGATTTTATGTGTTAAGAAGTTGGATAGTGTGCACAATTGTGGAGCTGTTGTTCGAACACATACAAACCCATGTATGAGGTCCGATTTGGTTTCAAGCGTTGTCGCAGATCGGGTGCGTGCTCAGCCACTGATGCGTCCTACGGACATTGTTTTCGATATGAAAAATGACTACGGTTTGGATATTAGTTACCGGGTTGCGTGGTTAGGGGTTGAGAAAGCGAGATGTGAAGTCTATGGAGATCACGCTATGTCATTCGACCAACTTAGGTGGTATAGTGATTCTGTTATGGAAAAGAACCCAAACAGTTACATTAACCTTGAATTTCACCAACAAACTGGGAGGTTCGTTCGGTATTTTATATCATTCCGTGCATGTATAGATGGGTTCAACCATTGTCGGCCGTTACTTTTCTTGGATGGCACGTTTTTGAAAGGCAGATTCAAGGGGAATTTGTTAGCTGCTACTGCGAAAGATGGCAATAAAGGTGACGTATCAAATTTTTTCCCTTATTTTGTACTTAAAAAAAAAAATTGTCACATTTCAGTTCCGATTATATTTTATGAATCTTTTACATAAATATGTACTGCATGAAAGATTTCAGATGTGTACTCCACGATGTGTACTCCAAATATGGCTTGGTCTACTATTTTTTGTAGGGTTGTTTCCGGTGGCCTTCGCAATTGTTGACTCTGAAAATCAACAAAATTGGGAGTGGTTTTTACGGAATCTTAAAGAAGTCATGGGTGACGGGTGTACGTTGACGTTCGTATCTGATCGTCACGCGGGTCTTTTGCAATCTATGCCAATTATTTTCCCTTCAGCACATCACGCATTTTGTTTGCTACATCTTCAAATGAATTTGAGAGACCGAATGAAATACGTTAAAGCATCTCGTAAAGTTGGGTTGATACGGAAGCTCGGAGAATGTGCTTATGTGCTTACTATACCATCTTTTAATTAGAAAATAGAGGTGTTAAAAGAGTGTAGCCTGGCTATGATTGAAAACTTCTTGAAAGACTTGCATCCATCCCACTGGGCTAATGCGTATTTCATGTAAGTTTTATTGTACCCGTTCTGCATAGTACTTTAATGGCTTCATTTTTTTTCAATTCATTATATACGCTAATATGATTAGCAGTTTGTTTTTTTTTAAAAAATAAATTCGCGTTCAATTTTACTATCCCTTTTAAGGGGGCAACGTTACGGTGAGATGTGGTCGAGCTCAGCTGAATCTTTTAACAACTGGATACGGGAGGCGCGTCATCTTCCAATTACTAGGTTGGTCGACATGGTTAGGGGTCAAATAATGGAACAAATGGCGGAGCGTAGAGTCAAGGCAAGGGAGTGGACCGACGTATTATGCCCGAAAATGGAGAAGAAATTGGTCACGGCATATAATGACAGTAGGGGTTAGAGTGTTAGTCAGGCTGATGACAATGTTTACGAGGTACACAGTCAGCCCTCTGTTTTGGTTGATGTGGCAAGGCGATCGTGTTCATGTTTCCAGTGGCAGCTGAATGGGTTTCTGTGTTCTTATGCTGTTATCGCTTTTCGTAATAGTGGACGGAATATATATGATTCTATTGAAACGTACTATCGTATTGACAAATTCCAAGCTTTGTATAGCGGAACAATATTTCTGATTCCAACTGTTGACAAGCCGGCATTTATGCCCAACGATTTTATGATAGCGCCCCCAAAGGTGAAGCGTCTACTTGGCAGGTCGAAACGTAAACGAATTCCGTCAAAGGGTGAGGTTGTGCAACGGATCCGTTGTGGTCGGTGTGGAAAAATTGGCAACCACAATAGGAAGACATACAAGGAGCCAATTTAGTCATGTCACAACAAGTTTATTTCCTGTGTCGGGTTGTGGGTGTTTTCCCAATTCATTGAACTTTGTACATTTTCTCTTTTTTTACAACATTGTTTCCCGTTGATTTAAATTCAAACATCACAACGTTTTCATGATGTGATAACTAAATATGGATCGTGCATGTGGGTTTGTTTTCACATGTTACCACATTTTCTCAGATGCATTGTGCCCTTCCACCTGCCACTACATTTAACATTTCGATTAAATTTTGCAAAACCACATTAGCCAACACCATTTTCTTTCCTCACCAATAGCTACGATGTGTGCTGTGCATTTACTATTACACCCAATTCTAATACATTAATATGTTATACACATTTTTTTGCTTGTTCGTGGTGCTTCATGGATCACATGAAAAGTACATGTATTATGCATCACGTTAACAATTAAAATGTTTTCCAACTTAATTTTGCCAGCAAAAAATTCCACACATTTTCAAACACAAACCTGTCAACTTCAATGTAGCATCCTATATTTTAATTTCTGGGTTCAACACCATCCTCTCCCTGAACACGATGACCACGCTGCAAACCTCATTACTACAAAAACACTTACGTTTAAATGACCATACATTACGTTATGCAAATACACACTTACGTAACTCAATACGAACGACGATACTTCTAATTACGACCCTGCCTATGTCGTCCAATTGAAACACTTAAATACATTCAACTACACAATCAACCATAACCACACTACGACTGCATTAACTACTACACATTAAACTACACTGCCTCTGTGATATCCTACGTACAACTTTTTCCCCAAAACAACTACACACATTAACCCAAAGCGAACCACACTACTTATTGTCCAGCATATCCAACACATACACATTACAATATGTCAAACCCAGAAATAACATCATCCACAAACACAATGTAACGAAACACGCACAAAATTAATGAACACTAGCAACCCTACCAAAAAAAAACCATAACGTTTTTGCCCCATGTTTTTTTAATGTTGCTGTACGAAATATTTTGTTTTTCTCCAATAATAGTCACGTAGCTAGTGGACCATCAAAAAATCACTACCACATAATCAAAACAGTTCCATGTTCAACAAAAAAACCAAAGCAAAAATTTCAGCTAATTTATGCATTTCCACAAAATCAGTCAGGGCAGAGGCCGATTTCGGAGCCCTCTATGTGGAGCATTGATGAATGCCTTAACCATTTTTGCTCTAAACGCACTGGCTGTCATCCCATCCATTGAACCTTCAACCTCCATGTTATTTGCGTACTGCCGCATGATGAAGCATACCATAACAGCGCAATTTGGTCTGCCAATTGGCAACACGTGAACACGTTAATCAACATTACCAAACCAAATACATAACTTAACAGACAATAGAACAAATTTAAACCGGAGTTCAAATTTCAACATACGATTCCGGGTGTTGTTGAGGACAATCACCCAAAGCCTCCAACGGTCCGTCGATATTCTCTGATGTCACACCCACAACCGATTACATTTTTTCTGGTACCCGTTTGGTGTAATCGACGACCCACTGTTTCTGTGTTAGGTAACATGACCCAATTAGTCACACTAAACACACCCTATCACCTTATACGCAACGCATGCACACCTGACACATACATGTAATTACCATTCACTTGTACTTACCACTTTCACCGCCTCAGCAAAATGATCATCTCGGCTACCTCTACGCGTTTTGATTGAATTGTAGTGTGTCCATGTCCCCGAGTCTGAATCGTACACCATGGTCGTCCAATGATTCGCATGGTATATAGGGTAATGGACGTATCTCCACCTAGATGCAGCAGTCACGTGCACGTTCAGGTAACGGTCCTTTGACGTTACGCTTGGGTTCCTCATCATATCCTAGGAAAAATTACAAACCAATCAAAACCCACAACTCCACTGCCCCATTGTCCTAAAACAATTACACAAAATTAACAAACAATGAAACACTACTCATAATAACATATACATACCGAACACACACTGCTGTGGAAGTAAGATTTGCTGAAATTAGCACAATTAATAGCCGATACGTTTGTGAACTTTTTAAAATTTCAGCATATGCGTCAATAACCTAGCAACACAAATTATTCACAAGTTCCAATTATATTAGTCGTACAGAACGAAGCGCATAACCTTCTATTTTTTAACGTAACCCATGTCAATGGTCTAAGTGGCGACGTTCTCATATCGATAATAACACATCATACTTACATTCCCGGCAGTCGCCCCCCTTGCACAAGCGACTGGATGTCTTTGAAATTAACGTGCACACCATAATCTACTGCACTCCATATCACAACTCTACACCAAATCACAATCACATAAGTACAATTCAAATGTAATAAACAATTTCACAAAAAACCACAACAACTAAAATACCAAACGAGTACGTTACTCGTCCCCTTCAAATGTGTACACCACCTGCAACAGTTTTTGTTCATCTTCAGCCAACAATTTCCAAACCAGATACCGATTTTTCATTCCAAATCCAGCCCATGTTTTACGCCCTCCCTCGTCGTCTTCAATGTTAATTACATCCTCATTTGTGTTTTTGCCTATATTGCCCTCATCTTTTGACTGTTTGCAACGCTTGACTAACCCAGGATACTCGTAATCCTGTAACCTCCACTCTCACCTAGCTTTGCTCTTCACACGCCGCACCAACGATATGATGTTTGGTTCCTCAATATTCACAGAGTCTATTACCCTATCCACCACATCGCTACCTGGCTGATCAAGAACATGTTTAATGTTCGAATTGTTTGCTATTGCTGCTGCGTTACTTGTGCCATCAGAATTGCATTTACCTTTTTCCTCCGTTGGACTCCATACCCCGGCACGTAACGTTGACCCCTGATTTACAACTCCATCCTTTCTCCCTACCATAACGTTATGGCCACCAACAATGGTATTAACTACATCGACATCGACATTACCTGATTCGTTCAATTCACAACTGTTACCTACGACATTGGCCATGTTATTCACCGGACCATCCGTCTGATGTTCATTACAACACTGTGTAGTGAACTCACACCCACCCCGTTGGTCTGATGACGTGCCCTGACTTTTAGTTATGTTCCTAGCCAGATGTGTTACCTTGTACGCCTCGTACTCGTCAACCTGGTCCTCCAACCGTGCTATTGTTGTTTTCATTTCCGATAGGAGGGCATTCAAACGTTCAATTTCAGCATCCTTTAAATTGATGACAGTATCGAACCCATACACAAATTTGCAGCTTGTGAACCAAGTGCACGCTCCATGCTCGTAACCTTACATTCAAGTTCACGCACACGTTTCGATTTCTACCTCAATTCTTCCTCCAACTCTGCTACTCTGTCACGCGCTTCACTCATCTTATTGCTACCACTGACTGCTTTTGGATCTGCATTCTTAGCTAGTTGCGTGGTTGACAAATCCAGCAGATCTGGGAACAATACTGGCCACCCTTCACCTCTTACAATCGTGCCCAATCCACAATTCGTAACAAAATTACTGCCTCCATCGTCTCTGTCTGCCTCGTCCGTCATTCCGTCTTTCTCAACATGGACCCCTGCAGATGAGTCCACTTGCCAATAGTTAAAACTTGCCTTTACAACATTAGCACCAACATCTTTACATGGCACACCAACATTCACCGACACTGGTTTTACGTTGAGCACTTTGCCTTCTGTCCTCATACATTCACCACTAACCAATGTCGTACCTATTTTGTACCATTCAAGAATTGCCCCCTCCAATTTACCGCACCTTACTTGCCAAACACGTTACAAAATTGTTAACCACTCCAACACGTACCATCCAATAAAACCATACAAATCATTCTCCCATGTCATACCTCAAATTGTCTTCCGCGAGTCAAGTCGACCCCTTTTATTTTGGTTGTCAAACTTGCAATGTTCCATCTGCAGAACCGTGGCAGAACACTGTGTCGTTCCGGCTCGATGAGGTTAGTGTGTTCACAAATAAAAAACTGCAGTACATTTGCAAACACATTCATGAACATGACATACTAACAAACTAATACAAACATGACAGTCGCTAAAAAATTAGTACATTACAAAAATGACACATTAACTTACGAGTAAAACGACAACACATCCGGTTGCCCTTTCCGGCCGATCATGAAACATGTTCAGTGACGCAATTAACACGGCACGTATTGCAGCAGCCCAATCATACAACTGTATCGTTTTTAGTTTGTCAATAACTCGGACAAACGCCCACCCGATAGAATCTCCAGTCGTTGTAAAAAACAGTTTTGCACATATATATAACGACCGCAGCTTCGCGACGTCTTCCTCGTCATTACGACTATTTCCCTATAATGCATCATCCAATAGTTCTTTAATTTTTTTGCATGATATCCTCCCCACAATATCACAGCGACGCTGAATAAAATCAGACGGTGGCCTCGACCCATGAGCTAAATCAAGCTGGTCCACGCCGCACTGAATACCAAAAACGAGTCGGATATCGCTTCGACGCAATAGAACGCCTTTCCCCTTGATGTAAAATTTTTCATCCTCAGGATTGTATGTCTGCAGTATTCGAAACATCGTCTCATCGCATTTTTTATATGCATTCGGCGACAAGTTGTGTTTGCGGATGGAATTAATCATTGCCCAAAATGGTGTTCTACGCAGTTGTCGTTCATGGGCTTCTCTCAAATTTATTTCTAACACGGTTTTGATAACCCTGCTTATATCAGAACGATACGCCAGACGCGCAATGTCAACTACCATTTTCTTCATTACATTGACATTCTGTTTTTTTCCCTTGAATGGTATCTTCCCCTATCTTCTCACAACAATCGGTTCTGATGTGAAATCAGAATCGCCCACGTCACGTACCACACCACCACATTTTTTCTGCGGCGACTGCCTCAAAATCACCACTGCACAAAAAACAAACAGCACTAAGAACGAAAACAGCCCAGAGTTGCACAACAAAACATGTACATTTTACACTGTGACATTGCCATAATCAACAAAAACATGAACACAGAGACATTAACATTGTCCACCCAATATAACATCGTACCTAACATCGTACCCAACACCCCAGAGTTGCACAACAAAACACGTACATTCTACAATGTCACATTGCCATAACCAACAACATCATGAAAACAGAGACGTTAACATTGTCCACCCAATATGACATCGTCCCCAACATCGTACCCAACATCTGTGACATTGCCATAATCAACAACACCATGAACACAGAGACATTAACATTGTCCACCCAATATAACATCGTACCCAACATCGTATCCAACACCCCAGAGTTGCACAACAAAGCACGTACATTCTACAATGTGACATTGCCATAATCAACAACATCATGAAAACAGAGTCATTAACATTATCCACCCAACATAACATCGTCCCCAACATCGTACCCAACATCGTCATACAACCAAATATAAAATCCCATAAACACACACCTGTAACCAATTTCAAACATAAACAACCAACTTAAACACTAGCCACATACCCACTCAGCCTCAGTGACAACATTCCCATTCCACCAAAACCACAACTCCTCTCAAAAAACAAAACAACAACAACAACATTACAACCCCACAATACTGTTCTCCGTATCAAACAAAACAACTTCAAAAATAAAAAACAAAACGGTCAAAAGAAACATACCTCCACTCCTTGCTGTCATTCTCAGACGTCTCCTCACGTAACACCGCCTTCCAATCCGCAGTAAACCTTATTGCAAACGCAGTCCAATATCGAAGTGTACGAGGCCTTCTTGCTTCAACCCCAATGTATTCCCACTGAACGTCACCACCAAAACATTGACAAATTAATTCAAATTAGGGTTTTCGTAATATAGTGTTACCTTTCCGTAATTTCACATTATTAAATTACCAAGCTTGCCCATTAGTCTTACCACTCACGAGCACAATGTATATGCCCTCAATGGTCAATTCCCTTACAATGGGACTGTTCAGTTTATAAGAAAACATTTGGGACTAAACAGTGTAGAAGTTGTTAATTTGGGATTTATTGGTGCATCACCCAAAAAATTTCTATACATATCTTTTAAAAAAAAAAAAAAAAAAATTCTCGATTAACATCTTTTGAGTAAAAAAATAAAATAAAATAAACCTAGTTTCTCCCTTGTTGGTCATTTCTTCCATTATTTCTCAAAAGTGAACCATTGTTCCCTCTTCTTCTTCTCCGAAGAAGCAACTACATTATTGAACCGAACCCAACTTGGTAGTGTCACCATTTTCAACCTCAATGATTCGACATGGAACTTTCCAAGAGCTTAGATACTTCAACAATCACATCAGTCAAAGTAGACTTCGTTTTAGCTTCTTAAGACCCAAATCGAGACTTCTCGCCCAAAACATCAATCAATTTGATCGAACTAGGCTTTGATTCAACATCCACTTCAGTCTCAGCTACTTCAAATTACTTTATTTCATCCGAATTGGTCCCCAAAGAGGATGATGGCTCAGGCGTTGCTAAAAAAAACACTTCGCATCACCATTGCTAGTTTCATACCAATTAGACCTTTCAAGTAATGTCTTAGCCTTCTTCAATAGCATTTTTAGCTCCAATGCAACATCAGATTCCTTGGATTTCTTAGTGGCTTCGTTTTTCACCGTTGTTATTGATTGAAGAGGGTGTGTGTACAAGATATGAGTTAGGACATAATTGGAACATCAAATGTATGGAATGAGAAAAATAATCAAAAATCAAATTAATAACCAAAAGTTTCGATTAATTTTTTTCATATGCTGATTACTAACAGATGACATAAACTTGACAGTTTCATGAAAGTGACTCTGCAAACACTTAGAAGTATGGATCTATAAATATCGTGAAAACAATTATGAAATTCCTATATCGATCGAAATATTAAGGTACAATATCATTTCATTTTCTTAAAAAAAATGATTCCACATTTTCTACATAAATGAAAATCTACTAATGACTAATGTTATATTTTTCATCATGCAAGATATTTGTGACACATGAAACGAGACTCAACAACTCTTGATGTATGCAAATATATTATATATTGATATTAGTGCGTTCTTACAATAATTATATGCAAATAATATATAATAGTGGGTTTAATGATTTATATTATGAAATGAATTATTAAACAAAATGGAGACTTACGTATATATCGTATTAGGTGGACTTATTATTCAATAGGCCTTGTGGTAATTAACAATATTTTTCATCAAACACCATTAAAAAACGTCACTAATTATTAATTTCCAGTGTCAGTTTGAAAATTGTCACAAAAAAAGTCACTAATTGTAGGTTTTAGCAACAATTTTAAAAAGTCACAAAAAATGTCATTAATTTTCAACTTTCAGCGATAATTTGAAAAATTCTTGGAAAACATCATTAATTATAAGTTTTAATAATAATAACTTATAACAATTGTGACAAAAAAAATTACTAATTGTCAATTTTTAGTAACATATGAAGAAAATCATCAAAAAAAAAAAAAAAAAATTAGCGACAATTTTATTAGGACTAACTTTCAATAGGATTTAATTGGAATTAAGTCCAACTATTAGGATTCATTGGTAGTTTACCCAAAATAAAATTGTATAATTGTGCAATTAATTTCATATCTTCAATTGTATTATAGGTACGGATTATGAAAAGTTAAAGAGAAAAGTTGATAAAAAAAATTTGTGTAACACTACATATTTAAATGACTTGTTTATTATTTATTATTTAAGATAATATTATGATATCAACAATCTAGTTATAAATTAATATTTATATTTATAAAATTTCGCATTTATCATTTAAATTCTTCAGCTGAGTATATATTCATTTCTTATTTAGTTATATTTTGGGTACAAATCAATTTACCTATACAAGTCTCTATACTTTCTTTATATATATATATATATTACATATCAATTTAAGATATATATATATATATATATATAATTATAGTATTAATAATTAATAAAAAATTATTTGTCACATGCAACACATGTGTCTAACCAGTAATATGATAAAAAGGGTGTATAATAAAACTCTCCTAACTTATTAACCAGCCAGTTTTTATCTTATCATACGCGCATCATAGTGTTCACATAGAGGAGCACCACAATAATGACACTAATCATTGCCCTCCATTTCTTCGGACTACTCCAGTATATAGTAATCACATTATTTTTATGATTTGATCTGACGGCCAGGATCATTTACGGAAGAGTGTAGCTCAGCTTTTTCGCGCCCCCTTTTAGAAACTCGAAAAGAAGCCCTACAGTTCGGACTCCCGTGGTTCTGAATCTAATCTCACAAGTGCAATGTGAAATTGATAAACACCAAAGAGTCCAAATCCGACAAATCTTTTGGAAAATCGATTTTAGAATAAAAAATGCCAAAATTGGATTGCTTTGCCAGATATAGAGTCGCCACCTAAATATTTTATTTTCGGAGAAATTTAAGAAACCCATGACTCGTGCCAAAGGCCACGTGCCCGTCATCACCAAAGTTGCCTCGGCTCGGGAACTTAGGTACGAGAGGGGAAGGTCATGAATTGAGCACCCCCACTCGCCCGATCAGAGATTAGCCTCTACTAATCATGATATGATTTTTTTATAAACATTATGGACTCTTGTTCCGGTTATTAAACTAGCATTATTGTGTGATGCGCACAAGCAAGTATAGACTAGTTTGCTCAATTTGGAACAATTCAACTCATGTTTGTTTGTGAAAATGGTTTGAATTTACCACTTCAAGTGGGTTTAAAGTTTGCGAATTTGCCACCAAACATAGTGGGCTTAAAACCGATTTGCCACTCAACAAAGTGGGCTTAAAACGCATGTTCGTTGAATCGTTTCAATTCAAACAACAAGCCTTCATCCACAGGCATTCAGACAGTTTATCAAGTAAGCATTTAGCCTCATGGCAAGCATGTTAGATATGGCAGCATTCACAATCATGCAAATATGCTAAAGCGTAAAACTCATCTAGTACTCCAAGCTAAGAAAACATGAGTTAGAAAAATATGCATGATTCCTAACTATACAAGATGACTAATGCAACACATACGATATGCAACTAATAGGCTCGGCTACTAATATGGTATATGATTCGATTTGATAACATGCGGTTAAACACGTATTCAAATAAGATATTGAGATAACAATGCAGTTTGAATGATGCGCCGAGCCTCGATGCATGCAAGACAAGATGAATGGATGCAAGCATAAGGTATGCTAATTGAAACGTGACCCTAATCTAACCATCAAAAGCGATTAAGTAAATAGAGAAAGACGTGGGGTTGGAAGACATACACATTATTACATTTTGCTCTCATGAAGGAGAGTCCGAATGAATAAAGCAAAACTAATTAGCAACTAATTAGGGCTAAGCTAATTAGACTAATTATTACAAACCAAATGAATAACTAGCTAAACTAATTAACTAATTATTACAACACTTGAATAAATCAACTAGTAAGCTAACTAATTAATTTATAACACAAATGCAAGTAAGCTAAGCAATTAAACTACGCTGCCACTACTCCGCCTCGGGAAGTGGAGGATACACATGCTCGGTCGGTTTCGCCCAAAAAGACCTCTGTTTTGCTCTCGAAAGCCTCTGTTTGTAGAGTTGAACATTCCAGAACTTTTCTGCTCCACCTTACCAATATTCTGTTGAAGTTTACATCAGTGGCCTGTTGGCCATGGATGAATGTTGCCGGCCACATGTTGGCCAAGAAGGTGGTCTGCCGGCCATCTATGGTGCATTGCCGGCCATAGATGGTGGGCTGCCGACCATTGATGCACTGGATCACTATGCTGCAACAGAGTACAAACAAAGTAAAAAGAGGGTTTTTCCAGGGATTAACTGCACAATTCATCTCTCATTTTCATGGACAAATCCAAGGAGTTGTGAACTTAAACCACAAACCATCAATCTAAGCAATTTCATTGCATGATGGCTTGTGATTCAAGGTGTGCAAGCTCAATGAATGTAAAACAAAACACTCAAGAATCATCACCCTATCATGCATGATCAAGGGCAATGGAGACCAAGGAAACTTGAGACATTTCATCACTTTGAGTATGAAATGTCCCAATTTTCCTTGTGTTCAATTAATGTCTGATTGAACACACAACACACAAGTTATTATCTTGCTCAATTTTAGTCCCAAGTTGTTAGTTACTCATTTTAACTTTACCAACCATTACTTAGTCAATTAAGTCCAAATGGTGAGTTAGAGTCCTCTAATGGAAAGAAGGCTCAAAACACAAGTTGCTTTGGGTATGGAAGAAGTTTCATACCGTTGGTAATGAACCCCTAAAAGGATTAAACCATTAACCATGAAACCTCAATTCCACACTTAGGTAAACAAATGACTTGAAACAACTTTCCAAGCAAAAGGAAAAAACAAGAAAGGAAGGAGGCTGCAGAGGTGATTAGTGCTGAAAATAAGTGCAAAACAACACCAAATCATGTAATCAACTCAAACAAGAGGTGCCTAATGGCCTAAAACACCAAACTTGTGAGGACTATTACACTAGAACCATGCAAGACAAGACTCAACTGACCCAAACAGCCCAAAACAGAGCTAAAGCAGTCTAAAATAGAGGCAAAAACATGCTGAAACAAAGCTACAAAAAGCTAGAAAATCATGTTAACATATGGAGTTAACTAGGCTAGTAAACAAGACACAAGGAGGGGAGGCTAACCCCTCCAATTTTGGACTTCAAAACAAGTTTTTTGCCACTAAAAATACTCTGAAATTCAGTGGTTAAAGGCCCAAAAAAGATTTTTTAAAAATGGGAAACACTAATGGAGAAACCTTACAAATAAGGTACAAAGAAGGGTGAACCACCCCCTGCCTTAAAATGGCTTTAAACCACAAATTTCAACCCATTTTGACAGAGTTTTTAAACCTCAAGAACAGCTCAAAATAGTGGGAAAAGAAAGGAAAACAAGTGTACTAAAACAAGTTAAAAGATTAGTGTTATATCTCTTGAAGCCAAACACCACTTTAGGCATAAATGCAAGCCAAAACCACCTTCAAGAGCTCAATCAAGATCTCAAAGGACCTCAACTCAAAGGTGATCACTTTAGGTTAAGGATTAATATGCAAAAGTATAGTGTATCTAACAACTAAGCACAAATTTCAAGAGAGAGAGAAATGTAGAGAGAGAGAGAGAGAGAGAGAGAGAGAGAGAGAATTTTTAAGTCTTAAATCTTCCAACCTGAAAACATGAGAGAGGGCCTCCCTATACATAGAAAACATGAATTCTATACAAGGAGATCCAACCCTCCACGTGTGGGCAGATGCAAGCATCTGTGCAACCAGCTAGCACAACTGGCACAAAATATATGCAAAAAACACTAGTGGCCAGCCGGCCATCAATGATGGCCGGCAAGACACATTGATGGCCTTGGCACATCAATGGCCGGCAGACCAGAAGCTCTGGCCAGCAGCCTTCATAGACGACCGGTAGGCCACCAAAAACTGCAGGGGAGGAAGACCAAGACATGGTCCAAAAATGAGACAAAATGGATATAAGGTTTGAAAGGCTCAAACTTGTGGCGTTCCGCAGAGGACCTCGAGCACTTGGTGAGCAATTAGACTCGTCATTGGATGTACCTGCAAAAACATCCAAGTCTTAAAGGACTGTAAAAAATTGGGGTGTCTATAGTTGCCCCTCTTTGACAGAATTCGGAGTCATGAAATAACGTAAGTGAATGTCAAAGCCCAGAGATGACCCATTTTGACAAGGCCGTAAGACTTGGACAAACAATCAAGATAGAAATAAAATGGTTGCGCCCGCAGGCTGCCTACATATCCCTTTCCAAGGAATCAAACCAGCATAGTTCTGGGGCAAAATGTAAATGATATGCATGATGCAGGAACATAATTTATGATCATGCAATGAGGCTGTACAATGAAACATTTAAATGCAAATGCTATGCAAAGAAATGCCACAATTAAACGAACTGAAACAAAGCACAGTAATCCCAAACACAAAAAGAAGTAGGTAAGTAAACACGCCACACGTGGAAATCACGAGCCAAACCACATTTCATGCGGAAATGATGCAAGAAAATTATGCAGGCTTAACTACGCATCACGCAGAAAAGGCAAATAGTGATATAATCGTCGGGTACACCCGAGGTCTCAACCAAGATTCTAACGCGTCTCACGCGGAAGGAGAAAAAGGATGGTGTGAACACCGGGCGCACCCAAATGTTTTTAATCGATTGGAAATCCTAACGCATTGCATGCGCGAGGAGTAAGAGTGGTGTGAACATCGGGAACATCCAAGTGTTTTTAACCGAAGGGTGGTGTGAACATCGGGCGCACCCAAATGTTTTTAACCGAAGGGTGGTGTGAACACTAAGCGTACCCGAATGTTTTTAACCGAAGGGTGGTGTGAACACCGGGTGTACCTGAATGTTTTTAACCGAAGGGTGCTGTGAACACCGGGCATACCCGAATGTTTTTAACCGAAGAGATCCTAACGCATCTCACAGGAGAGAAGGAAGGGGTGGAAAGATACGATCCGAAGGGCATGAGTAACGAAGCCCCTCTGAATGAACCGTACATATAATATCGTGCATGTGTAGGAGAGAAACTTAACAAATGCGATACAGTAAGAATGCACATTCCATACCAGACAAACAATCGAGATACAATGTTAATGGCATATTCTATGTGAAAAGCAAAAGCATAAGCATATTCTATGCATACTTTGTAACATGAGCATATTCTATGCGAAAAAGCGGATATAGAATCCATGCATGATGTAAGAGCGGATGCAAGATGAGCATGCAATGCTCGTGGGATACACATCTTACAACAACATATGTGAAATGCATATTCCATGCCACAAAGTGAAGTATATGTTCCATGCAACAGCAAATAGGACATGCACATTCTATGCAAGATATCAAAACATGATTTGATGAAAACAAACTTGAAAGCAAAGTCTGATTCACCTCTCGGAAGAATTACAATGTATTTAAAAGATACACCTCGTTCATGTTGACAAGTGATGAACATCGCGCATCGAAAACACAATTTTGAGCTTCCGCAGAGACATTTTGAACTAAACAATGAACAATCCCTTCACTTCTTGGAAACAAAGGACACAAAACAGCATCAAGAGCCCAAGGAAATCTGCCGGCCACCTGCTGGCCATGAGGGAAAGGCCGCCGGCCAGGTGCCGGCCAACAATGGACCTTGCCGCCCATCGATGAGCCTTGCTGGCCATCGATGGCAAATTGAGAGCAAAATGGACAATTCGGCTCGGGCCTTTAAGTATGAGCCACTAGGGCTCATTTCCTCACTTTCCCTCGCTCGAAAATCATCTCCCTCTCTTTCTAGACCTTCCTTCTCTCTAGATTTGCACTTTCTACGCGTTTTTCAACACCCTACGCGAAGTTGATTCGTTAAATCCCCTTCGTTCTCTTCATTTTGAACCGATTGAAACTTGATTTCGGTGCTTCCTTCCTCATTTTCACCATTCTAGGTTCATTCCCTTTGAGTTTCTCTCGAGTTTTGCGTGCTTTTCCCAGCTTTGACTTTTTCCTCCATTTTCTCTCTCATAGGGTTTGACTTTTTCTAAGTTTATCCTTTTTCTTCATTTTTCTTCACTTTTCACCCATCTCACAGCTATTTTCAGATGGCGGATAAGATTCCTCATGACAAGGTTCCTCCGGAGATTTGCCTAGTAGTTCCACCCGTGTCGGAGGTAAAGGGGCCGGTAGCTGATCTTGAGGCTAACTTAGAGGCGGAGTTCGAACCCGAGGTCGAGCCAAAGCCGCTACCACTGAGGATACGGCGTTTTGATCCGGCAAGATATCACCCACAGACACACATACTGCCCACTTCCGGAGGCATCAGACGCTTCACTGAGTTCGCTCGCGGTGCGCCGAAGGATCTTTTGTTGAAGGAGCTAGAGTCGCACTTGTCGGCCATTGCCATCGAGGTAAGAACTCTGTTTTCATGTATTGCTGGTTCATGTGTTTCTGCCTTTACTTCCTTACAATTCTTGCACTACTTTATATTCAAACCCACCCATACACTGCCTTTATCTTATGCATTTCACGCACCACCCTTATCTGATGCATTGTCTTCATTTGCCACATGGTGATTCTCGCGTCTTCAGAAGTTATGGTGCGACGACTACCAGAGATTGGTATGACGAGCTCCTAGCTGGAGTTCGAGACATCATCAACGAGATAGGCTTTGACCTCTTTTGCTCCTGCTTGACTCAAGTCGTCGCGAGTCGTCCCCTCCTAGGAGCGCTGGTGGAGAGGTGGTAGGATACCACTAACTCTTTCCACTTTTCCACCGTAGGGGAGATGACGATGAGTACTTACGACTTTGCCATGATCACCGGCTTAGACGTAGGAGGCGATCCGATCCCTATTGATATTGATATGGAGGAGTGGGAGGCAGCCTGGTTCGAGCTGCTGGGAGCATACCCACCAATATACCGGACGGGAATGGTGAGATATACTTGGTTCGCAGAGCGATTCAGAGGGACCGAGCCCAAGATGGTAGAGGAGACCGAGCAGTATACTAGGGGCTTCCTGATGTTTGTCTTCAGTACCACCTTGTTTTTGAACAGGTGGAATACCGTTGGCCTGTATTTGCTGAGTGCCTTGGTGACCCTCTCTCGGGTTCATTTCTACGACTGGGGTGGAGCTGGCCTCACCACACTGTATGGATACATGAGCTCCACCTCCCGTCTGCGGAGAGACTTGATTAAAGGCTACTGGCGAGCTTGGGAGGTATACATCTCAGTTCCCTCTTTGCACTTTTCATTTACTTTACAATTCTTGCTTTACATCTATTTCACTACATGCTTTCTGCTTCGTATTTCTATATTTGCTCAAACACTGTTCATACATTGTGCTTTCTGTTTTACACTTTCTGCATCTACTCGATACTATACTGATCATATACCATTGTATTTTTCTTGGAGCTGTGGATATACGCATATTTCTTGACTCTCGCCCTGGAGCCTGTAGTGGAGCTTCTGTTGATGGTGCCCTACTCATGGATATACGATGGTCAGCTTCGCCACAAGACTCGCGAGCCTTTCACTTTCTTTCGCCGGTACTTTCGACACAGTAAGCGCCCACGAGGTAATCCAAAACACAGTCATTTTGCTTTGAAACTGCTTACTTTACACATTTAACAACTGCAACTAATGACCTATACAACTTTTGTTCGCAGATCATGTGGCAGCCATGGGCTTTGATGCCAGGGGGGGTGCGGAACCAGTTTGCCGGTGCTTGGGCCGTCTCCAATTACCATATTCTGCTTGAGGGTTTGATCTGCCGAGCCTGGTTCTTGGGTGAGCGCTTCTTGCGCTAGATTATGGGTGTGTCGAACCCAGTCGTCCCGATGGCTCTACCAGAGTCCATGCGGTCTACAGAGAGCCTATCCATTGAGGAGGTCATCCAATTCATGGTGGGCCTAGAGGTCAACTTCTTTCGAGCAGAGGGCGATTATGCAGACTTTATCCTGACACACTTGATGCCACCCCTGACGGGTGTTCATGGAGATAAGGAGGCCGGGGCTCCTGTTGCGAGAGCGAGGTGTAGAGTGCCCCGGGTGAGCCAGGCCTGCGGCAGAGGGGCTTCCCGAGCAGGGCAGAGGGCTGATTGGCCAAAGCTCCCCACCACACTCACTTACTGGCGACACACAGGGGAGGCCTACTAGGTCTCGATTGAGCCCGCAGCGGCTGGTCATGAGCTTGTCGGGGTCTGAGGCCCGGCTCCGGTATGAACCACACTTTAGCACTAACACTCCATATTTCATTTCAAATATATCTATGGCAGATACTAATTATTTAGATACATTTGCAGGCATCGATCGAGTATAGAGGAGGTGCCCTTGAGCTGACAACCTCGCTGATGGGGATGATACAGAGGATAGAGATGCTGCTCAGCCTCTACGGTGTTCAAGTAATGTCTTCAGTTTTACATTCCAAGCATCAACTTTCCACTAGCACACTGCCACTGACATTGAAAACTTCCCAAACTGCACCGATACATTACATCGATAGACCATATCTGACACACTGCACTTGCATACTGTATTCACACACTGTATCTGACTTCTGTATATATTCATTCTGCATGCTATGCTTACATCTGATACATATACTGTAACTAATACGCAACAACTGTCTTTTTCAGATCCCATCTATGCCGATGGCACCAGCAGGAGCTGCAGTACCTGCACCAGTAGCACCTCCTCCAACAGCAGGGAGGGGAGAGAGACAGGCTCCGGCACGCGACCGAGGCAGAGCCAGAGGCACCCGAGACGGGAGTGGCCCTTCAGAGCCCATTCTGAGTGATGATGATGCTGAGACGAGCGACTTTGAGGAAGCAGCGAATCAGCATTTTAAGTCATCTGAGAGTGGAGATGATGATGCCAGCTTGGGTTCCGAGAGCGAGGGTGATGCCGAGGCGAGCTCCGAGGTGGAGATAGTTCCAGTTCAGACAGCAGCGCCGACGGAGACAGTGCCCCGGAGTCCTTTCCTTCGAGAAAGAGAACGAAGAGGGCTTCTCGAGCCTGAGGCAACCAGCGCTGATTTATTGTATTTTTTTTGCTTAGTTTCTTTTTGCTTATAGTTTAGCACATTGTACAGCTTCAGATAGGTTTTACTTGCTTTAAAAACTTGTACCGCACATTTTGTAAAAACAACCATGATCAGAATGAAAACCAGTTTTTATTTGAAAAAGTGTTGTATTTTGCATCATCATGAGCACCACATTGCATGAAAATGAGGTTGAATTCGATACTGAAAATTGAATACTTGTATTGCCATAACAGTCTTAATTGGGTAGTGAACCGACCAACAACTGATAACAACAATATACAACTCGATAAACAACACAACAACAACTCGATAAACAAAAACAACACAAATACAACTCGATAAGCAAAACAAAATGAATAGACCTCAACAAACATGCTAAAGCCCGAAAAGACTCAAAACAAGACTCTAAAGCACACCAAGAACAGAACAAAACACATGCTTTCAGCATCTTCCAGCACAAAGAAGGATAGTAGGCTAGAGTGGGAGACAGCCGGCCATAAGTGGTAACTGCCGACCATGTAAGGTGGCCTGCCGGCCATCAATGCCTCTTGCCGACCATCAATGAGCCTTGCCGGCCATCAATGTGCAGGTCCTCTAAATTGTTGACACCAGGCTTCCATTCACTGCCTTATCTTTTACAAAAGGTTCGACCTCGTAGTTTTTTTTTATTTTAGCTGCAAATTCTTCACAAATGGAGCCATTCTTCGCTGAAAAACTCTCGAATTGGATTGCGACTTTGGATGGCTCGGAAAAGGTGAACTTTCGGGGTTTCAGCATAAATGCACTATTCCTGCTGAGCCGTTCTCCGCTTTGTTTTCCGTTCCTTTATGCCACGACTAGATGTTGGAACCCAATTACACATGTCTTTAGCTTCGGGGAACAAGAAATATGCCCGGCAATCGAAGAATTTGAGGCAATAGTGGAGTCCCGGCGCGATGAGGGAATCATACCTCAGCCCCGTTTTGGCCACATCCAAGCATTGGGAAGGATGTGTGGACTTACTTTACACGAGGCTCGATCCTTGGTTCACAATGGAGAGCTAGATATCCCTAGTCTGATTCATCGATTTTCTGAAGTTGGCGACTGCGACGATCTTTTTTGGCGGGGTTTTCGGCAACACACCCTTTGCTTGTGCATGTCGGCTCATTTCCTTATTGCCTTTAGTTTCGGAGGGTCTAGCATTCGACTAATTGAAGTGGCCCAAGGTTTGAAAGAGTGCAAGAGTTGCATTGGCTTAACGTTAGCCGAGACGTTGATGGGCTTAGACACCTTCCATCGGCAAGAGACAACCAAATTCGCGGGAAGTCCACTACTTCTTCAGGTGATGTTTCCCACTGTAGCTCGGCTTTTTGTGCTCCCTTTCAGAAGAATGAATAGCCCGTACAGTTCAGACTCCACTTGTGGGTTCTGAATTTGATTTCACAAGTGCAATGTGAAATAATGGAAACACAAAAAGAGTCCAAATCTGGCAATTTCTTTTGGAAAATCGATGTTTTGAATCAAATGCCAAAAATGGAATGCTTTTCCAGATATCAGAGTCGCCACCTAAATATTTATTTTGGAAAATTTAGGAAACCCGTGACTCGTTTCAAAGGCCATTAGTCTGTTGTTACCAAAGTGTCTTGGTTTGGGAACTTAGGTATGAGAGGGGAAGGTCATTAATTGAGCACCTCACTCATCCGATCAAAGATCGGCCTCTACTAATCATGATGTGATTCTTATGTACAGTATATGTTCTTATTTTATTTTTAATATACAAGTATAGACTAATTTCACTAGAAGTTGGAACGTTTGATTTCATATTTGTTTTGAAAAAGTGTTTTGAATATGTACCACTTGAAAAAGTGATCTCATATATATACATTAATCAAAGTATCCCAATTTCAGTGAATAGCCTTCATCCACAGGCATTCAAACAGGTATATCAAGTAAGCATTTAGCCTCATGGTAGTATGTTTGATATGGCAGCAATCACACCCATGCAATATGCTAAAGCAAAAATGCTTACCTTATGTCTGACGGTAAGTCAAAAGAAAGCAAATAGTTAGAAAAAATGCATAATCCTAATTAATGCAATATGACTAATGCAACACATACAACGTTCAAGTAATAAGCTCGGCTGCTAGCATAGCATGGGAGTCAATTCAAGGCATGTGATAGCGCACGTATTCAAGTAAAGGGGTTGAAATTGACATTCGAATAATATGATGAGCTGAACTTTTATGCATGCAAAACGAATGGATGCAAGTCATGGAAATGCTAATTTGAAAATATGATGTCCCTATGCTAACCATCATAAGCAGATAAATAAAAGGGAGAAAGAATGGGGGTTGGAAGACATACAACTTATTACATATTTCTCCTCGCGAAGGAGGGTCCGAATGTCCAAGTGTCCGAATAAATAATTATTACAAATCCGAATGAATAATAATGAAAAGGGGCTGTCTAATTTATTACAGCAAATATGCAATGATTGCGTGATGCTCCTTAGGAATTACTCAGTCTATCTTGTTGGGAACTGTTTTGTTTCACCCTATCATTGCTTTCAATCAAAAGTGTATTGTTTGCAATTTATTGGAGCCTTGCCGACCCTAAATACGACTCAGACGAGCCCCAAATAAATCCAATCATACCTTGTTTTCTTGCGGAAATCTGTTTTTTGTGCCTGAGGTGAAACAGTGCAGACAGGGTATTCCTAGCCATTTTTGTCTCTTGTACCATTCTTTATCATAGAAAATACTTAAGAGAAGAGCGAACTCGGTTCCCAAACCATCTATGGTTACAAGTTGATTTGCAAGATGATTTTGGACACGATAGGACGAAGATCAATAAATGCAATGCATAACAGCCACCCCTCCCTCCTATCATGAAATGAATTCAAGAAAGGAAGTAGAGACGCTTCAAGGTTTATCAAAATATCGTGAATTGATATAAGACAAACCTTGACACAATAGACTCCGGCATAACGTTTGGCCATAAAGATGCTTCAAGATTTATCAAAACATCATGAATTGATGTAAGACAAGCCTTGACATAATAGACTCGATATAATGTCCGACCGAATCCAATATTAGTTCTTTATGTCGGTTGTAATCCAATTAATCAATTTTATTAGCCTTTTTTATTACCTTTCCATTTCTTTATCTTTCTAATTTTTGTTCAAAAGTGATATTTACGTCCACTAAGTCCAAACATAATAAAGAGAAACAAACATCAACTTAACCCGAGAAAATTAACCTTATTTTCTTTGGGGGAAATTATAAAGGAAAAGTCAAACTCATTTACAAGTGATAAGGGATTTCAAGTCAAACCCAAAATGTGCAACAAGGACTAGTCAAACTCAAAAGAGTGATAATGACTTAGGAAAAATCCAAAGTGAGCGATAATGACTTGAAATCCAAACTTGATAATAAGCTATAATGACACTTTCCTTGGTGATTTCCAAGGGTTTAACTAGAAAGTTAGTCCCTTAAAAGTAAACACACTGATGATAAAAAGAAATAAAAAATAAAAGATTGGCTTTAGTATAAGAAAGATGTATGCCTTTGGTAATGAACCTCTGAAGAGATTATACCATTAAGCATGAAAAAAGTTTTATGCGTTGATAATGAACCTCCGAAAAAGATTAAACCATTAAGCATGGAAAAATTTCTTTCTTATACTTGAATAACAATCTCAAATTTTCACAACTTTTTAATCGAAATAAGCAAAGAATAGAGGGAGGTTGCAGAGATGATTATGGGAAGTTGATTAATTGGTAAATACAACACAAACATAATATTAAAATAATAATTATTGACATAAATTAAACAACCCCAAATAGCACAATTTAAGCTAGAAAAGGTGAATAAATTCAAGCTAGTAAACAAATTTAAGGAAGGGTGCTATGTCATGACCCGAACACGCCCCTATGGGTTAAGGACATAACCGGCCAGTAATCAAGAGATTACCTACGGCCTCAAACCAAACCAGACATAACTCATCAGAGTAAAGGGGCCAAACGGAAGCAAAAATTTAAAACTTTGTCCTTAGAGCTGTGCTTACATGGCACATCGTAACAAAACATACATATACATATTAATAACTCACATTAGAAAATACAGTAACATAAAGTTCTGTACAGACAGGATCAGTTAAGTCTAGGTCAGCCAATCAAAACTGTATACAAACGTAAACCAAAGTCCTCGCCAACAAGACAAAATAAAACAAAATAGCAAAAGGGCGAAGACTGGTCTCGTGCGTGAGACGCAAGGGCTGACTCTTCAAAACCTTGGTTGTTCCACACAGACTTCATTGAGGCTGGGTTTGGACCTCTCTTGGCTTACCTACAAACACATGAATGAGCGTGAGTGAAAGCCTAGTGAATAATATCAAATAAAGAAGATACATTAGAACAACGTACATCAAACGGCCTCGGGCCCAATCCATATTTCTATCTAGTATATATATATATAGATCAAGTGACCGCGGTTTCAAACGCGTCGAACGGCCTCGGGCCCAATTCATTCATGTCAAACTGGCCTTTGGCCCTCTCAGACTTTCAATCATGTCAAACTGGCCTTTGGCCCACTCAGACTTTCAATCATGTCAACTGGCTTTTGGCCCATTCAAACTTTCATTTATGTCAAACTGGCCTTTGGCCCATTCAAACTTTCATTCATGTCAAACTGGCCTTTGGCCCATTCATTCGTTCGTATCAGACTGGCCTTTGGCCCATTCATTCTTTCATTCAGATCAAACTGGCCTTTGGCCCATTCATTCTTTCATTCAGATCAAATTGGCCTTTGGCCCATTCCTTCTATCATTCATGTCAGACTGGCCTTCAACCCATTCACTTATAGCAAACGGCCTTAGGCCCAACCATATGACATAGCAAACATTTGTCCATAATTCAAATCAACAAACTCGTAAAATTTATAGAGAGATAAGCAATTGGACAAACGACACATTTCAAAATATCTTTATTAAGATATTACTCACAGTGGTCGGCTGGTTGAATTGCCCTGGAGCTCGACCCTATACATTCCATGAACACAACGGGTCATAAACAATTCAATCCATTCTTAATTCACACATTCCTCTTTAGGCTTCATTCTTATCCTTTTAACTCATTTATAGTGCTCAATGCATGCCTAAGAGTACTTAGAAGTGAAAGAGAACGGAAAACAAAACACAGAACACATTTTCAAAATTTCAGAAACAGGGGTCCTCGCTCGAGCGTGGACTTCCCCGCTCGAGCGGACCCATGAGGTCTGCAAAAGTACTGGTTACATCAAATTTACGCTCGAGCGTGAAGTCGGGCGCTCGAGCTGAAGTTCAATCTACATAGCTCCACGCTCGAGTGTGAACTTCCTTGCTCGAGCGGACATCATGCCTGCAGAAAATACTGGGAGCCCGAATTTTACGCTCGAGCGGCAGTTTCCTCACTCGAGCGGACATCATGAATTCTGGGTTTTCCAGAATTTGTTCTTGAGCTCAAATCCGACCTTCCAAGGTTCAAAACCCATAAATTTGGTTCCAAAGCATGCAAACACATTATATAACATGAGTATATAAGCAAGGTGAGGTCAATTACTCAAAATCATGGTCCAATTCTTCCAAATTAATCAACATTTCTTTGTAAACTCAAGGCTCATACATTCAAACTTTACATAAGCTTCATATCTTCCATAATCAAACATGCATGTCAATTTTTGATCTCATTTCCATTTCAAATAGCACCAATGATGCTCATAAACATGAAAATCAACAAAACCATGCTTGCATGTATGCTTCAATGCTCAATTCTTTACAATTCATATATTACATGCTAGATTATACAATTTCATAGCAATTCTCTACATGCATGCATTCCAAGACTTCAAACTCGTCAAATATAACACAATTCTTGTTCTTGATCACCATGCAACTTTAAATTCACGAAATCACAACATTGAGCTCATGAATTAAGGGTTGATACTTACTTAGGAGCTTTGATCTTTGCAAATTCTAGTTGAATCTTGAGTCCAACCTTCCAATTTCACAAACTTGAGCCAAACACACAATTTTCTTCCTTTCTTCTCTCTAGCCGACCCTCTCTCCTTTCTTATCAGCCAAGTTGAATAAAAGAGGAGTATTGAGCATGGAATGGCCCTCATATAGCCCCTCTAATTCACATTATTTTAATATTAAATAATTGAGCACCTAATTCATTAATTTAATCTAATTAATTTGATCCGAATCAATTTTCAATTAAATTTCACCGTAGGCTCTAAAAATTATGCCAATCAAAATGGCGCAATCAATTTCGGTTTCTGTGGCCGATAGGGCCTTCAATTTGATTTCCAAAGCAGATAATCAAACAGATATTCCTACGGTGAACAGATAGAAGTTCAAAACCACATATCTCCACATAATGGCACACAGAATCATATCAAACACATAATCATATTCATAATAAGGACCAATTAGCATACTACGGAACAGGGATATCACAGGCTAACCCCCGCACTTTTATAACTTCAAATCACATATTTTAGATGTTGAAAAACAGCCTCAAATCAATCCCAAATCAGCCCCAAAACAGTGGCAAAAATTAGAGAAAACAAGTGGGAAACACAAGGATAAAAGCTTGGAATAAGGTTCAAGCACGGGTGATTAACCCCTCCACCTTTGGGTAACTTTTAATCACAAGTTTCAGCCCTTAAAACAGTCCCAAAATAGTATGAAAACACAAGAATAAGATGAACAAAGATTGAAATAAAACAAAGAAAGCTTTACCACTTGTAGAGAAGGTGTTCTTGTTGTAATCAAACTTGATTCCAAAGCACCCTCAAGTTTGAGTTATGATCTTCAAGTCTTAAATCAAGTTCCAAATTCAAGCTTTTTGTATGGTATGTATGGATGATATGAGAGTTTCAAGGCTGATATGAGAGCTTATGGAAGGACAAAGATGAATTGTAGCTTTGATATTTTTTTTGTATATTTCTAATATATTTCTAAACTCTTGATATTGTTTCTTTCTCTCTAACTCTTTATCTTGTTTTCTTAACCCCTCTAACATCAGGATGAGCCCTGTATTTATAGAACTTGAGCTACTGCTCAAAATATCTGCAGAATTAGGCAGCTGGCAGATTGCTGTACAAACTGCCTGAAAAGTCAATACGTCAGGCCGGACCTTGGTGTCTCTGGCCGAAGGTCAATGTATGCCCACTGTTCCTCACCTTCGAGTTTTCTGGGGTAGAAATACAGTAGGTATGGCAAGTTAGAATTGTTTAGGGCTCGAACTCGGATTCTTTTATTGAGAATTAAAACCACGTACACAATATAATCATCGTCATTGAGTGCTCGAAATAAAGCACCTAAGTCTTATGAGCGGTCAACACTGGGGTGTCTACACCCACCCTTTCTAATATGTGTTTCTCACATCTCTCGGGACTCATGCTCTGTTTTTCTCTTAAAGCCCTTTTCTCACTTTTCTCTCAACAAACATCTCTTTATTCTTTCATCCCTCCCTAGATATAGCTAGTGGACAAGCTGAAGGTAGTGGACTCTTGCCCTGCATACTCAGCCCGAGCATACTTTTTCCGCCAACAGCTAGTGGATTTCCTGAATGAGGGATGGTGGTGCCATTGGATGTACAACAGGTCCGCTGCTGACATTGCTTGGCGTTGCCCCTGGCTTAATCTGACCGAAATGAGCTACAACATGACTCGGCAACTTGGCATTCAATTGATTGGCCTGATACACTGTGTATTCCATTTTCCGTTCCGGTTCAGGCATCAATTTGGACACGATCAGACTTGTCCAGTGGATGGGGTAGAGTACCCGGTTTCATTCTCAATCCGAGGTTCACATTTGGCTAGGCACCTCACTGCTTAGAGGACAAGAGAGCTTCTAGCCCCTGCCTCTAGTTTCAACTGTGCACTTTCTGGCGAGTGCTTGGCTCGGCTCGAAGATGAGGCACAAACCGGGCCCACTTTAGCATTAGAAGCTTCCACAAGTATGAGCGGGGGATGCAGGAACACCTGACTCATCTATGCCCCTAGTTTATTGCTTTGATCTTACTTTTCAAGTTTTATGCATGTAATAAAAGCAGCTTTGATTTGTATCGAGAATTGGAGAACTTTGTATTGAAATCAATGAAATTAAAGTTGTGAGCACTGAAAGTTTTCCTTTTGGTCCAAAAATAGTCTAAGTTATAAAAGGTAAAATTTGAGCAAAAATCAACTTTTATCAAAAACTTTTCAAAACCATTTTCGATAAGGATCACGACTTGACACGCACGGAATCTATCCTTGAGATGTACAACCCCGAATCCAAAGATCACAAATTGCCCCTTGTCTGAATAACATCGCTCAGCACTGTAACCAGTTCTCAGAGAGAATCACAACCGCACATTCAGATAAAGAACATACAAAGATGACCTGATCAACACATGAACAGAACAGTTGAGTTGGAGGTGTTTATGGCCGAACTTCAGGATGAAGTTGCCTATATATCCCAAAGATGGGAATCAGGCCTTACGTAGTTCGGTTCGGGTTCACTCGAGTATTAATGCTCTCATTTTGTGCTCTAACTTTTGCGAAGGCCCCCCTTTAGGGTTTTCAACCTTGCGAGCTCAGTTTTTCTTTAGTTCGAATTTTTTGTGCTCTAACTTTTGCCTAGGTCGTCCTTCCGGGTTTTCGGCCTAATGAGCCTCTTAGGGATAGTATTTCTTCAACTTGTCCATGTTGATCGGTTAGGAAAATTCTAGGCCATCCAGGTCCATAAGAATAATAGCTCCACCTGACCAAATAGTTTTGATGATGTAAGGATCAGTCCAGTTGGGTCTGAACTTGCCCCTAGGGTCATGGATGGGAGCGAGCTCAGCTGTCTTTCAGCACTAGATCCCCTTCTTTGAGATTTCGAGACTTAACTTTCTTGTTAAAAGCCCTGGCAATCCTGTGTTGATAACCCTGAACATGGTGCAATGCTTTTAGCCTTCTCTCATCGAACAACATCAGTTCTTCAAACCTGCTCTGCTGCCAGTCCGCCTCTTCTATTTGACACTCAGCCATAACCTGCAGCGTCGACACTTCTATTTCAATTAGTAGAACAGCTTCCATCCCATAAATAAGAGAGTAGGGAGTTGCCCCTGTAGACGTCCGAATCGAAGTTCTATAATCTCAAAGTCCAAATGGTAATTTGTCTGGCTAGTCCCTGTAGGTCTCAACCATTTTCTGCAAAATATGCTTAATGTTCTTGTTGGCGGCCTCAACAGCTCCATTGGTTTGCGGCCGATAAGTAGATGACTTATGAAAAGCCATGTTGTGTTTCTCCAATAAGTCAATTACTTTTTTCTTGAAATGGGAGCCATTATCTGAAATAATCTCATTTGGGACCCCATATCGACAAATGATATTGTTTCGGATGAACTTAACTACATGCGCTGCCTTCAACACTGCATAAGACTGAACTTCCACTCACTTTGTGAAATAGTCAATTGCCACCAAAATGTATTCATGCCCATTTGACCCTTTCGATGTGACCACGCCAATGATGTCGATTCCCCAGACTGAGAAAGGCCATGGTGAAGTCATGTTGTACAGCTTCGACGGCGAGACGTTCATGCGATTGGCATGAATTTGGCATTTGTGGCATCGCCGAACAAAACCGATACAATCCTCCTCCATAGTGGACCAATAGTAACCTTGCCTGAGAATCTTCCGGGCTAACATTACTCCATTTATGTGCGCTCCGCACTCTTCTCCATGGATGGACTCCATTAAGCGTTTTGATTCCTTTACGTCGACACACAACTTGTGCATTCCCAGATGACCCCTTTTGTACAATTTACCTTCACAGATGATAAATTGAACGGCCATCTGCCATATTGCCCTCTTATCTTTGACATTTCCCCTGGTGGATAAACCTCATTTTCCAAGAAGTTCTAAATATCATAAAACCAAAGGTTTTGATCTTGCACTTCATCTATTGCGGCGATAGGCTCGTAGGCCGGCGTATATCTCTGTTCAATGATAATCAGACGCATCCGGACTCCAAACGGGATGTCTATCATGGAAGATAGAGTTGATAACACATCAGCAAACCTATTGTTCTCTCTTAATAAGTGCGTGAAGGTCAGCTTTTCAAACCTAGGAATAAGGACGTCCAAGGTCTGGTGACAGATCTTCATTTTTTTTTCTTTAACCTTCCAGTCTCCTTTTGCTTGAGACACAACTATGTTTGAGTCCCCGATGACGTCTAACCTTTTTGCCCCTAGTTCCAGGGTGGCTTCCAAACCAGCAATACACACCTCGTATTCTGTTTTGTTATTAGATACTTTGAACCGGAGTTTGAAGGCTAAGGGTATATGGGAATTGTTGGGTGCTATCAGCAACACCGCTATCCCATAACCATATTGGTTAGACGTTCCGTCAAAATACATTGTCCAAATCTCTTCCTCGACTTGCAGAATAGCTTCATCTGGGAACAGGTATTCCACCGCTTCATCCTTTTCCACTGGGTGATCTGCCAGGAACTTCACTACAGCTCTCCCCTTGACAGACTTGCAAGTGACATACTTCAAATCAAATTCGGAAAGGAGAAGCAACCAACGAGCTAGCCTACTCGTAAGCGCTGGTTTTTCAAAGAGATATTTGATGGGATCTAATCTTGAAACTAGAATTACAGAGTGAGCTAACAAGTAGTGCCTTAACTTCCTAGTAGCCCATACCAAGGCTAGGCAAGCTTTCTCCGGTAGGGTGTAACGGGTCTCATAATCCAGCATTTTCTTGCTTAGGTAATAAATGGCTTTCTCCATCCTATCCTCAGATTCTGGAGCAAGCATGCAGTCCATAATTGTGTCAATTACTGACAGATACAAAATCGAGGGCTTCCTCGGCTCTGGCGGTGACAACATAGGTGGATTTTGTAGGTACTGCTTGATCTGCTCAAAAGCGAATTGACATCGATCATCCCATTGGAATATTTTTTCTTTCTTCAGGAGACCAAAAAGTGGTTCACAAGTCAAAGTTAATTTAGAAATAAACCGTCTTATGAATTGCACTTTGCCCAAAAAGCCTCGCACATCCTTTTTAATCCTTGGTGGTGGTATTTCTAGGATGGCCTTGATTTTGGAAGGATTTACCTCAATGCCCCTCTGTGTGATCAAGAAACCCAACATTTTCCCTGTTATTACGCCCAAAATACATTTCTGCGGATTCAACCTCAGTTTGTATTCTCTGTGTAACAACCCAAAAATTTAAGTTGTCCCTTAAATTTTATTATAAATGAGAAAAATCCTAAATGTTTAATTAAATATTCTGCAAGAGTAAAATAAAATATTGAATGTTATAGATATATGAGAAGTGTAATTTAATTTATAAGTTATTATGGAATTATTCTATATAAAATTAAGTAGATAATTATTGAAGATAAACCTACAGATATAGAAAATAAAAAAAAGAAGAAGATCAAGATGCTTATCCGTAAGGATAAGCATGCCAGCAAGGTTGGCCACGTGGTTGCTTGGGGAAGGGGGATAAATGGATTGGAATGAAGAGGGGCAGGGAAGCACCTATAAAAGGGTGCTTTGAATAAGAAGAAGGAAGTTAGGGAGGTGTGGACAGTGATTAAAAATGGAGAGTTTGAGTGAATGAAGAAGTAACAGTAAGGGATTAATATGAAGGTGAGTTATATTATACCTTGAGTCACCATAATATATTTTACGTATGTTTTGATTTACCATAATCTATTTTATACAAGTTGCATTTTATTAGTTATATTAATACAAGTTATGTTTTATAAATATTTCAATTACGTGGATTAATTTCTGAACTCTATTTGTTTAAAATGGAACCATGGATATGTTTGTTTAAATTTTAAAGAATATTTGACTATGACCTTATAAACAATTATGTTTTGTAAGTACCACCACGGGAGTGTCACGCCTTGGGGGACTTAAATAACCATTGGCCTCTATTTGACCACTTTGTGGCCCTCTGTTGTCATGGATCTATTGACCTCTATTCTGTGCGGAGATAAGTGCTACACTATTGTGGGAGCCACCCCTATAATCCGTACAAGCCACCTCTTGAATTTGTATCTCTGTTCTGACTGTCACTCCTATGACCTCTGTTCTGTTTTGTTCGGTATCGTGGTTATGGTTATTTATTTACATAATCTCAGTTTTGCTACTTAAATGATTATTTGTTCAGACTAAGTTATCTTAAATATTTTAGTTACATAACTATCCATGGTTATTTTGTGTCCCTTATACTCTTGGCATAATATTTCTTACTCTGCCATGTGCTTATAGTTGTTTACCAATTTTCAGGAAACAATGCAATTCAGAAAATAGCTTTTAGAAAGTCTTAGACGCGGGGCTGCGGAATAGACACACATAACACTTTTTTATATGTAAATATCGGCCTTTTTGGTCAACAAATTTTGTAATAACAATAGAAGCTCCGATGATTATTTTGGTACCCTCACTTAAATATTATTTCCACTCGCGTTTATTAATTTGTTCAAGAATTGGCCGGATGTAACTTCAATTACTGGCCATCATGATACTTAACCCTTGGGTACAGGAAGCGGGTTGTGATACTCTGATCCGTTGAAAGAATTTCTTCAAGGCGGTGTAGTGGCCCTCTCTTTCCTTGGACTTGACAATCATGTCGTCCACATACACCTCGACCTCTTTATGGATCATATCATGCAGAATTGTGGTTGCAGCCCGTTAATAGGTAGCCCCAGCATTCTTTAGCCAAAATGGCATCACTCTGTAGCAGTAGGTTCCCCACGGCGTAGTGAAAGTAGTTTTCTCTCTGTCTTTGAGTGCCATCAAAATCTGGTTATACCCGAAAAATCCATCCACGAATGAGAGCAATGCGTGGCCTATGGTGAAGTCCACCAATTCATCGATGTGCGGTAGAGGAAAGTCGTCCTTTGGACTGACTCTATTTAGATCCCTGAAGTCCACTCACACCTGAATTCTGCCTTCTTTCTTCGGCATCGGGATGATGTTGGCCAATCAAGTTGGATATTTAGATACTAGCAAGAACCCTGCATCTATTTGCTTGGTGACCTTCTCCTTAATCTCCAAAGCCTAATCTGGGGGTATTATCTGCAATTTCTATTTGATGGGTCGGGGCTCGGGGTCAAGAGGGATCCGATGCTGTACAATTTCAGGATCGATTCCAGGCATGTCTTTGTAGGACCACGCAAAAACATCTTTGAAATTTTTTAATAAAGCGACTAAGCACTCGCGCTCCTCTGAAGACAAATGTGGACCTGATCTGCACCAGACGCGGATCCTTCTCAGTACCCACATTAAAAGCAATGATTTCATCAGCGAGGGGTTTTGTAAACCTCTCATCTTCTCGGTTAATCAAAAATTTCAAAACCAGAGGAATTCCTTCCTCACTGTTTTCATCAAAATTTTGAAAATCATGATCAATGCAATAAACAAGAGGCACAGAGAAATACTCAGAATCTGCAGTGGCATTCTCATTCACAAGGTCAAGCTCATCCAATTCCTCGGTTACAACCGACTCAAAAGAAAAAGAAAAGGATGACTTGGATAAAACCTCGGCATCCGGGTTATCAACACCAGGAATACCAGACCCAGACTCAGAGGAACTGGAATCTGATTCACTCCACAGACTTTGTGGAATCAGATTGTGGTTCACTACCCGACTTAGAACTGCTAGACAGGTAGCCCTCCTCCAGCTGCCAAACGAGGGATGGTGCATCAGATGCATCCAAGATACTGCTAGAAGGGTTTACACTTGGTTGGTTCTCGATCATGGAAACGGTCAGGTTATCCCCCAAGCTCTCTGAGTTGATCAGAGGATCTGAAAGGAGACATGTCAGTGTTGCTCCTACTTCAAGCTTGCTACTGTCGGAATCACTTTATGTGCTCTTTGCAGCTTTAGCAGTCGGTTCAACCATTTCCTCTATATCACTATCTTACAGCTGCAAGTCAAAGAAAAATCTCAAAGCCAGGAACCCGCTACTTCTCAGAGTTGAGCCAGGGTTCGGGGAATCCACAAAATGGGAAGTCTTCTCCCTCCCGAACAAAATAACCATTCAAGGTTCCCCGGATTGGTTTGTACACAAGTTCGTAGCGCTTCCCGATTTGCTTAGCTCTGTCTCTTTTTGCCATCTCTTTCCCTTTTCTCACCCAATCCTCTTTGGTGGGTGTATAGCCAAGACCAAACGCATGCGGGTTATGTGGCACATCGGTCAATGCAGTGACGTCTTTCCGGCCACTCTTTCCCAGCCCCATTCCTGGCATGTGTTGGAGTTTGTTCATGAAGTACATAGATTGGGCTCTAACATACAAACCCTCATCAACAGCCAAGATACTTAGCACCACCAGGGCCTTAGCCAAGGTAAACCCTGAAAGGAAAACATCCGCTTCGCCATGCACAATCTCCAGCACAGGTGTTGTGACCTCTGGCGGAGGATGTATAGATGAATTCCCGAAGACTACGGCTACCCCTTTCCCATGGGGATACTTTAGCATTTGGTGGAGGGTTGAAAAGACAGCTTTCACTTGATGCAGCCAGGGTCGCCCAAATAGAAAATTGAAAGTGGCCAGAACGTCCAGGACATGGAACTCGATGTCCTGTTGAACTGGGTCGACCTGTACTCTGATTTGCACTGTTCCCATCACTTCTCTACTTGTATTGTCATATGCCCGGATCACCTAGGCTGTAGGCATGAAATCGGCCTATTTCAAGCCAATAGCATAAGCCGTGCGACAAGGACAGACGTTGATTGCTGACCCGGTGTCGACCAATACCACTGGTATCCACTTTTCTTGGCACTTCACTGATATGTATAGAGGCTTGTTGTGTGCAGAGCCTTTCGGCGTCAGTTCCTTATCTGAAAAGGTTAAAGTTGGCGCAGCGCCTCCCGGGAAGACTAATCCCACTAGTTGTTCCGAGGTGGTGTCGATGGACAACTTAGCTTTATCCATCACCAATAGTACAGCCTGTCTGTGAACTCGTGAAGCCATAAGCAAACCCCAGATAGATATATCAGCTTGAATCTTCTTCAACTGTTTCAGCACAGCCTCCTCCTTCAACAGTTTTTCTTTCTGTTTCTCTGCCTCTTTATCTTTTCTGAAAGCTTTGGGTTAGTCCAGATGCGGTAGTTTGAAATATCGGCCACGTTTTGTCATATGGTCAACCTCTTCCATATACCAAGTGTTGTCAGGAAGATCTTCACCCCAATCCTCATCAGTATGGGCTAGGTGCAGGTCATCGTCATCCCACCAGATTCCTTCGGCAGTCGACAAACATTTGTCCGGCTCCATTAGGATTACCTTCTTGTCACAAATCTCCCTCATAGGATATTGGGCTTTTCCAGCTTTCTGGTTGTCTCCACTCATTTCTTGCTCAAATCGCTTAAGTACGATTTCTTGTTCAGCATGTCTAGTACTAACAATGCCCAGTTCCTGAGCCAATTGTTCTACATCGGTGTTTTCCGACAGTTTACCCTTTCCATCGGCCATTGCAGCGGTTCTCGCTTTCTGCTCTTCCTGCTTTAATTCGGTCCCTTCACCTCTATCGGGTTCATCACTTAGCCACCCAGAATTGTCTGTTAACCCGTTCAGATCAAACCAATCAATATGCACGTCCCATTGATCTTGCTCATCAAAGAACTACAAATTATCTATGTCCTCCTCTAGGTCAGCTAGATCATCTAATCCCTGATTTGCTCCATCTTCTTGAACTACACTGACCTCCATCCCAACTGGCAACACCACTTTCGGCTTAGCTTGGTTGATCAGCACAATATAGCAATACGGGTTATACATCCCTGCAGAATAGTCCTCAAAGCCTTCGGGCAACGGACTTATACTCTCCTTGACCAACCCCTTTTCTTTTACCTTCGTCACCACCACGGGTTCAGGTTGGAGTGTAGATGTGTTCATTACGCACAAGTCCGTGCTCTCAGGGATGAACAACGCCGGCTTAGGTAGGTAGGAAAGGGTGATGTATATACTGGGGTCATAAGGGACGGCCAGTGTATGGATGATGTTTATATGTCGGGGTGGAGGGACTTAATTATGTGGTGGGAGAGGGTTTGTAGTGACGTTGGGTTTTTGGGGAGATGTTATCACCTTATTGTCAATGAGATCTTGAATCTCATGACGTAGCCTATAACATTGATCAGTGTCATGACCGTGCTGCTGATGAAAAACATAGTATTTGGCCGGGTTATGTTTCGAAAGGAGAGGATCGGGTAGAGGGCGAGGCTCTAGGGGTTTAAGATGCCCCTTTTTGATCAAGACCCCTAAGGTTTTGGACAAAGGCATATAGAGCGGGGTAAAGACCCTTTGAGATCGAGCCTGGCTGGTTGAGGTTTGTGGAGTTGTGTTGGATGTGTTGGCGAAAGGGTTGGCAGTTTTGGGTGTGGTGGTGACCATACTCATATTCGAAAGCCGTGCAGAGGTGCTACCATTTGTGGTTGCATTGGAGCTGAGTGTAAAGGGCCTCTTGGGTTGTTCCTTCTCATTGTCTATCAGCCCCTGCTTCATTGCATCCTTAATTTAACCCCTATCTCATGGAGTTCAGCCAATGTAAACAAAAGCAAGACTATCATCTTCTGTAATAATCTCCCTTGCAAGTTACGGACCACCATTCTAATTTGGTCTGATAGTCATTATAGAGGCCTTGGCCTTCCATCTCGTTACAAAATCCGAGAAGTGCTCCTTTGGCTCCTGACGGGTCGCTTCAAGATCATGGGTAGTGACCTCAATTTGGGTATTGTAGGAGTACTACGCGATGAAGGTGTAGACCGCCCGAACTTCGCTCCGCGTGCGAGGGCGCGAATTGTAGTTCTTAGCTACTACAGTTTGGACTCATGTCACGGTTCTGAATCTAATCTCACAAAGTGCAATGTAAGACTGATAAATCACCAAAGAGTCCAAATCCGGCAAATCGTTTTGGAAAATCGATTTTAATCAAAAAGCGCTAAACATGGACTGCTTTGCCAGATTTCAGAGTCGCCACCTAAATATTTTATTTTGGAAAATTTAGGAAACCCTGACTTGTGCCTAAGGCCACATGTCCGTCATCACCAAAATTGCCTCGGCTCGGGAACTTGGGTACGAGAGGGGAAGGTCCTGAAATGAGCACCCCCGCTCGCCCGATCAAAGATCAGCCTCTACTAACATGATATGTTGTTTTTGAAAACACATGTATTCTTATTCCAGTTTATTATCTAGCTTACTATGTGATGCGCACAGTATACAAGTATAGACTAAATCACGCGAATTGGAACAAAACAACTCATGTTTGTTTTTCGAAAATGGTTTAAAAGTGCTACTCGCAAGTAGGCTAAGTTGCAGATTTGCCACCCTCAAGTGGGCTTAGAAAAACATGATTTTGCCACTTCAAGTGGGCTTAAAACTCACAATCATCGAGTTGTTCCAATCCAGGCAATCAAGCCTTCACCCACAGGCATTCATGCAATTAAACACTTAAGCAGTTAGCCTCATGGCAAGCATGCTATCATGTCAGTCACTTACACACATGCAAGGATGCTAAAGCGTAAACACTCACAGTGTACTCCGAGCCAAAACAGAAGCTAGTTAGTAATCAATGCATGATCCTAACTATGTCAACAATGCCTAATGCAACACATGCAAAAATGCAACTAAGATAGGCTCGGCTATTCTAAGATGTCATGTGAATGCAACTTGCTAACATGTATTCAAATTGGTATTGAAATATAATGCAGTTTGTATGATGCGCCGAGCCCGGGGCATGCAAGACAAATGAATGATGCACGCATGCAAAGCATAAGTATACTAATTGAAATATGCCCTAAAACTAACCATCAAAAGCTGGTAAATGAAAGGGAGAAAGACGTGGGGTTGGAAGACATTCACACACACACGCACACTTATTACAAAATTTGCCCTCTCGACGGAGGGTCCGAATAATAAGCTAACTAGCTAATCTAAGCTAATTAAACTAATTATTACAAAATGAAACTAATTAACTAACAAGTTAACTAATTATTACAAAGCACAAATGAATAGCTAAGTGCATTAACTACTTAAGTACAGAACCAAATAACTAACTAGCTAAGCAAAGCAATAAAACAGGAGCCTCGAGGCGAGAAGTGCATGCATGTTCGGTCACCTCGTTTGGAAATCCATCACTATGCCCCAACTTGCCTCTGTTTGCATTTGATCTCAGAACACTGCACAAACTTCCAGATAGCTTCTACTCCATCATGGAGACCTCCAGGAAGGCTGCAGACCAGTTAATAGTGGTGTAGACCACCTGCCGACCACTTACATTTCCTGCAGACCAGAAAAAGTGGTCGGCCAACCACTTTTACTAGTCGGCCGACTAGAAAATGTTGCCCAACTCCAGTTTGCTACAACAGAGAACAAGAAGGGGCACAGCAGTGTATTTGCAAGGTATGTGTGCACAACCACCCTCCCTATCATTTCTTAGGCTCAAGGGAGTGCGGTTCTGGACTCTTGGGCCACCAACCGAGCATCGCAATGCACGATGGCCGAGAAGCCAAGTTTGCACAATTCAATGTCAATGAATGCACAAATAATACATAAGGGCCTTAACCTCTATCATGCTTGATCAAGAGGGTCGGCGACCGAGAAATGAGGCACGTTTCATCACTTCAAGTATGAAACGTCCCTCGTTTCTCGTGTTTGGATTAACACCCTATCCAAACACAATGCAACACAACATGATCAACTTATCAAAGCTAATGGCATGCAAACTCAATGCAATGCATGCACATGCAACAACATGCAATACAACAACATGCAAACAACATGCTATTCTACCAATGCTAGGATGGCATGCACAAGGTTCCAACATATGAACAATGCATGCATGGCAAGTTTAGAAGCCTAAGGCATCAAAGCTAGGAAAGAGCATCTCACAAGAGGCATGCATTACATGGCACAAATGATTGAACCAACCATGGACAGAGCTCAATTAGGTCAAAACAAAGACCAAAACATGCTGAGATAGAAGCTCAAAAGCCTAGGCATGCATGCATACGCATTGGTCCACAAACAAAGCAATAATGCACAACTCTTAAAAGCACTCAAAGAGTGAAAGAAGTGAGAACATGGCAATGCTACATGCTCTGAAATATCATGTTGAATGGTGCCAAATCATGCACATGTCACAAATGAAGCATGCTATGGTGCTCAAAACTTGAAATTAGCATAGACACTTGCACTATAGCTATGTAATACAGGAAGCATATGGCCAATACAACCCAAAACAGTCCTAGAACATGTCAAAATGATACTAAAACATGCATGGAGCAAAGCCAAAACAAGCTAGCATGAAGAGCCAAAACAACAAGCATACAAGGCCAACAAGAAGGATCACACTACACCTACCAAAACCAAGCATGAGATGACTTAACCAACAAAAATCAGAGTTGTATCATGGCAAAATAGGACCGAATACACACTGAAATGATGGCCCAAAAGGCTAGGCAAGATGACATGCACAATGGCTCATACTTAAGGCACAAAGTACCAACCCTCCAAAGCATTGAAAGAGTGGAAGATGTGAGGGCATGGCAATGAAACATGCTCTGAAATCACATAACAAATGATGCCCAATCATGTAAATATTCCAAGTAATGCATGCTAGATGCTTGGATACTCGAAGCTAATGAGCTAGAATGCACTATGGCTATACAAAGCATGGCATGCAGGACCAAAACAACATAAATCAGACTTAGAGCATGCTAAAACATGGCCAAAAACTTGCTGAGATAGGACCAAAACATGCTAGAAAGATGAGTTATCAACACAAGCATGTAAGGCTAGTATGCAAAATTTACACTACAAGTGTATAAAGCATGCAATGGGTGACTCAACCAAGCTAAAATAGAGCCATTCCATGGCAAAATAACACCAAAAACAAGTTGAGAACAAGCCAACACATGCTAGGAAACCATTCTCAAACATGAGGCCAATAAAGCAAGCATCCAAGATACAAGGAGAGGGGATGACCCCCTCCTATTTGGGACCTCAAGACACACTTTCCACCACTAAAATTCTTCTGAGTTTCAATGGTGAGAAGGCCAAAAAGAGGTGGTCCCAATAGCTTAAAAGGATAGCACAAAAACAAGGCCAAACAAGGCACAAGAGGGGGTAGACTACCCCCAACACCAACAAGGCCTTAAACAAACATTTAGAACACTTGAAATCAGAGATTTTTGCAGTTGAAAGTTAGGCCTAAATCAGCATGCAAATAGGTCCAAAAGCTTAAGCAAAAGCAAAGGTTTAAGGGGTTAGGAACTCACCCTTGAAGAACAACTTCAAAGCTGCAACTCTAGCAGCTTTTCTGAGCTCAAACCAAACCAAAAACACTAAAACCAGCTCCTAGGTGCCTCAGCAACAAAAGGGTGATGTTTCACTATGTGTTTGTGTGCAAAAGTGTGATGAAAATGCACTTTCAAGCACAAATATGAGACAGAGAGAAATATAGAGATAGATGTGTATGTATCTCTCCAAGTAATTTTTCTGAACTTGGAGAAGGGAAAGAGGGCCTCCCTTTTATAGAAAAACAAGCCTCAAGCTTGTTGAACAAGCTTGAAGCTAGATGTAATCCCTTCATACACGTGTATGGAGGATGGTTTATGTGCTCACCAGCTGTCACAGCTGGCACCAAAATATCTTCAGGAAACTGCAGGAAAGCTGCCGACCACTTGAAGTGGTTGGCCAGCTACTTGCACTAGTCGGCCGACCAGTGAAAGTGGTTTGCAAGGACAAAAAGTGGTCGGCAACGGGGGGAAGGTGGTCTGCACAGAGAGAGGAAGTTGGTGGCATGGCTGCAGACCACTTTTTTGGTCTGCAGACCAGAAAATGTGGCTGGTAGACCAAAAAAAGTGGCTGGTTAGGAAGAAAAGTGGCTGGCAGACAGGAAAAGTGGTTTTTAGAGAGAGAAACTGGTCTCCAACCCTTATTCCACCCTCCAAGTAAAGAAAACAAGATTTGTGCCGAAAACAAGATTTGTGCCGAAAACAAACCAAAAAGGATGAAAGACGAAAGTCCGCGGGACAAGGCGTGCAGCCGGAAGCCTCGAAAACTAGCCTACGAGCACCAAAAGGGGTCTACGAGGGAAAAGTAGTCTACGACCACAAAAAGTGATCTACGAGACCTCTGTGTCCCTCTAGGCAAGGGCAATAAGGCATGGTCAGAAAACCAAACCAAGAGGAGAACGTTAAGCGGTCTCGAGACAAGGCGCGCGGTTGAAGGCTTCGGAAACCAGAAACTAGCCTACAGGAGAGAAAAATGGTCTATGACCACAAAAAGTGGTCTACAGACCCCTCTCTCCCTCCAGGCAAGGGAAAACAAGGTTTGGTTCAAAACCAAACCAAAAAGGAAGCAAGACAAGGCGCTCGGCCAAAGGCTCCGGAAATCAGAAACTAGCCTACAAGAGGGAAAAACGGTCTATGACCACAAAAAGTGGTCTACGGACCTCTCTCTCCCTCCAGGAAAGGTCAATAAGGCATGGTCCACAAACCAAGCCAAAACACAAAGAGTTCAGAGGCCCGGAGGCAAGGCACTCAGCCGAAAACTCCGAAAACTCGAAACGAGCACAAACATGCACAATCATCGAGTGCTCAATCGATGACGTCTGAGTCTTAAGGTCGGTCAAAGATGGGGTATCTGCAGAAGGCCTCAACCATTTCCTCTCAACTTCTTTTTACAGAGTCTTCAAACTTTGCATACCAGATAATCGCTATACCCGACAGGGTCCGGCCAAAAAGCAATAGCTTCTGAAGTCTAGTGAGATCCATTGGTCGTAGGATATCAGAGAATGAACGCAAATAGACCATGGGATCCCCGGAACCATCGAACTAGTCTATGTGCGGCATCTTGAATCTGTCTGGTAGAGTTACTGCGGAATCTGTGTATCCATTCTCAATGTCAGGGATTGAATTCACACCATGTGCCCGCTTAAAGAGCTTTTCTAGCTTGTTGACCTTCAATGCGGTGGACCTCGAATTCAAATGGCACCTCCGTTTGGTACACTGGTGCCTTGGAAGTCTGAGGTGGGATTGGATCTACCGAAATGCCTAGATTCTCTTGGACATTGACAGTGACTTCGGGTGCTAGAATACCCACTAGGGGTGCATGGGATGTAGAGGTTACTGCCGGTTGTGGTTACTGTTGTTAAAGCCTGTTTATCACTTCTGCTTGGTGGGCTGTGACCTCAGCTTGGCGGGCAGCATCTAGCTTCATGGTCTCAATGGTCTGCTAAAGCTGACGAAGCATATCTTCCATACTAACTGGGGGATGTTGAGCTATCAGAACTGGTGAATACTCTCTTTCTGGAGTAAAAGTAGAAGATTGAGCCTGGCTGGTCACAGGCGAAGTAAAAGGTGACTGCTGGACTAGTGAATTATGCCTAACCCTCCTCCGTCTCGTAGCCGGTAGGAGTGAAACAAACACTAGCTGTCCCTGACAAGATTCCCGGATCTATAAATCCTTCTCACTCGGGTCCAGAGTGCTTGGGGGGTAACAGAATCATCCGAAGTAATGGTGAAAAACTACCTTGCAAAAAGAAATAAAGCAAAAGAAAACAAAAATCAGAAACCGCACAGCACTTCGGCTCAGATACTAACAACACGTAGTTGCAATCATAAGTTGCAGAACTGTACTTAACACTGATTTCTGCCCCCAAAACTGATACCAAACTTGCAACTAATACATACATTCCAGTAGAGTTTCACTCTAAAAGCACATACCAGTTAAGTGAGAGCCAAAACACCCCTTTGATAGGGTAGGGTTACCCTGTAATAACCTTCATCACTGATCACTGATTAGTTATCGATTACTGCTAAACTGAGAATGATTATGATTGGTAATTGAACTGACTGGATTACTGAACTGATTGACTGAAATCTGAACTAAATCGACTGAATATATATATCTGTTTGAATTGCATTCTATCTGTTTGACTGTGTGATTATGTGTTCATGTTTATATGTTTAAATTGTAGATTGAAGGCCTTATCGGCGGCCGAACTAGAAATCGATTAGTGTTTTATGATCATCATAATTTATGTGATTTTATGGTATAATTATTGAAAAAGTGATTTGGTATGATTAAAGTAGATTAAAATAAGCTAATTCAAACAAGTTGCCTTATTTACGGAATTGCCATTTTGAGTGGGCCACTATCTAACATCTATAGGAGCCTTGTATACACTTAGACTAACATTTTCTCCAGCCATTTTGAGCTCACCACCGAACTAGAGAGGGAGAAAGTGAGGGAGTTGAATTGTTCTTGTTGATTTGCTTGGAAATTGGAAGAATTGTTAGAGAATTGCCTATTTGAACTTCTAGTCTTGCATTGGAGGCCTAAGGTAGGGTAATTACCCTTTTGTTTTCTTGAAATTGAGCTTCTTCTTGCATGATTAATGGGCCTTTAGTGATCTAAGGCTTGTATTGGGTTAATAGTGTTAATTTAGAGCTCAATTGTTGCATGCATGGCATACTCTTGCATTTTTGAGCTAGTTCTTCATAAAATTGGACATGCATGCTCATATTTTTACAATAGACCATGAACTTACCATGTTTTTGAAAGATTTGGCTCATTAGAGCATGTTTTGGAACTTGGAAGTTGTTTAAAGTTCATGCATGTCATGTTTGGATCATGTTCATAGAAATGGGTTTGAATTTGGATTTAATTGACTCACCCTTGGGCTTTGATTTCACAAATTGAGCTTTGAAACTTGTTGTATATTGAGTTTAGATGTGTTTTCCAGAAATTAGGCCCAAGAGGTCGAGTTTTGAGCTTGTGGGGAAGTGGTTTGGAAATACTCTTCAGATCCTGGAAGACGCCAATGATCCTCAGCTAGTCACCTGCAAAGATACAAATACTCCGGTCGGGGGTGCCGGAATTAGCACTCCGACGGACAAGTCAGTTCTTCTACTCAAGAAAGCTTGTTGACTAAGTTTCTAGAAGTGATTCTTACATACCTTTTCTAGTCCATTGCCATTATATTTATACTCGTTTCTTCTGATCCTCGGGGCCAGGGCCTACTTTTTCAATCATTATCTTTTCCACTATTTGGCTCTAGGGATCTTTCCCCATTCGGCCTATTTATCCTATTCGGCCCCTTGTCCTTGCGGGATATCTGCCGGCTAGCGTCTAGCTTCTGAAATATACCTCCTTTATCTTTGCCAATTATTCGGCTACCACAATTGCCCTCCGAACTCCCTGTTGACGGCAGTCAATCGGCGTGTTTGGTTCAGAATTTGAGAAGTTTAGCGTCAGGCGGCTTCGCGTGCCCCAATATATGTCAGGAGGCGCGCGCTTTTTTGCTCATCATTACGCTTTCCCGCTCTATTCATGTGTATCTCAGCATTTATTGCGATTTGAAACTTTGGTCCTTTCGAATTCACATTTCGTCGATTTTCTGAGACTTTCGGATCGCCAGTGCATATCCCTCCGTGACTCGCGTTTTCTGCAACTTCTTCCCGTCTTCCCTTGTCTCATCTGCTCTTCGTAAGTTTCCTTATCCCTTCTTTGTAATCCCATTTTCTGTTTGCTATTTTAGCTTCGGCGAATATTTAGTTCTTTGCTAAGATGGCCAAACATTTGAAAGACCTCCTTTCTGAGGATCGTATCTCCGGTTTCCGGCAACATTTTTCTATTCCTGACGACGTCCATTTATCCCTTGTAACGGACAATGCTCTGACATGGAGAGGGAAGATCAAAACACGATCGTATTCCCTCTTTTATCCATTGCGGAGGGCGGGGTTCGTTTCCCCCTACACCCACTCCTTAGGGCCGTTCTCCGCTATTGGGGTTTGATTCCTTCTCAACCCAATGTAAATTTCTTTCGAATCATCATGGGGGTTGTAGAGTTGAATCGACGCCTTAGGATTAACCTTGGGATTCCGGCCATTCGGCATTGTTACGCCTTAGCCAAATCCTCCGGTCGGCTAGGGCGATATTTTCTCAGGGCCAAAGATACTGACCATCACTTGGTGACTATGCTTGCCAGTTCTGGTAAACGGGTTGACGACGTGATGGTCAACGTCCGAGGTAATTGGGAGTTCACTGAAGGGGAGGATCGCCTGGACCCTATTCCCAGACATAAGGGCGACCCAAGTTGCTACGCAATGTCTTGTTTGTTGGTCTATCTCTTATTCGGCTTTTTTCCCTAAATCGCTTTTTATCTTCTGCAGGTAATTGGTTGAAGAAAATTCTGACTTCGGTTGACGACGTGGTTCTTGGGGAAATCAAGACTGCACTCACATATTTCGGCCGTCCAAACGTACAACAGCAAGGGAGAGCCGCCCATATTCTCCTTCGGTACGAACCCACTTACACTACTTTCTCGGCTGCAGATAACATTCCGATTCCAGTCGGCAATCAACAGCTCTCGGCCCTTATCTTCCCCAGCTTCAAAAACCTTAGGCAGATCGGTCTCGTAGCTTCTGATTCGGGGGAAGACGCCAAGCCGGTTGTAGAGGTGATTGCCGATCCGGCTGGGGAGTCTACTGAGGGGGTAGTAGAGGGCGACGAGGCCGTACGCTCGGCATTTGAGGCCACCGAGCCATCCCCCTCAGGACGAACAGATTTCTCTTCTAGGGATATTTTTGCGAATTTGGGGGATCTACCCGGCGATTTCTTTGAGGGTATGGCGAAGGAAAGCCTAACGCAGATGGCACGTAAAAGAAATGCCGAGCGGATGGCCGCCCGAAAGAAGGCTGAATGTGCCGCATCAGATCCCAGCTTGATCAAGCCGTTCGTACCCGTTTCTGAGGGGACGGTTGAGGTTGCTGCGTCCGATACGGGAAAAGAGGGTGGAGAACAGGCCAATGGGGAACGGCTGATTCCGGAGCAAGGCCAAAAGCGTGGTGCCGAGGGGGAAGCGAGTTCAGAAGCTGGCCCTGGTAGCAAACGGCCTCGGCTTGAAGAACCGGACGTGGTCGCTCCGTTTGTTATTCAGCCAAAGATCAGGGATATGCCGATTTTATCCGACGCTTCGGCCATCGAGGATCCAGCCGTGGCTCTGAGCCTGGCGGCTTCGATTTCTCTGCTGGCTGACAACAAAGCCTTTGGTGCCGTGCCTGATATTATGGCCGTTGCCCTAACTGCTCAATCGGCACTCCTGGTAGGTCACCTTCATTTCGCTCTTGTTTGTTAAAGGCGTCTAATCATACCGAATTATTTTGCAGACGATCGGAAGGATCGCCGACTTGGGTCGCCGCCTGCGTGATGCTCTCGGGAGAATTGACCATTTGCAAACAGAGGTGCAGGGTCAGAAAAGTAGGGCCGAGTTTGAAATTATGAGAGCTGAAATGGAGAGCGCGCGAGCCGAAGCGGAGAAAGAGAGGGTTCGCGTCGCCGAACAGCTTCGTGTTGATGCTGAGGGTAGGGCAAATGCGAGCGAGGAATCGCTCAAACTTTCCAAGGAAGCACTTGCTGAAGCGGAAGCTCAGTTAGAGGAGCTTAAGGCGGCCCGCGAGAAAGCCGAATCGGAGGCCTTTGAGGCAGGGAGAGGCGCCGCTCTGACGGAATATGTTGAAGAAGTGTCCAAATTTGAGAATCGCGGGTTCAAACATGGGTGGCTCAAAGCCCTTGCTGCCGCTGAGGTTACATTGGATTTGCCAATTCCTTATGAGCAGGTGGATGTTGAGCCACTTGAATCCGATACCGACGAATGATCTGGGAGCCGTTTACTGAGCAGGCGTCTTTTTGTTTTTGTTTTTCTTCTTTTGGATAGTGCTTTGTTGGTTCAGGGTTTTTGTTTTTCTTCTTTTGGATAGTGCTTTGTTGGTTCAGGGTAGTTTTCATGTATAAATTGGTTAGCATCTGCGCGCAATTTATTAATGAAAATTTCCTTGTAATTTTTGCTACCACCACACACTTTGTATGAAAGAGTTCTGTGGTTTAATTTTAATGAAAGAGTTTTGTGTTTGTCAATGCATTTGGTAAAATGGAATTGCATGTACTGTGGGGAAACCCTGATTTGTGAATCTGCCCTTGCCCCAGGGGGTTCATAAAAAGAATTCTAGCTCTGAATCAACTTGTGAGCCGGCTGGGGTACTTGGTCCGAATAGATTGATAAATCTGCTCTTGCCAGTCAACTCGTGAGCCGGATGATTTTACTGTGGCACGAATGATTTTATCTAGAACTCTTCTAAACAAGTCGTACATAGAATATCGTTTGTCCAAACTTTAGTTTTTTCCTTACTTGAATCTAAAGTCGCTAACCACTGAAGGTAGAGAGGAAAAGATTGGTCAATATCTGGGTTCCTGCAGATTCAATACGTATCCCATCAAAATCACCATTTGCAATTTCACTGCCTACTGATCTTGGACCCTTAGATTGATGAATCTGCCCTTGCCCTAGGGGGTTCATGATAAGAACTCTGGCTCTGAGGAATCAATTCGTGAGCCGGCTGGGGTAGTTTAACTGAACAGATTGATGAATCTGCTCTTGCCCGAATCAACTTGCGAGCCGGCTGGGTACTTGAGCCGAAAGCTTGTCCTGCCGTCAACTTAGTCGGCGTCAGGCGATTGGGTTTCGCGATTAATGAACTTGCCTCGATCGTGCTGCCTCTGCGAGTGTTAAATGATCAAAGGTACAGCTTTTAAGAGTCTGGTAGGTATCTGATTCAGACTTCTGAGAGAAAATCTATTGTGCGAATGTCGAACAAACTCTTCTTTAACAGCAAAGGGGAAGCCAAGACATTGGCTGAGCTTGGCGGTGATATGAATCGAAGTGAACACCGTGGTGCGCCCTTGCGTGCTGGGAGTAAGAGTTCTATGGGTCGAGAGAGGCGTCAATCTCCTCGACGTCGTAGTAGGTCGCCCAGACGGGATAGGCAGTCCCAGGGGAGATCGCCACACGCCCAAGTCGAAAGGAGATCAGACGCGAATCCGTGCCCGTTAAGTTTTGCAGTATTTGTGAAGAATAAGCCCATGACGGAAGCGGACTCGATCGTTCGAGATCCAGACGTGGCGGTCGAGTTTGCTCGACAAATATTTCCTCCGGAAGTTCAGCAGTCAATGGTTGGTCGTCAGGACTACGAAGTGTTTCGCGAGGGCATTCATGGGGCGGTGAAAGGGCTCTATACGGCTTATGAAGTCGGCATGCGATTGCGCGCCGCCCGCCGAGAAATGGAGAAAAAGGAAGAGCATATCCGCAGTTTGGAGGCTCGCGTGGAGGCGGCTGAACGTGAGTTAAGAAAGATCAAAGCGGCTCAAGTACAACCAGCAGGGCAGGTGAATCCAATCGTGGAAGAGAGGGTTACCAGTCGGCTTATAAGCGCTGCCATTGCCGATCGTGAAACGGCGAGCATGTTCGCATTGGAGTCCGCCAAGGGGAGGTCTTATGAAAAAGGTTTTCACGAAGGGCGCTTGGTTGGAATCCAAAAGACCAAGGAGAAGCTTGCCGAAGAGGTTTGCCGATGTGAAAATCGTGGGTTCAGGCATGGTTGGATCAAGGCATCTCAAGTCGCCGAATCTCTTCGCTTGTCAGGCATCGATTCGGCGTCACCTCTCTACCACAGTAAGGACTTTCCGTTTTCTGCTTTCGAGGTTGAGAAGAGTGAGGATGAGGGCGACGCCGTATGACTTTAATTATTGTAAGGTTCGAACGCTGGTCGCGTTCGCAATTATGTAATTTCTTGGTTTTTTGAATAAAAGACGCTTTATTGAAAATGTCAAATTGTCTCCCGCATTCGGCGTGTGCGTGTTTAATTTGATTGCATAAATGTTTGGATAGACGTAAATCAATCGGACTCAGCATGTTAAATCGATGCGCCGATTCGTTGTGCGTGATCGGCCTACATGTAATGGCCGTTTACTTTTGAATAAAGCCATTGCGGCGTGTTGTTTGAAATTTGAAGAAGCCGTGAGCCAGGATCGGAGGGGCTACGGCATTTTGACTTAGCTCGAATGCCAGATGTCTAGCCGATTGGGCTAGGTAATTTTTGCCCTTGCGCAGCCTATGCGCGCGCGTTTTAGCCAACCGTTGGGTTAACTAGGTCATGGAGAATGTTGACCGACGCCTGTCTCGTGGGGTTTAGTGTTGATAAAATCACTTCGGGATTTGGGCCTCGAGATCGCGGCCATCTCTGAGAATAAAAGCGGCAGGCGCCTCATGCAATCAGACATATTTGGCTTACCAGCATCTATTGCGTGGGATGATCAAGAGTTCTCACCATCAGATGGTGATGATAGTTGCAGGAGCTCAAATTCCGGCCGAACTTGGCGCTCAGATGGTTTGCGGCGGAGGATTCTCGGTGTGGGAGGTGGACCGCTGAAAGGAGAAACTGGAAACACGTCAGCCTCCAAGTCGTTGAAGCAGATCGCCCCGAAAGGAGACACAACGACCGCTGCCCCTAACCTCCCTTGTCTTGGATCTTGGCCTTGACATTGTCGATGGTGTCGGAGGCCCGGCGACATGCCGATTCGGGCGCGGTTAGATCGATGCGTTTTGAGCCGCGATGGTTGTTCAAATGACAAGAGTTGGGTCGATGGGTTGATTTGTCTTAGAAGTTAGAGATAGATATTGTAATGTTCGAACGCGGGTTGCGTCTATGTAACAACTTTTTAATCAAATAAAAAGTGTTATTTCATATAGTTGAGTCTTACTCTGAAAATCTTTTGTTTAGCTATGCCGGATGAATGTTCCTGATCCCAACTTTTAATGGTTAAGCACGTCATTTCGTATGGTTTAATAGTTTGCTATCGGAAAGTTTGCTACCGGAACTTTTGTGTAGCTTAAATATTTTAGCTTAAATATTTTTCCTGTATTCAGGGATCGGCCCTTGCCTTAGGCGGGATGCGAGTTAATCCGGAATGGGTCGTACTCGTGGGCCGGCTAAGGCACGCCTTGTCCGGCGAACCATATTAGTGATTCCGGCTTAATTAGTTGATTAAAACGGGCTCCGGATCCGGAGACTTATTTTGGCCAATCGTGATATCCACGAAGGGCGCTCCGAATCCGGAGGCTTATTCGGCCCTAAGGTGTCCTGCACCAAAGGGGGCTCCGAATCCGGAGACTTAATTGGGCCAATCGTGACATCCACGAAGGGCGCTCCGAATCCGGAGACTTATTCGGCCCTAAAGTGACCTGCACCAAAGGGCGCTCCGAATCCGGAGGCTTATTCGGCCCTAAGGTGTCATGCACCAAAGGGGGCTCTGAATCCGGAGACTTATTCGGCCCTAAGGTGTCATGCACCAAAGGGGGCTCCGAATCCGGAGACTTATTCGGCCCTAAGGTGTCATGCACCAAAAGGGGCTCCGAATCCGGAGACTTATTCGGCCCTGAGGTGTCATGCACCAAAGGGGGCTCCGAATCTGGAGACTTAATTGGGCCAATCGTGATATCCACGAACGGCGCTCTGAATCCGGAGACTTATTCGGCCCTATGGTGACCTGCACCGAAGGGCGCTCCGAATCCGGAGGCTTAATTGGGCCAATCGTGACATCTATGAAGGGCGCTCCGAATCCGGAGACTTATTCGGCCCTAAGGTGTCCTGCACCAAAGGGGGCTCCGAATCCGGAGACTTAATTAGGCCAATCGTGACATCCACGAAGGGCGCTCCGAATCCGGAGACTTATTCGGCCCTAAGGTGACCTGCACCAAAGGGCGCTCCGAATCCGGAGGCTTATTCGGCCCTAAGGTGTCATGCACCAAAGGGGGCTCCGAATCCGGAGACTTAATTGGGCCAATCGTGACATCCACGAAGGGCGCTCCGAATCCGGAGACTTATTCGGCCCTAAGGTGATCTGCACCAAAGGGCGCTCCGAATCCGGAGGCTTATTCGGCCCTAAGGTGTCATGCACCAAAGGGGGCTCCGAATCCGGAGACTTATTCGGCCCTAAGGTGTCATGCACCAAAGGGGGCTCCGAATCCGGAGACTTAATTGGGCCAATCGTGATATCCACGAAGGGCGCTCCGAATCCGGAGACTTATTCGGCCCTAAGATGACCTGCACCAAAGGGCGCTCCGAATCCGGAGGCTTATTCGGCCCTAAGGTGTCATGCACCAAAAGGGGCTTCGAATCCGGAGACTTATTCGGCCCTAAGGTGTCATGCACCAAAGGGGGCTCCGAATCCGGAGACTTAATTGGGCCAATCGTGATATCCACGAAGGGCGCTCCGAATCCGGAGACTTATTCGGCCCTATGGTGACCTGCACCGAAGGGCGCTCCGAATCCGGAGGCTTAATTGGGCCTAGGAGGCTTGAAGGAGAGTGACAAAGAAAATTGATTTTCATTAAAACGTGGTACCAGTACAAGCATCAGATCCCACAAGTCGGGTCCGTAAATGGATCTTCATAAAGTCTACGTTCGCGCGGATTGCGGTGAGCCACGGATCTCCTCAATGCCATGGTCTGTTGGGAAGCGCATAAGCTGATGGTAGGTGCTTGGGACAGCCTTCATGACATGCAACCAGGGGCGTCCCATGATGGCATTATACGGCGACGGAAGCTTCACAACCAAGAATTCCACGTCAACCGTTTTTGAGCCCGCTCGAACAGGCAGCATGACTCTCCCCAACGGGTACTCTGGATTCGTGTTGAAGCCGAACAGTGGCTGAGACGACGGTGATAGGTCCGACTCGTTGAGGCCGAGTTCAACAAAAGCTCTGTAGTACAAGATTTCCGAAGTGCTTCCTGGGTCTATGAGAATGCGTTCGACGCTGAACTGACGTACGCGTAATTTGACGACCAAAGGATCGACGTGGCTGGCCATTGTTCCGACGAGGTCGGAGTCATCGAACTTAATTGTCGGAGCTTCTCTGGGCCTGCCGGTTGGCATGTTATGTTTTTGGGGAATTGGGTGCGATTGGATCGTATGCACGGTCGGGGATGCCGGCAGACCGTAGATTATGTGGATCACACCAAGCGGAGGTGAATCCTGTCTCAAGGCTAATGCTTTGGTTGGCCTTCCCTTGCTCACGTATTGCTGCAGTCGACCATCTTGCACCAGTTCCTCCAGATGATCCTTTAGCGCATAACAGCTCTCGGTTTCGTGGCCGTGATCTTTGTGGTATTCGCATCGTCTGTCCCTCCTCCGTGTGTCGGGAGGCCCCACCATCTTCGACGGCCACTTGAAAAATGGAAGGTGCTGGACTTTGGTCATTATTGCCGCGATCGGCTCTGTCAACTCCGTATACTTCTTGTCGGTTCGCCTTGAGCGTCTGCTGTCGACTTGTAGTTGTTCGTTCGTTCGGTGGGGGCACTGATCGCTTGATCGGCGGGAGTCCCGCCTTTTATCTCGCTTGGTTCGTTGCCGGGGCTCAGGGCTCGGTGGCGGCACGGAGCTTATTGGTCGAGCGATTTCGGGGAGGGCCGTTTTGCTGGAGATTTGTCCGGCTTTTATCCTCAGGGCATCATCTTCGACTTTACAATATTCTTCAACTTTCTTCATCAACGCCCAGACTGTTTGGGGGGCCTTCTGGTCAGGGAACTGCGCAGAGCACTGTCAGGATGTAAACCCATTTTGAAGGCGGTGATGGCCATGGAGTCGTTGCAAGCGTCGTCAACAAGGTTGAAGCACTCCCAATATCGTGCCGAGTACGCTCTGAGCGTCTCTCCCGACTGGATCTGCATAGCCCAGAGGGAGTCGGCCTGTTTCGGTTGTACCTCGTTGGTGATGAACCTGGCCCTGAAGGATTTCTGCAGTTGTCGGAAGCTTTTAATCGAAGCTGGCTCCAACTTGTAATACCACCTAACGGCTAGTGGACCTAGGCTGCTAGGGAATATTCGGCACATGAGGGCTTCATTGTCTGCGTGCAGCGTCATGGCCTGTTTGTAATGACGGATATGATCAGTGGGGTCTGATTTTCCGTCGTAAAGAGTGAACGACGGAGCTTTGAATTTCTTGGGCAGGGACGCCCTTGCGATCCGTCGAACGAAAGGATCGTGCTGGTCTTCCTCGTTTGAGCTGCTTCTCCTGCGCTTGTTCCTTGTTCGCAGATCCTTTTCGGAGGAGCTGGAGGTTTCGGATCGTCCCCTTGCGTCGAGCTCCGTGGATGATGAGTTGGAGTTGCTATCGGTATCCTTTGGTCGAGCCCGAGGTCTTTGCCCGTCTGCCCTCGGAGGTCGCTCTGGTTCCTGGCGCATGGCCTCTCTAGATTTTGCTACCTCCAGGGCCAAATCTTGACGGAGTCGTTCGTTCTCAGCGATCATGTTCTCGAGCCTTTGTTCGTTCTGCTTTGCTTGTTCTATGATAGCCTGCATTGTTTCTTGTGCTGAAGTTGTTGGCGAATCGAAGTTCAAGACGCGTCGTGCCGCGATGGTTTCTTTTCCGAGCATATTAGCTGGGGTGAGGTCGCCTCCCTGTGTGATCTCGTCGGTGGCTATCGGAGGATCTTCGGTCACGCCTTCCATGGATGTATTTGAGTATTCCCACAGACGGCGCCAATTGTGGGGAAGTGGTTTGGAAATACTCTTCAGATCTTGGAAGACGCCAATAATCCTCAGCTAGTCACCTGCAAAGATACAAATACTCCGGTCGGGGGTGCCGGAATTAGCACTCCGACGGACAAATCAGTTCTTCTACTCAAGAAAGCTTGTTGACTAAGTTTCTAGAAGTGATTCTTACATACCTTTTCTAGTCCATTGCCATTATATTTATACTCGTTTCTTCTGATCCTCGGGGCCAGGGCCTACTTTTTCAATCATTATCTTTTCCACTATTCGGCTCTAGGGATCCTTCCCCATTCGGCCTATTTATCCTATTCGGCCCCTTGTCCTTACGGGATATCTGCCGGCTAGCGTCTAGCTTCTGAAATATACCTCCTTTATCTTTGCCAATTTTTCGGCTACCATAGAGCTTAAAAATGCTTGGTTTGAGCTTGGGAGGCAAATCTGGAAATTCCAGAATTTGGCTTCTACGCTCGAGCGAAAGATTCTACGCTCGAGTGACCACCGTTTACTCTAAGCACCGCTCGAGCGAAGGAATGGTGGCTCGAGCGTAAATTTTAAGCTCTCAGAATCTTGGTGCACGCAGACGCACGCTCGAGCGAGAGAACCTACGCTCGAGCGAGGATTGTGTCTTACGCTCAAGCGAGCGTCGAGCGAGCATCGAGCGGAGTTTTTCAACATCCAGCACTTTTTGCATTTTTGCAGACCGCTCGAGCGAGGAAGTCCACGCTCGAGCAACCCTACTATTTTGACAAGCTCGCTCGAGCGAAGAAAGCCACGCTCGAGCGAGAGCCCTGTTTTCTGAAAATTTTGTAAAGTCTTTCTAAGTGCATCTTTGCATCCTCATTCCATCCTAGGCATTCTTAGGCCTAGTTTAAGGCATCTTATTGAGGATATAGATGTAGAACACACCGAGGCAAATTAGGGATTAAGTTATTATCTTTCCCAACTGTGTAGCTTAGTGTGTGTTCAATCTGTAAACTGTGTAGGGTTGGCTTTCCGAGAGGACGCTCTAGCTTACCGTAGCCCAGAACTCTGTGAGTAACAATTGTGTAAAGATATGTTCAAATGATTATCTTTTGAATACTGAACTGAACTGTTTACTGAACTGGTATTGTTTACTGAATGAATGTATGTCCTATTTTTTGAACTGTACTGTGGCATCCTTAGCACCTACTGTTTACTGTTACTGTTACAGAGATCTCTGTCGGTTCCCTCGTGGAACCACTACTGTTTACTGATTGATGGCCATCATTACTGTTCGGTCTTTAAGACTTACTATTTACTGCTATGCTAATGGATGTACCACATATAACTGAAAGACTGAATTACTGATTTAATGAACTGTTTTCATTACTGTAAGGACATTCATTCTAACCCCTTTCCGCATTGTGTTATTCACTGGGCTTTAGCTCACTGCTCATATATATATGTAGGTGTACAGGCACCGGACCAATGCTAGAAGCGTCGGGGTAAACTCCAGTTTTGTCAAGCCAACCAATGTGCCTCACCGCGAGGTTCTGAGCCTGCCAAGCTATGGCTTAGGGGTGTTTTTATTTCCCCGTTTGTCTCTGCACTGTTTTGTAATACTGTATAGACTGGTAGCACCATACTGTACTGTTAGTAGGGATTAAGTCCCTGTACTGAATGATTATAAATATTGTGCATAAACTGTTCTGTACTAAATGTTTATATGTATAAAAAGTCTTTTTGCATACAGACCGTCACAGCTCATTGGACATTGTTTTATTACTGTATTGGCTTCCGCCATGCCCCTGTACTCTGTATTATTGTATTACTGTTAAGCAGGCCTTCGGTAATCTAGGATTACTGGCCGGTTACGGTGCTAAACCCATAGGGGCGGGTTTGGGTCGTGACAGAGTGGTATCAGAGCGATACTTAACCACGAGTTATACCGCACACACGTGTCCAAATGAGCTATAGGATGTCCTAGAAAGGTGATTAGGGCATTGCATGAACATGAAAAGTGTGTGGTTATGACATGACTGAATGTATGCTAATGTGTTAACTGTTTAAGTATGCAACTGTTTATGTTTATAATTGTTATAACTGCTTATAGTGAAATGGATAATGCAAATGAATCTGAGTCCTCATCCACTGAGGCAAGAATGGCAAGAATGGAAAGAATGATGGAACTGATAACTGCAAGATTAGAGCAACAACAGAACCAACAGCCCCCACCTCCTCCTCCGGCTGTACCGGAACAGAATGTGAATGTGAATGATGGGGACATAATTGCTCTCACCCATAAGTTCAGCAAGATGAAACCGCCATCCTTTCAGGGAGGCCTTGAACCGTTGAAGGCTGAAGCTTGGGTACTTGAGACTGAAAAGTTATTTGAGGTGTTTCCGTGCTCGGAAGCAAATAAAGTATTGTTAGCTACCTTCACCTTGCAAGAAGAGGCCAGAAGGTGGTGGATGCTGGTCCGTGACACCAACACTGTAGTGACTTGGGCTCAGTTTAAGGAGTCCTTCTTTGAAAAGTATTTTCCCCAATGTGTCAGGGACAGAAAAGTAACTGAATTTGAACAACTGAGACAGGGCACGATGTCCGTTGCTGAATATGAGACAAAGTTCACCGAGCTTGCTAGATATGCACCGCATATGGTGGACACTGACTACAAGAAGGCCAGAAATTTGAAGGCGGCCTTAATGTTGCAATACTCGACAGAATAAGTGTTTTAAAGCTACCGACTTATGTAGGTGTTCTTGACCGAGCATTGATGGCTGAGTCGAACATCGAAGCAGTGAAACAATCTGAATCACCAGCGTCTGAATGGCGTGGTAAAAGGCAGGGTTTCAAGTTCAAGAAAGGCAAGCATAACCCATCAAATAAGAAACAGAATACGGGGTCAACAACTAGCCCCAGCCAAGGGAGTGGTTTCATTCCATCTTGTTCTGAATGTGGCAGGAAGCACAAAGGGGTTTGTTACAAAATATCTGGAGCCTGTTACAGGTGTGGCAAGGTGGGCCACATGGTTAAAGACTGCCCCTCTGCTCCGCAGGCCAGTAGTAAAGCTGCACCAAGCGCAGCAGCATCAACTGTAGCACCAAAGCCTAACCCCAAAGCTACCGGGAAAGAGCCTATGAGGCAGGGCCGAGTGTTTGCCCTAGTACCGGGAGACGTGCAAAATACTGAAACCGTTGTGTCAGGTATCCTCTCTATTTGTGCTCAAAATGCATATGTACTGATTGATTCGGGGTCTACACACTCATATGTATCGCATGCTTTTTCACGGAAATTGAGTAGACCCTTAGAACCCATGAATTATCTGTTAGCTGTATCATCACCTATCGGGGGATCCATGACATGTGCTTATATGTACCCTGCATGTGAAATCATTGTTGGGGATATGCATTTGTTTATTGATTTACTGCCATTGAACATTGATCATTTCGATGTAATATTGGGGATGGACTGGTTACAAAAATATCATGCTACCATTGACTGTGTGACGAAGCAAGTTGTTTTCTGTCCACCTGGTTTACCCAAATTTGTGTTTAATGGGGTTGGAGTAGTACCTCCTCCGTATTTGATTTCATCTGTGAAAGCCGTTAAATTGATTAGAAAGGGGTGTAAAGGGTATCTGTGTTCTGTACTGACTGTGTCTACTGATGATAATACTAATGTGAACAATATTCCCATAGTCAGAGAATTCTCAGATGTTTTTCCAGATAATCTGCCAGGGGATTTGATTGATAGGGAGATTGAGTTCACCGTTGATGTGATTCCGGGTACACAGCCTGTATCGAAAGCTCCTTACAGAATGGCTCCAACCGAACTGAAAGAACTGAAAGTGCAACTGCAAGAACTGTTAGACAAGAAGTTTATCAGGCCTAGTACTTCACCGTGGGGCGCACCCGTTTTGTTTGTAAAGAAGAAAGACGGCTCACTGAGACTGTGTATTGACTACTGTGAACTGAACAAGGTAACTGTGAAAAAAAATATCCATTACCGCGTATTGATGACTTATTTGATCAGTTACAGGGTGCTCAAGTGTTTTCTAAGATTGATCTCAGATCTGGATATCACCAACTGAAAGTTAAACCAGAAGACATTGATAAAACTGCTTTTAGAACGAGGTATGGACATTACGAATTTTTAGTTATGCCTTTTGGAGTTACCAATGCACCTGCAGCATTTATGGACCTCATGAATAGAATCTTTAAACCGTACCTTGATGACTTTATTGTGGTATTCATTGATGACATATTGATTTACTCCAAAAGTATAGAAGAACATGAACATCATCTGAGACTTGCCCTGCAGACCCTAAGAGAACAGAAACTGTATGCTAAACTGTCTAAATGTGAGTTTTGGCTTGATCATGTTATGTTTTTGGGGCATGTTGTTAGCAAAGATGGAATTTCTGTTGATCCGCAGAAAATTGAAGCTGTAGTAAACTGGCCTAGACCAACAAATGTGACAGAAGTCCGAAGCTTTTTGGGATTGGCTGGATATTACAGAAGATTTGTCAAAGATTTCTCCAAAATTGCCTTACCGTTGACTCAATTGACTCAGAAGGGGATATCATTTGACTGGACTGACCAAAGGGAATCAGCATTCCAAGAGTTGAAAACTCGCCTAGTGACTGCACCTGTTCTTACCTTACCTTCAGGTACGGATGGTTATACTGTATTTAGTGATGCTTCTCATAAGGGTTTGGGGTGTGTTTTAATGCAGAATGGGAGAGTTATTGCTTATGCTTCCCGACAACTGAGACCACATGAAAAGAACTACCCAACCCATGATCTGGAACTTGCTGCAGTAGTATTTGCGTTGAAAATCTGGCGTCACTATCTGTATGGGGCAACATGTGAAGTATATACCGATCACAAGAGCCTGAAGTACTTCTTCACACAGAAAGAACTGAATATGAGGCAGCGGAGATTGCTAGAATTGATCAAAGATTATGACCTACAGATTCTGTACCACTCGGGAAAAGCCAACACCGTTGCCGATGCATTGAGCCGGAAGTCGATTGCAAATTTAGCTTGTTTGCTCACTGGACAGAAAGAGTTGCTTTGTGACCTTGAAAAATCTGAAATTGAAGTTGTTTTGAGAGAACAAGGTGGAACAATAGCTGCTATTTCTGCTCAACTGGCATTGATCGAAGAAATTAAAGAGAAACAGCAAACGGATGACTTCTTGAAAAAGATCATCGAAGAAAGAGAATCTAAACCGAGACCGGGGTTCAAATTTGAAAATAATGTACTGAAATTTCAAGAAAGACTGTGTGTACCGAATGATTCTGAATTGAAAAGAAGAGTTCTGCAAGAGGGCCACAACTCAAAATTTTCTATTCACCCAGGGAATACGAAAATGTACCAAGATCTGAAACAGAACTTTTGGTGGCCGGGAATGAAGAAAGAAATTGCCGACTTTGTATCAAAATGTCTTCATTGCCAACAAGTAAAAGCGGAACATCAGCGACCCGCAGGCTTACTGCAACCCTTACCCATACCGGAGTGGAAATGGGAGCATATCATGATGGATTTTATCATTGGATTGCCTCGCTCTAGAAAATGTATGGATTCAATTTGGGTTATTGTTGATAGACTGACCAAATCCGCTCACTTCTTACTTGTCAAGACAATTTATAATGCGGACAAATTGGCTATACTCTATATTGATGAAATCGTTAGACTACATGGAGTGCCTGTGTCTATAGTTTCTGACAGGGATTCGAAGTTTACATCGAGATTTTGGCAAAGCCTACAGACTGCACTGGGTACCGAATTGAGACTAAGTAGTGCCTATCATCCTCAGACAGATGGCCAGTCAGAGAGGACCATCCAAACTCTTGAGGATTTATTGAGAATGTGTGTCCTTGATTTTCAGGGAAACTGGGAAAGCCATTTGCCATTGGCTGAATTCGCCTATAACAACAGCTTTCATTCAAGTATTGGTATGGCGCCTTTTGAGGCATTGTATGGCAGAAAATGTAGATCTTCGATTTGCTGGGCAGAAGTTGGAGATGGGCCTTTGCTTGGGCCCGAAATTGTTTATGAAACGACTGAGAAAGTGAAATTGATACAACAGAGACTGAAAATTGCACAGAGCCGACAGAAAATTTATGCAGATGTCAGAAGGCGAGACAGAGAATATGAAGTGGGTGATCACCTGTTTGTGAAAGTGACACCGATGAAAGGCCAGACTCGTTTCGGAGTCAAGGGCAAGTTAGCGCCCAGATACGTCGGATCGTATGAGATTATTGAGAAAATCAATCTGGTGGCGTATCAAGTTGCGCTTCCTCCTGAAATGGAGCATATGCATAACGTCTTCCATATTTCGATGTTGAGAGATTATCTCCGGGATCCTTTCCATGTGATTGAGCCTACTCAGGTAGTGTTGAGTGATGACTACACTTACGAGGAACGACCTATACAGATTGTAAACAGACGGATCAAGAAACTGAGAAACAAAGAGATCCCGTTAGTGAAAGTTGACTGGCAAAACCATGGTGGTGTGTATGCCACTTGGGAAAGGGAAGATGACATGGCTAAAAGATATCCTGAACTGTTTCCACTGAACCTTGTTTTCTTCCAGAATGAAGGTAACTCGAGTTTAGAGGACTAAACTCTTTTTAAGGAGGGGAGACTGTAATAACCCTCATCACTGATCACCGATTAGTTATCGATTACTGCTAAACTGAGAATGATTATGATTGGTAATTGAACTGACTGGATTACTGAACTGATTGACTGAAATCTGAACTGAATCGACTGAATATATATATCTGTTTGAATTGCATTCTATCTGTTTGACTGTGTGATTATCTGTTCATGTTTATATGTTTAAACTGTAAATTGAAGGCCTTATCGGTGGCCGAACTAGAAATCGATTAGTGTTTTATGATCATCATAATTTATGTGATTTTATGGTATAATTATTGAAAAAGTGATTTGGTATGATTAAAGTAGATTAAAATAAGCTAATTCAAACAAGTTGCCTTATTTACGGAATTGCCATTTTGAGTGGGCCACTATCTAACATCTATAGGAGCCTTGTATACACTTAGACTAACATTTTCTCCAGCCATTTTGAGCTCACCACCGAACTAGAGAGGGAGAAAGTGAGGGAGTTGAATTGTTCTTGTTGATTTGCTTGGAAATTGGAAGAATTGTTAGAGAATTGCCTATTTGAACTTCTAGTCTTGCATTGGAGGCCTAAGGTAGGGTAATTACCCTTTTGTTTTCTTGAAATTGAGCTTCTTCTTGCATGATTAATGGGCCTTTAGTGATCTAAGGCTTGTATTGGGTCAATAGTGTTAATTTAGAGCTCAATTGTTGCATGTATGGCATACTCTTGCATTTTTGAGCTAGTTCTTCATAAAATTGGACATGCATGCTCATATTTTTACAATAGACCATGAACTTACCATGTTTTTGAAAGATTTGGCTCATTAGAGCATGTTTTGGAACTTGGAAGTTGTTTAAAGTTCATGCATGTCATGTTTGGATCATGTTCATGGAAATGGGTTTGAATTTGGATTTAATTGACTCACCCTTGGGCTTTGATTTCACAAATTGAGCTTTGAAACTTGTTGTATATTGAGTTTAGATGTGTTTTTCAGAAATTGGGCCCAAGAGATCGAGTTTTGAGCTTAGAAATGCTTGGTTTGAGCTTGGGAGGCAAATCTGGAAATTCCAGAATTTGGCTTCTACGCTCGAGCGAAGGATTCTACGCTCGAGCGACCACCGTTTACTCGAAGCACCACTCGAGCGAAGGAATGGTGGCTCGAGCGTAAATTTCAAGCTCTCAGAATCTTGGTGCACGCAGACGCACGCTCAAGCGAGAGAACCTACGCTCGAGCGAGGATTGTGTTTTACGCTCAAGCGAGCGTCGAGCGAGCATCGAGCGGAGTTTTTCAACATCCAGCACTTTTTGCATTTTTGCAGACCGCTCGAGCGAGGAAGTCCACGCTCGAGCGACCCTACTGTTTTGACAAGCTCGCTCGAGCAAAGAAAGCCACGCTCGAGCGAGACCCCTGTTTTCTGAAAATTTTGTAACGTCTTTCTAAGTGCATCTTTGCATCCTCATTCCATCCTAGGCATTCTTAGGCCTAGTTTAAGGCATCTTATTGAGGATATAGATGTAGAACACACCGAGGCAAATTAGGGATTACGTTATTATCTTTTCCAACTGTGTAGCTTAGTGTGTGTTCAATCTGTAAACTGTGTAGGGTTGGCTTTCCGAGAGGACGCTCTAGCTTACCGTAGCCCAGAACTCTGTGAGTAACAATTGTGTAAAGATATGTTCAAATGATTATCTTTTGAATACTGAACTGAACTGTTTACTGAACTGGTATTGTTTACTGAATGAATATATGTCCTATATTCTGAACTGTACTGTGGCATCCTTAGCACCTACTGTTTACTGTTACAGTTACAGAGATCTCTGTCGGTTCCCTCGTGGAACCACTACTGTTTACTGATTGATGGCCATCATTACTGTTCGGTCTTTAAGACCTACTGTTTACTGCTATGCTAATGGATGTACCACATATGACTGAAAGACTGAATTACTGATTTAATGAACTGTTTTCATTACTGTAAGGACATTCATTCTAATCCCTTTACGCATTGTGTTATTCACTGGGCTTTAGCTCACTGCTCATATATATATGTAGGTGTACAGGCACCGGACCAATGCTAGAAGCGTCGGGGTAAACTCCAGTTTTGTCAAGCCAACCAATGTGCCTCACCGCGAGGTTCCGAGCCTGCCAAGCTATGGCTTAGGGGTGTTTTTATTTCCCCGTTTGTCTCTGCACTGTTTTGTAATACTGTATAGACTGGCAGCACTATACTGTACTGTTAGTAGGGATTAAGTCCCTGTACTGAATGATTGTAAATATTGTGCATAAACTGTTCTGTACTGAATGTTTATATGTATAAAAAGTCTTTTTGCATACAGACCGTCACAGCTCATTGGACATTATTTTATTACTGTATTGGCTTCCGCCATGCCCCTATACTCTGTATTATTGTATTACTGTTAAGCAGGCCTTCGGTAATCTAGGATTACTGGACGGTTACGGTGCTAAACCCATAGGGGCGGGTTTGGGTCGTGACATACCCTGTCCTAGTTTTGTCAGGAACTAGGGTTCACTACTCAAGCAAAGTGTTTCACATAATCCTAAATTTGGGTAAGCAACCTATCCTAGTTTGGAACAGTCTCTACGGCTTTCGATATGCAACTAGGCCGATTGGTCAAAAAGGGTACCTCAACAAGACTACCTAATATACCTCTCACACCTAACACCGAGAAGTGAAAGGAGGATCAAACGGTACGGCAGTAGTCCAGATCCAAGGGTTGTGTTCCCATCGTGGCAGAGCCCGCAACCGGTCAGCCTTTTGGCAAGCTTTTCTAAGTAAGCCTCCGACAAACCGTTCAGGAATAGTAGATGGCAAACATTGTGACTTAGGCGCACCGATGCAAATGTAAATGCAAAGAAACACGTAAGTGTAGAAAAAAAGTCATATCATGAGTTCGAGTCAAGTTCTCTAAATCCCCAATAGAGTCGCCAGAAACTGTAGCTCAGCTTTTTCGCGCCCCCTTTTGGAAACTCAAAAAGAAGCCCTACAGTTTGGACTCCCATGGTTCTAAATCTAATTTCACAAGTGAAATTAGAAATTGATAAACACCAAAGAGTCCAAATCTGACAAATCTTTTGGAAAATCAATTTTAGAATAAAAAATGCCAAAATTGGACTGCTTTGCCAGATACAAAGTCGCCACCTAAATATTTTATTTTCGGAGAAATTTAGGAAACCCATGACTCGTACCAAAGGCCACGTGTCCGTCATCACCAAAGTTGCCTCAGTTCGAGAGTTTATCAAGTAAGCATTTAGCCTCATGGCAAGCAAGCTAGATATGGTAGCATTCACAATCATGCAAATATGCTAAAGCGTAAAACTCATCTAGTACTCCAAGCTAAGAAAACATGAGTTAGAAAAATATGCATGATTCCTAACTATACAAGATGACTAATGCAACACATGCGATATGCAATTAGTAGGTTTGGCTACTAATATGGCATATGATTCGATTTGATAACATGCGGTTAAACACGTATTCAAATAAGATATTGAGATAACAATGCAGTTTGAATGATGCGTCGAGCCTCAGTGCATGCAAGACAAGATGAATGGATGCAAGCATAAGGTATGCTAATTGAAACGTGACCCTAATCTAACCATCAAAAGCGATTAAGTAAAAGGGAGAAAAACGTGGGGTTGGAAGACATACACATTATTACATTTTGCTCTCACGAAAGAGAGTCCGAATGAATAAAGCAAAACTAACTAGCAACTAATTAGGGCTAAGCTAATTAAGCTAATTACACTAATTATTACAAACCAAATGAATAACTAGCTAAACTAATTAACTAATTATTACAACACTTGAATGAATCAACTAGTAAGCTAACTAATTAATTTACAACACAAATGCAAGTAAGCTAAGCAATTAAACTACACTGCCACTACTTCGTCTCGGGAAGTGAAGGATACACATGCTCGGTTTTTGCCTGAAAAGACCTCCGTTTTGCTCTCGAAAGCCTCTGTTTGCAGAGTTGAACATTCCCAGAACTTTTCTACTCCACCTTACCAATATACTGTTGAAGTTTACATCAGTGGCCTGCCGGCCATGGATGAATGCTGTCGGCCACATGTTGGCCAAGAAGGTAGTCTGCCGGCCATCTATGGTGCACTGTCGGCCACTGATGCACTGGATCACCGTGCTGCAACGGATCACCATGCTGCAACAGAGTACAAATAGAGCAAAAAGAGGGTTTTTCCAGGGATTATCTGCACAATTCACCTCTCATTTTCATGGACAAATCTAAGGAGTTGTGAACTTAAACCACAAACCACCAATCTAAGTAATTTCATTGCATGATGGCTTATGATTCAAGGTGTGTAAGCTGAATGAATGCAAAACAAGACACTCAAGAACCATCACCCTGTCATGCATGATCAAGGGCAATGGAGACCTAGGAAACTTAAGACATTTCATCACTTTGAGTATGAAATGTCCCAATTTTCCTTGTGTTCAATTAACGTCCGATTGAACACACAACACACAAGTTATTATCTTGCTCAATTTTAGTCCCAAGTTGTTAGTTATTCATTTTAACTTTACCAACCATTACTTAGTCAATTAAGTCCAAATGGTGAATTAGAGTCCTCTAATGGAAAGAAGGCTCAAAACACAAGTTGTTTTCGGTATGAAAGAAGTCTCATACCGTTGGTAATGAACCCCCAAAGGGATTAAACCATTAAGCATGAAACCTCAATTCCACACTTAGGCAAACAAATGACTTGAAACAACTTTCAAAGTAAAAGGAAAAACCAAGAAAGGAGGGAGGTTGCAGAGGTGATTAGTGCTGAAAATAAGTGCAAAACAACACCAAATCATGCAATCAACTCAAACAAGAGGTGTCTAATGGCCTAAAACACCAAACTTGTGAGGACTATTACACTATAACCATGCAAGACAAGACTCAACAGACCCAAACAGCCTAAAATAGAGCTAAAGCAGTCTAAAATAGAGGCAAAAACATGCTGAAACAAAGCTACAAAAAGCTAGAAAATCATGCTAACATATGGAATTAACTAGGCTAGTAAACAAGACACAAGGAGGGAGGCTAACCCCTCCAATTTTAGAATTCAAAACAAGTTTTTTGCCACTGAAATACTCTAAAATTCAGTGGTTAAGGGCCCAAAAAAGATTGTTTAAAAATGGGAAACACTAGTGGAGAAGCCTTACAAACAAGGTACAAAGAAGGGTGAACCACCCCTACCTTAAAATGGCTTAAAACCACAAATTTCAGCCCATTTTGACAGAGTTTTTAAAGCTCAAGAATAGCTCAAAACAGTGGGAAAAGAAAGGAAAACAAGTGTACCAAAACAAGTTAAAAGATTAGTGTTATACCTCTTGAAGCCAAACACCACTTTAGGCACAAATGTAAGCCAAAACCATATTCAAGAGCTCAATCAAGACCTCAAAGGACCTCAACTCAAAGGTGATCACTTTAGGTTAAGGATTGATATGCAAAAGTATAGTGTATCTAAAACTAAGCACAAAATTTCAAGGGAGAGAGAAATGTAGAGAGATAGAGAGAATTTTTGAGTCTTAAATCTTCCAACCTCAAAACATGAGAGAGAGCCTCCTTATATATAGAAAACATGAATTCTATACAAAGAGATCCAGCCCTCAACGTGTGGGCAGATGCAAGCGTCTGTGCAACCAGCTGGCACAAAATATCTGTAGAAAACATTGGTGGCTGATTGGCCATCAGTGATGGCCAGCAAGGCACATTGATGGTCGGCAGACCAGAAGCTCTGGCCGACAACCTTCATAGATGGCCGGCAGGCCACCAAAAACTACAAGGGAGAAAGACCAAGACATGGTCCAAAAATGAGACGAAATGTATGCAGGGTTTGAAAGGCTCAAACTTATGGCGTTCCGCCGAGGACCTCGAGCGCTTGGTGAGCAATCAGACTTGTTATCAGATGTACCTGCAAGAACATCCAAGTCTTAAAGGACCATAAAAATTGGGATGTCTACAAAAAGGTCCCACTATTTGAATTGAAGAGTGTTATTTGAATTAAAGATTGTTGCATGGACTTGTAAAACTCACTATATCTCTCGTTTTTATAATACAAATTATTTATTTTGTAAAATTTTTTTTGTGTATATTATTTACATACAAAAATGTCAATTCAAAAATTGTAATCAGTTCAATTTTTCACATTTATCAAAAAAAAAAAAAAAAAAAAAAAGAATATGTTTTTAGAAATATACTCGTGGCCTATTTTTTTAAAGATAAATGTAATAAACTCAATAAATTATAATTATTAGATCGATTTAAATTTTTTTTTTATGAACGATATATATAAATTATTTTATAAAATAAAAAATTCAAATTATTGAAGCATAACTAATGATGAGTCCTATTAATCCAAATGAAACCATTCCATCCAAATATCATAGACTGAGGGAAGCCGAAGCTTTCAATAAAAAAAATGTCACAAATCTTGATGGATACACATAATTGTATATTTGAGGCCAAGGTGAGAGTTTTAATTGACTTTTATAATTATTTTGAAAGTCAAAATCATAACTACATCCCTCAACCTTCATAATCAAAATAATTTTGATAAAAAATATTTAATTTTAATTTTATTATTATTCTTTTTTCGTCTTGATTGAGATGAGAAAAAATTTGTAAATGTGATAATAGGATTCTTTTTGGGTTAAACAAGAAATGTCATTTCTCTCTAATTTTTTACTATTTGACTTAGAAATCAAGATAATTGATTGTATTCTTTATAAATAATTTAAGATAGGTAAATTACATTGAACTCTCTTCAAGTTTGAAAAAAGCAAAATAAAATTCATAATTTTAACATAATTATATCGAATTTCCTTTTAGTAAGATTAAAGAAACCTAAACTAATACAAGCAGTATAAAAATACAATTATAAAATAAAGTAAAATATACATTTCAGTGTAAAAATGTTGACTATACAATTTTTTCATTAATATGACTACTGAGTGTTATGTGAATTAAAATAAAAAATGTGAATTAAAATAAAAAAGGAGTCTCATGTAATTATGTTAAACATGTGAACCTTATTATATTTTCTTCATATCTCATGAAAGGTTAGTGTAATATATACTTTGAGATTTGTTATTTTTTATTTATATTTACAAATAATTTTTTACTATTATTTGATTTCAAAAAATCATTTTGACTAATAATTATTTTTATATGTATACACATTATGGCGGAGGTACAACAATTGAGACCCCTTTTCTACTTGGGGCTTAGGCATAGTCTAAGGTCATCAAGTGGCCTATAGGGCAAAATACTTGAGTTCGGATCTTTTGTAGTATGTTCCTGTAGTGTTTCAAAGCGATGTTGTTTTGAGATAAATTTTTTTTTAAAAAAAAGAAAAAAGAAAAAAAGAAACAAAGAGAGAAAGAAGAAAGAAGGCATCAACAGTGCCACTCTCTAGTGACCTCACCAACGCGACCACCCACCACTGCCATCTTCACCCACTGACGCCACACCTCCCCACCATCGCTACTGCAACTCACCTTCCTCTCATCCCACCTCCTTCATTTTTCTTCTTAGGCCTAGTTTGGGAAAAACTAAAAAAGTCAAAAAGTTGCTAAAAAGTCAAAAAGCCAAACAATTATATAAAAAAGTCCAAGATTTTATTTATTTTTTGCATGTTTTTCCGTAAAAAATAAAAAAAATTATCCTAAACGTACTAATTTTTTTACCTCATATTTTAGCAAAAAAGTCAGAAAGTTACTATGAAATAGTTTATTCCAAAACCAACCCTTATTCTTTTTTCTTTTTTTTCTTCCTCATTTCTCTCTCTAAAAACAAAACTCACCAGCGCAAGCCTTTCTGGCAACCTCACCAACGCGACCACCCATTGTTGTCGCCACTCACCAACGCCACCACCTCCCTGCCATTGCCATCGAAACCACATGCCTTTCATCCAACATCCTTTATCTTCTCATTCTTTTTCATATTCCCCATCATTCTCTCTCTCTAAAAATTACCAAACGAACTAGCGTAAGCCTCTCCAGCGACCTCACCAACGCGACCCCCCACCACTGCTACCCTCATAGTCGGTGCCCTCTAACCTCCTCTCCCCCACACAAGCTCCAATCAATCTCATTCTAATGTAACCGCCATGAGGCATCTTCTCTCTTTCTCTCTCTCTCTCTCTCTCTCTCTCTCTCTCTAGATCTACTTCTACTCCATCGCCGCCATAGCCCATATGAAACTCTAACCTCTTCGATCGAGAGAAGAAGAAGAAAACGAACATGAAGGAAGATGTGGATTTGCAACGATGGTGTTGTGGGGATCAAAAAGCTAGGAGTTATAGTGGAGGGGCTGTAGACGTTGTAATGGTGTAAGCAGGGGTAGGGCTATGTATAGTTTAGTGGTGTCAATTGACACCACTGAACTTTCAAATTTTGTTCAAATATATATGGAATTTTATCTAATAGTTTTGGATTTTAACAAAATGACCCCAGTGTTTGGAGATATTCATTGTTTAGTGATGTCAATTTTAACAAAATGACCCTAATGAATCTAGATAAATATCACATATATCACATATACTTGGAGCTATTCATTATTAAGTGGTGTCAATTTTAGCTCAGTGTTCATTCGCTCCATCAACACTTCATTCAATAACACTTCATTATCTAACAACCATTGTTGCATTGCCATTGATGCATTCCTTCATTTGTTTTCTCTTTCTCTCTCTCTTTGAGAGACCCGACTGAGTGGAATTTCTAGCTATGCCACTGGGTGTAAGTTACTGGAGATAGGTTTAAGATAATAGTGTCTTCTTTCTTCTTATTCTTCTCTCGATTTTTGCTTTGTTTTTTTCTTTTGTTTTTGTGTTTTTTTGTGGTTTTTTTATTTATTTTTTAAAGTTTTGTCCCAAAATGATGTCATTTTTGGGCACTAAAAGAATGCATTACAGGAAGACATTACAGAGGATCTGGACTCAGAATACCTAGCATTGCCTAGTCCGACCCATCCAACTTGACTCGGCCCACTTCCTTGCCCAAGCCATAAATAGTGGTTTAAGGCTTTCGTTAATGGGCTGTAACCCGAGCATACCTCGAACCCTAATGTACAAGGGCTTGCATGGGCAAGTCCAACCCGACCATCCTACTATTATTGTCAAACTAATTAACACAATAAAATAATATAATAATATAAAGTGCTACAATAATCATATTTATATATTATATTAGGTCTATTATGTGATGTGTTTACAAATATGACTATTATAACATTACTTATTTTAAAAAGAAAAAAGAAAAATTAGACTTCAACATATTTTCAAAAAAGTAATTACAAATACATTGAAAAACTTATGTTTTTAATTATCAAAATTGATCAAATTTATACTAATTTGTAATTGTTTTTTTAATATTGCAGTAATCTATAATTTCTCCAAAAAAACAAAAAAGGCAACTACGGAAACATATTGTGCGTGTTTGGGAAGTGAGTTTTTATGTAGATTTTATTAGATGTAGGTTTTTATTAGATAAAAATTTTGATGTTTGGGAAGATAGTTGAGTTTTTATGTAGTTGGATGTGATGTTTGTGAGAGAAAAAGTGAAATGATTATGGGGTTGGATGTGATATTTTGTTTGGATGTGTTTTTTTTGGTTTTGCAAAACTTTTGTCTTTTAGTGAAAAAAATGAGAAAAAAATTTGGGAACTTTGTTCCCAAACACCACCATTATGAGAAAATTGTATTGAATCTAGTGCAAAAAAATGGTATCCGTGGAAAAGTTCATCCTACGCCAGTAACCAAACAAACCTACAACAATTCAACTTCAACTTCTACAATGCCTTCACAAGAGGAGGAGAAATAAACAAGCTCCAAATAGCATATCCCAAACCACCCAGCGCAAGTTTGCATTAGTCCTCAACCCACCACCACTACTCGGAACATCCGACGCGGTCGGAGGGTCCACGTAGGGCGCAAGAGCAGGCAAGACGAGGCTCGGGGGGAGGCCAAGGCCGTAATTCACGACGATCTGGAAGGCCATCCCTTGCTGGCACTGAACGGCATTGTCGGCGTTGGAGTAGTAGTAGTTCGTCCCTTCTTCGGTCAACGGCACAGGAATAATCACCGGCACTCCGGACTGGTTGTTGCCTCCGCCGTACTCGAACGTGTCGTCCGATGCATCGTCCATGATGCAGCTATGGTAAATCGTCTCGTTGTAGGTTTGGATCACTGTCTGATTCGTATTTGTGTTGAATACTACACACACCACAATGGAGAAAATTTTGATATGAAAATGTAAACGAATCAAATCAAACTAAGAAAATGGAAGTATGTTCTGTTGTTTGTTTGACGAGAAACTGGCGGAAGGGGAAAGAAATAAACGATTGATATTCATTTCGTTAAAATGCTGTGTGTTTGGATTGTGAGAAAATGAGTTAAAGCAAGAGCTCTGTTTTTTTTAGATAGAACAAGAGACTATTGGGAAGTAATTATTTTAGTTATTTTTAATTTTTTAAGGAGAAGATAAATAAAAAAATAAAAAAATTAATATGATGATTTATATTAATTTTTAACTTTTTAACTACGTTGCCTCATTGCCAAACAAGGCCGGAGATATGATGTAGAAGTAAGAAAATTCGTTTGGAAAATGGATTGACTTTTTTAACTTTTTTTTGACTATTTTAATCTAAAGTTAAAAAACTTGATTTAGAAAGGACTTTTAACTTTTTTAATTTTTTTATAAGAAAAAGAATGTAATGATTATGACTTCTCAGACGAAGCCATAAATATTCTCAGACGAAGCCATAAATACTCTTACCAACTGAACCTAGAAGAACTACAGAGGACTTGGGATCAATAGATTTTATTTATTTTTATTCATTCTAACTTCAATCAAACTAGAATAATGTTACCCATCATATAATAAATATTATAAAAAAATTTATAAAATTAATTTAAAGGTAATAGTATAACATATAATAAAATACTATAAACTAATTCAAAATGAAAAATCTTTACGAAAACGTCTCATGATATATATTTCTTTCGTGATACTTAATCAAACAAAGGGAAGATAGTATTGACCTTGAATTGAGTAGATCATGAGCAGGATGAGGTCTGAAATTTTGATTAGGTAACTAAAAACTAGTTTATTTTGCTTCCTATACCCGCATTTTCATGGGAATCAAACAGAGACCCCAGAACTGATCATCAAATAGATCAGTAAACTTTCTCTCACCTTACTATTTCCCCCATTTTCTCGGTAAATAAACAGCAGATCAGGCAGATAAACAAAAATAAAATAGAAAAAGTGTGGGAGTTTACTTAGATAGTCTCCGAGATTGAAGGTTTGAGAGGCGGCCCAGGAAGTGTAATTAGCGGAGGAGGTGTTGGCGGTGGTGTTGAAGAACCACCCGGAGGCGCCGCCGACGGTGTGGTTGGTGTATTGAGTGGCGGCGGGGGTGTCGGATGCTACGGCGGTGATCGAAAGAGCTAAGAGCGTTAGATATAGCATGGTCGCCATTGGCATGGTTTGTTAGGCGACCTTTGAATTTTGAATCTATGATCTGAAAATTGAGAGATGGGATAAGTGTAGAGAGAGATTCTTATTTGACTTTTGTACGATGGAATCGTGGAAGGCATTTGCCAGCCAGAGCGCCGCTCTTTCCGTTGCGATACACGTGAGTCTCGATTTTCACCATGTTCTGGAATTTTGGTAAATTATATACACTTTTTGTGATTTATTTAAAATATATATATATATATATATATGACCTTTTATAATTTGAAAAAGTATATATATGATCTTTTATAATTTGAAAAATTATAAATATTTTTTTATCAAAAAATTTTATTTTTCATAATTAATTAAAAAAATAAAAATTCTAACTGCTCTCGTATACAATAATAAAATCACATGAATTATTAATTGAAATAAATTTCTGACCATCATTAAAAATTATTAATTGATTTGATAATTTATTAATAAAATGACCATTTGTTAGGAAATTAAAAATTTTAAGGGATATAATGTAATTTTTAAAATGAAAAAATTACTCATAAATCCTATTTTAGTAAATGTTACACTCATTAGTCCTGAATGTTTTTTATTAAACCATTTAGTCTTGATTATTTTTGGTATATCGTCAAGCAAACATCAGCAACATCTTTGTGAACATTCAAGCACATCATCAACATCGAATATTCAGAAACATGAAGACCATGTTCAAACATTCAGAACATTCAAGAACATTGAACATCATCGAATCTGGTGTTTATGAAAAACATTCAGAACATTGAACATTGAACATTGAGATGTTGCTGATGTTTATGAAAACATTGAACATTGAGAACATTGAACATTCAGAACATTGAACATTTATGAAAACATTCAGAACATTGAACATCATCAACAAAAACATTCAGAACATTCAGAAGATTCAGAACATCAAGAACATTCAGAACATCAACAAACATCGAACATCAACAACATCGACCATGTTCAAACATCATCGAACAAGAACAAATTGAGATCCTCTAGCTCCGATAATCTCACCCATGGTCAGAGAAAATCAAGAACAAGAACACCTTTGTCGTGGCCTAATCGTCGGGAATTACTGCCACGATGTCCTCATCAAAGACGACGTCGTAATCGCCGATAGCCTTGGCGGCGCCGCGGCCTTCATCTCCGCCGTCCTCGACGGCTTCTCTATTCCCTCCGCCTACGTCTCTAAGGTCGGTCTCGACTTCGCCTACGATGTTAATCACCACCTCATCGTCTCCTCCTCACTCACCACTCTCTTCCACGCCCATTTCTCTTCCGAACCCACAGAATCGAGACGCCAAGATCGGGTCCTCAGGCGGGTCCGATCCTGCGATCCGATTCTCCCATCGGATCTTCCCATCGGAGACGGCGGGTTCCGTGGTGGTGGTGGTCGTCGTGAGGGTTGATACTGAAGATTGATGAGAATTGAATCTCTTTCTTTATATATATATATTTATATATATCCATCTTCATTTTTTCAGATCTGGGTTTGTGTGTTTAGGGCTAATAAATTATGATGATGTTTGATCAAACAAATTGTTATGATGATTGTTTAATCGTTATTTTGATGTTTAATCATTATTTAAAAAATTATTTAATCGTTATTTTGATATTGTTTTGATGATGATGTTGTGATGTTTGATGTTGTTTTGATGATGATGTTTGATGTTGTTTCGATGATGTTACTCATAAATCTAATGTTTGATATTTGATGGATAATGTTTGATGTTTGATGAATAATCCTAATGTTTAATGGTTCAAAATCTGTGTTTGATGTTTGATGAATAATCTTAATGTTTAGTGGTTGATGTTTGATGAATAATCCTGACGTTCCTAATGTTTGATGTTGGATGAATAATGTTTGATGTTTGAAAAGAAGGGAAATCATAAAAAGGCCTATAGTAAGCTTCTTGAGAAATAGGACCTATTAGTCCAACAAAAAACCTTCGCGACTAAATGGGTTAACATTCCCAAATTTGGGATTTATTGGTGCTTTTCCCTTTTAAAATCACAAGGAACAAATCATATTTGAAGCAAATCTCAATAAGTGTATTTTGTAATTTATCCAAAAAATAATTACATAAGTTATGAACAAAAAAATTATGATCTTTGTTCAGTTTGAAATCGGACTGGAGTGTGTTGTTAAGCTTCTGTGGGCCCATCACGGAGCCCATATCGATAATTTGAACAGTTCGATGTGTAGAACTCATTGAGTACTTCATCCCTGCAAAATATTACATTGATCAGATATCGATAGTGACTTGATCAAATCAAATTTGTGTCAACGGGTAATTATGATTTACAAATAAATTGTTCACACAAATGTGATATGATCAAGTAACTATTGATATCTGATCAATGTGATTTTTTACATGGATAAAGTATTCGACAAGCCCTACCTATTGACGGTTTGGATCATTAAAACAAATCCAAAGTGGGCCAGACTAGACCGTCCGGTTGGATAATCCAACTGGAGACGGTTCAAATCTAATAAAAAATAATTATATAATTTCTTTTCCGATCTTGTTCGATTAAACTACATAAACGGAAGAAAAGAAAAATTGTTTCCTGATATATTATTAAATTAATCTTTATGTGTGCCTTATTTTTTTCTATATTTAAACAGGTAATTTTGGTATTATAAGATAATAGTAAGTAGTTGATTTCTTTTATGGGTAACTCTACTTACACACGTAGAGAGAGACACACATACATAGAAAACCCGGACTTGGAAGAAGAGGGAGAGAGAGCCCATATTTGGAAGAAGAAAAGGAACGAGAGAGGGAAAGCGTGTTGCTGTGGAGAGGTGCTAGGATGGTTGCCAGAAGTGTTGAATGTCTCGCGATGAAGGAGGACGTCGGTGGAAAGAGAGCTGGAGAGGGAGTGCTGCTTTGGGGGTTGCCGGAGGGGTTGGATGGCGGAGCTGATCGATTTCAAAGATGCAAATATGGATGGTAGTCTTGTTACCTCTATATAATTAATGTGTGTGACAAATTAAAAGTTAATACTTTTCATTCACATTATTATGGGATTAATTGTGAAAAAAAATAAAATATTATGAGTCTCAAACGTTTTTCTAGTTTAATTGGAGTGCTTTAAACAATAGAAAAATTGTAAATCAGTGATATTTTCAAAAAAATATTTACAAATTAATAAATTTTTTTATAGTTTTAATTATTAAAATTGATAAATTTTAACATTGATTTATAATTTTTTTATAAACTTGCACAGAAATGCAATTTTTTTTCAAAAACAACTCTATAACTAATAGGCATTTTGCCTAACAAAAATACATAGAAAAGTACATGATATATTTTTCCAAAGGAGAAGGATCCCGTTCCGTCTAGATTTTGGATTTGAGGGCACTGTTTAGACTTGTGGAGTCCACCACGGGCCCTGTTTCGATAATTTGAACCGTTTATTTTGTTGGACACTATGTTATTTCATCCCTACAAAAAATTAGGTAGATCTGATAATTGTAACTTGTTTAATTTTTCACTAAAAAAATAGACAACAATTGTGTTATTAAAAACAAATCATATATTTTTTTAATGACAAAAGCAATAAATTAAATAAGTTACAGTTGTCATATCGACTTAATTTTTTATGTGGATAAAATATACAAAGTGCTCGACAAAATGAACAATTTGAATCATCAAAACATGACCCATGATGGACCTCACAGATCCAAACAGTGCCCTCTAGTTTAAAATATGGATCGGTGAGAATCCTCCTTTTCCAAATTACTTTGCATTGTATATACTCTAACATTACTTTTTATTCTTAAAATTAATTTATATAGCCTTTAAGACTCTTCGAGTGTGTTTGATTGAGGAGATTAGGGGGAGATTATTTACTGTTCGGATTGCTTATCCGAAGGAGTGAGTAGTCCATCATTTTTTTTTTTTTTAGTCCGCCGGATATGGAGTCTGGCCGGACTCCTTATCTCCTATACGGGGGATTATACTATCTCGAGGGAGAGGGGACAATTTTGGAGGAACTATTTACTGTTTGGATTAGATGGTAAAATGACTATTTTGACACTCTACTATTTAATTATGTATTATATTTAGTAAAATTCAGTAAAATTTAAATGTCTCAATTTAAAAATAAAATAATTTTATTTAACTTTTTATTGATGTTTTATTTTTTATTTTTAAATAATTTTTTATAGATATTTTATTGATGTTTTATTTTAAATTTTTGTTTATATTTTATTTATTTTTATTATTTAAATGTTAATAGATGTTTTATTTAAATTTTATTATTTAATTATTATTATTTTTAAAAACAAATTTATTTAAAATTTTAATTAAAAAATAACATATATTTTTATTGATATTTTATTTATTTAATTTTAAAAAAATAATTTTATTTAATTGTGTGAAAAATAAAATAAAATATTTTTATTTAATCTAGCTAAAAATAATTAAAATATTAAAGATATGTTTAATATTGTTATTACCTAATAAACAATTGAAAAAGGGTAAAATAGTCTTTTGTTCATTTATCCTATTCAATCCGTCTGACATCTAATCTTATGAAAAAACAAACACAGGATACATATCTAATCCAACTAAATAGTCCGGAGATTCACAGTCCCAGGACTCAGGTCCGATAGATTCTAATCCCCCTTTATCCAGTTCGTCTAATCAAACACACCCTTCGAGTATAGTTATGCAAGAGGAAATGAGATAAAATATCTATTATATTATATCACTAAAATTTCATTCTATGATAAGGCTAAATAAAATGCTTAAAATATTCTAAATACATCTTTGCTTTCAATTTTTTTTTTTTTTGGGGGTAATACTTTGATTTTAAGTGCTCAAATATTAGTATAAGTTATCATCTATGAAATGATATTTTAAATTGGTGGAAATTCTACTATATACATTCTTACAATATGCATTTATATTTTATATCATTTTCTTTTTAATTTATGACATTATTTTAGTTATAATTCATTAGATTTTTTTTATTATGCCTCATGTGTTATTTAGTTAAGACTTTTTTTTTAAATTATGATTTAAAAAATATAAAATTATATTATTTTTTTAATTATAAAATATATACTATATACATCCTTTAAAGGGGTATACTATAATCTTTCCCTTTAACTGGAGATACTATTCATGACAAGGATTCTCTCCTTTCCTTTCCTTTCCTACTTGGCTCTTTCTTGCAATGGTCAAGATTCACTCTAAGAGAATCCAATAGACCAGATCATCTCAAAAATATTATTTTTTAATTTTTATTTATTTTTAATAAAGTGATTTGGACCGTTGAATTATCTTAGAGTGAATCTTGACCATTGCAAGGAGGGGATCAAGTAGAGACGCAACTTCTGTGATTGGAGATCCCATGAAGGAAGTTCAACGGGTAGGAACAATGCTTATAGTGTGACTCGTATTCCAGCACTTTAAAGAAGGAGACTTTATTAAATTTATTATTTATATTCTCCTGCTCATTCCTAAGATATCAGTGCTGATGTAAATGTGATGGTTAAGGAAGAGTATTTATTCTTAATGAATCTGAGGTGGGCATACTCTCGCAAGATAAACATCCGTCACTTCTATCTTTGGAGGATTCACCTAAGTGAGAGCATCGTGAAGCTGCGACCGTGGGAATAGGGCTATTTCCTAAAACTCTCATGAGAATCAAGATTGAGCACATAGCTGCTCATAGTGCTAACCCGTGCCACAGTTATGCTTCATACCATACGTGTGACATGTTGAATTCTGGTAAAAGGGATTTAGTTCAAGACCTGGTTCATTAAGATTCTTTCAGAATAAAATTGTTAACACTAAGTGAGGTTCAAGTCTAAAAAACACCTACACCCATTGTATGGTTTTAAAGTTGCCCATATTATTATTATGTTTTATTTTATTTTATTTATTTGACGGTTTAACAAAGTTTTGAATCTTGTGGGGGATTGTTAGAGATTTCTTAAAGCTTCAAAACTTTATTTTTTATTTTATTTTGTTATTCTTATTTGTATTTATTTATTTCTTTTAATAGTATTATTTGTTTGAATTTTTAAACTTGTATTTGTTTTCAAAATAAATGGGTGTGTCTGTTCCCAACAGACATCAAGGAGTCTATTTAAAAGATGACTCTTACTCAGGAAAAAAAAACGTATTCTGATTACAACTCTTTTTTTCTTGGCTATATCTTCCATATTTCTGGGCAACTGAAATAGACTTGGCAAATTCTTCTGGTGTAACTGTGTATTGTGTCAGATTCCTGTGAATTCTTAGGTTATATCTTGAAGTCGTTTGTGATCATTAGAACCTGCACGGAGGGAGCGCATAACGACTTTAGGACAACGTCTTTGACGTGCCTCTCCGAATCATACAGGCTATTTTCTTTATCTTCTTCTTATTCTGTATATATGTATATATAATTTATATTAAATTGTAAAAACTTTTGTAATTATGATTTGAGAGTATGAGTTGTATTTTGAGTTTGTGGGGTTTGGAATTATGATTTGAGTGTAGAAAATTTGTTTGGTAAAGAGTTTTGAAAATAGTTTTGAAAAGAGTTTTGATTTGAGTGGGGAATTGTTGAGGTGGCATTTGATATTTGATACAAAAATTTACAACTCATAACTAAACATACAACTCAAAATTATTTTAAAACACAAAAAATTTTAAAAATTTCAGAAAATATTTTTTTCGATTATATAAAAATTAACATATCAATTGCAAAAAAAAAAAAAAAATCACTATTCCGATCAACTGGCCGGACGATCGGTTAGGCAAAATTTTCAAAAAAAAAATTTCTAAAAAGCGTGGCTGAGACAGAGCTCTCTGTAGAGTTTTGAAAACGTGATTCTAAAACTCCTACCAAGCATCATATTCACATGTAGGTGTGAAATGACGTTTACAAAACACAACCAAACAGAGCCCTATTTTTTCAGAAACTGTTTTGCTTGCAATTTTATTCTATAAGTTGATTTAAAATAAGAATAATGCTTGGGACCCCCTTTTGGGGGTCACCCCCTCACCCCCTTTTGCCACGTGGCGGGTGGTGATTGGAGGAGCAGGAAAAAAAAGAAAAAGAAAAAGAAAATGGGACCAATGAGAGAGAGAGGGGGTCAAAAGGGGTGGGGGAAAAGGAGGGATGAATCATTGTTGTTAAAATAATTATTGTTAAATACCTACAACAATAAGTATACGTCAACCAGCACATTGTTAAGGTGTCGGTCAAAGTGACTGCTATAAATATTAGATGTGAGTCAAGAAATCACATAATGATGAGAAAATCATGGAAAGATAATTTTATAATATGATTTTTTTTATAATTCTTTTTTTTTTAAAACATATAATAATATTACTTAAAATTATAAAATTATAAAAATATTACAACCGCATTATTTATTTATAAAGAAATTTATATATTAACAATATTACATTCTCACAAAAATTATATTGAAAATACTCATAAAATTGCCTTATGAATCACAAATAATTTTTAGTGCGACCTATAATCTACAAACTTTAAATTTACATAATAAAATAATTTTCAAGACAAATTTATGGTAAATACTAATTACTATATATATATATTGTACAGGGAGCAAATATTCCGCAGAGCCCGTACTCCGTTCGTCCAAGCTCCTTGTCGATCCGATCGACTTGCGAACACAACGGCGGTGAGCTACCCGGCGGTGTGTGGCCGGAAAACCCTCCGACGGTCAAGTTAGTACATGCTCAGGGATATTGAGAGAGAGAGAGAGAGACGAGTTAAGTGTTTAGGTTGTTCACACCAAATAATATTCCATCATCAGCATGGGGGGCGCAGACACGCTTATATACTTTCTGCGCCCAAATCTGCTCCTATTAGTCTCTTGACACGTGGTGCTGCTCTCCCATCTGTCAGCACAAATCCTGCAATCACCACCTAATCAGGCCATACTAGCGGAGCTCGGCGGACCGCCGGAACCACCTCGGCCTTTCACGACCGCGCCGCGCAGCGCAGCGCACCAGAGTGTCCCACTCGCCGAGCTCCAGAACGACCGAGCTCGGCTGCATTCCGGTAAAGCCGAGTTCAAGATAGGTCCAGCCAGCAAACTGAAGGTCTTCCTGTCGCGCTAAACGCGTGAACCGTGGAATCTAGAATGGCAGGCAATCATCTCGGCCGAGCAACTCAAGTAGCCCGGCTTCCTCACAGACAAGCCTATGCAGCTCGGTCCTAATATGGTCCTGGGCTCCGACCGAGCAAAACCTTATCTGGAGAGCCCAAGCTTTCACGGCCCAAACATGTTTGGCTCCTCATTTTGCCCGGCCTTTACCATGGCCCATTCCAGCTCATAAATCTCCCTCTCATATATATATATATATATATATATTGTGTTTATAAATAGTGGCCCTGATTGGGAAGTTGGGTTTAATCTAAAATAGTCCATAAAAATAAAATAGGTTGAAATAGTCAATAAAACAAAATATAACACCCAAATTACAATCATTTCACTTTTTCTCTCACAATCATCAAATCAATTACAAAAAAAAAAAAAAAAACTATTATCCTTAAAACAATTTTTTTAGCCATGTTAAAATAGCTACGAAATCAACTAAAATAGTTTATTTCCAAACGAAGCCAGTATTGGTATTGAAATGGCACATTAACATCATCTTAGTGGAATGGATGGTATTGTTTAGTTATATGGAGCTCACCATGAGTTTATTTATTTATTTATTATTTCTTATTTTTTATTATCTGTATTATTTATTTTTAGGTCACTTTGTATAGATCATCCACATACAAAAAAAATTAAGTCGATCCAATAGATAGCTACATAATTTTATCACATTTTTTTTTTTCAAAAAAATGAAAGACAAAAATGATTTCGAAAATAAATCATACATTTTTAACAGACAAATGTGATAAAATTATATAACTACGGATATCAAATCAACCTAATTTTTTTGAGTAAATTACACTGACACCCTCTGATGTTTGGCCCAATTACATTTCCACCCCTGACGTTCTGAAAATTATGTCTCCTTCCTTGAGATTTAAAGTTGCATTATCTTTTTAAAATTGTGGAGTAGTTAAATAGTTTTCAAGTTCGGCTTAATTCTTTGGAAAGCCGAGCATCCCAACAGAAGGTCGTAAACAGTCAGATTATAAGGGAGAAAATAATCTTATTGATGATTCAAAAGCAGCCCAAGGAGATCCAAATGTTACTCGAGAAGAGGATGAGGTCCAAATAAAAGACTCGGATGTCACACAAGCTGTAAAGAGTGAAGAATTAATGCATCATGTTGCATTTCCATAACTTATCATGCCTTTAAAGGTCATGATATTGCCCCATCCATTAGTTGACTATTAGCTCAACTAACATATTTTGCTGATGTCAGCAGTTCAATTTTCTGATATACCAATTTTACCCTCATTGTATTTCGTTTCTCTTTTGAGCACATAGCAACCATTCCTTAAGGTAACCATCACTTCCTCTTATATCCCCCTCTATTACTCCAGTTCCTCTTTCCTGCAATTTATCACACCACTACTACAAATATCACAATTTTTTTGTCTTCACGAAAAATTAGTTTTTTTTATTTTTAGATAGGAAAAAAGAATAAAAAGAATTAATTATTTGAAGCAATGAATCAAGTAGGTAACATGCATAACTTTACTACCATCAAGCATATAATATGCGTACACAAACAACCAACAAAATCAGATTTTAACAGATATAATAATCATTCAATAGAGAAATCAAATACTAGAGACAAAAAAATGAGTTACTAAGTCAATTTGGTTATCATTATAATGCAATAGACAACCCCAATTCAATTTGAGAAGTAGGTTAAAAGCTGACTTTTTGATTTTTTTTAAACTTTTTTTTAATAAGAAAATGTGTAAAAAAGTAGAGAGATGATGTGACCCGAAAAAACCAATAAGTTAGTTTTTAACCTTGTTCCCAAAATAGGCCAAAAACCCCATCCAGTGCCAAATTTCCATTGCCTAGATCTCTATTTAGTTGTTGAACCATGCCACCTCTCTTACCCATCCATCTTCGCTTCCCACCTAGAGCTAGGAATGGTCACAGAGCGGGTTTGTCATTCCCCACCCCTGCTCCCGTGGACAAACTCCACCCCTGCCCTATCCCACTCTCGCTCCGGATGGAGTTTTTCAACCCCATTCTCTCGCCTACAGATACCCGATACCGGCGGATATTCGACCACACTTCAAATAGCCAAAAAAATTGAAAACCATTTAAATCATTAGGGCACTAAATAATTTTCCTTGTTTTCATATATATAAACAGTGAAACTTTTAGAATTATTATTTATTTATATTTAAACAGAACCATAGATTTTTAATATTCTTTTCTTATATCTAATTATTATATATATACATATATATTATTAATTATATCGGGTCGACTTTAGATCAGGGGAAGCAATACCCACCCCCGTTCCCGTCCCCGTCACCGTCACCGCCTCCGCTTCCGCCCCACTCCACCTCTATTGTGGGTGACCAAAAATAATCCACCCCTGCCCCACATAAGTGTCGGGGTGAGTAAAATCCGTCCCATTCAGGCGGGTATGGGCAGGCCCCGTGGATCAGATTAAAATGACCATCTCTACCTAGGGCATTCTCTCTCTGCCTCTATCACGACCCTCTCTTCCATTCTTCGACAACCAATGCCGATCTTACATCATGATAGGTCATTGATGTACCACCGCAGCTTGATGCACAACCAACACCACAAACCCGAATTTCTTTTCTAAATCAACCTTTCCCTTTTCACTTCTTACCAACCCATCAAAGCAAAGACCCAACCCTTCATTCTCCTTACTCCTACAGACCTAACCCTTCATTTTGCTCTTTTTGTGCTTGTGTTACTCCATTTATGGCTAATTTTCTAAATGAGGGCTCTATTTTGGGTTGGTGTTGTTGGTCGGTGGATTGGCAAGCAATGGTAATGGTGGTTATTGGCTATAGCGATGTTGTGGCGGTAGGGGTTGTTGGTATTGTTGGTTGTTGCAATTTGGATATTTTTTTGTAAATCCACCATCAAGCCCATTTAAACAGATTGAGTGTATATATATATATATTAGGTTTTTTAGAAATAAAGGTTCGTGTGATATATATATATATATATATAACACATGATATATTTGTGTTGCCTTGTATACATACATATGTCGGTGCTGATATATGGTTGCTAACCCAATAAGCAATCTAGTTGCTAGCTCAATAAAAGCCATTTATTACAGATTTCCACCACAAACATGATATTTTCAATGGTGTATTGATGTCTTTGATTTTAAGGTTTCGACGACATCGTTAATGGTGACTATAAGGAGTGACCTATGATATTTTTTATGTTGTTGTCGTTGCTTATGGTGGTGATCGTGGGCATGAGTGGGTGTGGTAGTGGGGTTGATCAAAGACAAGGACCATAAATAGAAAGGAATGAAGGCGATGACCAATCTATTTTAAGAATATGAGGGCCAAAGGGGAAATAGGTTAGCTAAGGGCAATAAAGTAAATTTATGTTTTTAGGTGAGGGTACAAATGTAATTTTATGTGTTTTATTGTCTTCGTTAATGGATAAACATTAATATGAGAGATTAGTGTAATTTTAAAAATATGAAGAGAAATTTGTATTAAACCTAAACCTTAATTAGTGTTAATATAATTTACTCAATTTTTTTTTAATATAAATAATGCATAAAAAGTAACGTCAACCATAAATAGTCTGAATGATCAAAACTAGATTCATATTCCCATGGATCCAAACAACATTGTCAAATCTAATTAATGGTTGCGGACAACCTTGGGTTGTTGGTCCATCTCTTTATTTCATGACATTAGGTCAAAATCAACGCGCTTTTCGTATTACTTCGGCCTCTTTTGGGAAGAGATAAAAAATCTGATTTTCAGATTTTTTATCTCCTCTTCTCTCACAGAAAAGCTGATTATAATCTGCTTATAATCAGCTTTTCACCAAAAATCAGATTATAACCATCTTCCCAAAACACCCCTTCGTTATTGTAGATTTTTGTGCGTGCAACATGTAGTTGCACTATCTAAAATGATCTCGTTGTTGACTTACTTTTCTTAATTCACTGTGTATTCTAGGTAACTTTGTATTTTACGAATCTTTCAATTTATCAATATTTTAATATGGGACTGGACCCTTGATTATTCAAATTAGACAGTCTATTTTGGGTTTGTCTTAAAAGATTTAAATGGTTCAATTGTTAAGTAATTTATTTTTATGAAAAATTACGTTGATCGGATATCAATAGTCATTTAATTATATCATATTTATGTAAATAATTTATTTTTAAAATCATACTTACCGTTGACACAAATTTAAATAGATTAAGGCCAAGTTTGACATCTCCTCAAAAAGTCAAAAAGTTACTCAAAAAGTTAAAAAGTTATCACTATTCACCAAAAAAATATTAAAAAATTACTTTTCCACACATCCATACAACTCAGCAATCATGAAAAGCTGGCGCTGTGCAGCGTTTGCCCTAAAAATTACACAGTTTGAGTGTAATTTTCACACACTGTTGTTCGGCCCATGGGGGCCCATCACGGGTTCTGTTTTGATAATCTGAACCGTTCAATGTGTAGAACTCAACGAGTACTATATGCCTGTAAAAAATCACATTGATCGGATATCGATAACTACATGATCAAATCAGTTTTGTATAAAAAAAAAGGATGGTGTTATGATTAACGATTGAAAAAAAAAACAAATCTGATCAGATAGCTATCGATATCCAATTAACGTGATTTTTTATAAACGTATAGTACTCGACTAGTTCTACACATTGAACGGTTCAGATTATCAAAATGGGACCTGTGATGGCCCCCACGAGCCGAACAAAACCGTCTACTGTAATGCCTGAAAAGTAGCCAATAATTTCTTACCATCAATTCGGCTTGCAGATTGCACTGCTGTCATACACACATCTCCAATCTTCTCCTACACACTTCTTTATACAATTTTTTAATACACATTTTTCCATAAAAAGTCAAAAAGTTAACCCAAATATCCATATTTTTTTCCTCAACTTTTTAGTTCAAAAAGACAAAAAATGCACTTGTTTAGGACACCCCAAACAAACCCTAAGTGGCTATCTATATCTAATCAATATAATTTTTTTTTTTGTTGCAAAGATGAAGTACTCGACGAGCTCTATAAATTGAACAATTCAGATCATTAATGTAGGCTCCATGCTTATTTATTTTTATTTTTTTGATATGATATCTATACTATTATATTAAATGAAGGTTGGATTTGGTGTCCAAACATTTACTTGCTTCTCCTTATGCCATTTTTTTTTATTTTTTTATTTTATTTTATTTTATTTATTTATTTATTTTTTTTTCAGCTTTCTCCTTATGCCATGTATCCTTCATTTTTCTATTTAAAACAAAAAAAATTAGATAGATGGGAAGAATGAGACTCAAACCTTAGACCTTCAATCTATTGAAGAATACTCTTATTATTTGCGTGGTGGTGTTTGAGAAGTCTTGAACTTGGTTTTTTTTTTTTTTTTTTTTCACAAAAAGACAAACTTTTTGCAAAACCCAAAAAAACACATCTAAATAAAATATCACATCCAATCCCATAATCATTTCACTTTTTCTCTCACAAACATTACATCCAACCACAAAAAAACCCAACTATCTTCCTAAACACAAAAAAAATTTTCTCCAATAATATCCTACAACGAAAAAAACCTACATAAAAACTTACTTCCCAAACACCCACAATATATATTAAATATTTTATTTTATTTTTTACTCATTTGAATTGCACGCTGCCAACCACTAGTATTTATAATTGTCAGTTTAATGCGTATGCCACATTGATCAAATTAACATGAATACTATTGATTATGAAAACGGTAATGCTACGTCGCTCGAATTCGGCCCCCCCGAATCCCCCTAATTGGCGAAACGACGTCGTTTCGTCGTTTGAATTTTTTTTTTTTTTCAATCAGAAAATCAGAAGAAGAAGCAAGAAGAAGAAAGAAGAAGAAAGAAAGAAGAGAAGAAGAAAGAAAGAAGAGAAGAAGGCAGAGCTGGACGACGATCGGCGGAGGCGGACGAGCTGGGACGACGGTCGGCGAGCTGCGACGACGATCGGCGATCGGCGGAATGGAGGGGCCGGAATGGAGGGGGCAGAATGGAGGGGCCTCTCTGTCTCTCTGTTTCCGTCTCTCCTCTCCTCTCTCTTCCTCCCTCTTTCTCTTCTCCTCTCTTCTTTCTCCCTCTTTCTCTTCTCCATCTTTTTTTCGGGGGATTCGCGCGCGGGGGGGGGGGGGGGGAAATTAGGGGGACAAATCATTATTCTTATGAAAATTTATCTCAAATTTTTTTTGAAAGTGTGTGTGCTGTAAATTTAAAGTTGATGCGATATGAGCCACATTCACAATGCATATAGACCATAATGCATGTAGACACACTCATAATATTTTAACAATAAAACATTCATTTTCTTAGGGATAAATATGATAAAATAACATTAAAAAATTACGATTATCGTATCGATTTAATTTTTTTCATAGATGATATACATTTAAAGTTGTACAAAATAAATAATTTGAATTATCGAAATGAGATCCATGATAGGCCCCATGGGCCCCTCAAATTTTCTCAAGTTAAAATATGAACTTGAAAGAAGCCTAATAAAAAATAAAAATAAAAATAAAAATAAAAATTATATAGTTGTGTCTATCAATGCATTTGTTTGGTACTTTTTTAAATATATTAGTCGGACCCTATGTGCGTTGCGTGTGGGGATCGCATTATTGTTGGCATAAATAATAAAGAAAAGCAAAACTGCAATGATTTTTTTAAAAAAAAATCTCCAGCACAAAGTATACAATATTTCTTCTTTTCTATTGAATAATCATAACCATAATCTTACATTTAATGAAATTGTGAACCAGGAAACAAATCAATCCTTGTTGTCCTAAAAAAAAAAATTACTCGGTGGATTAGTTAGTTGGAAGGATTGTTTTCTCTTGTTTGTCTTTTCCTTCTCTTACTTTGTCAAAGGATACTTGTATGATTATGCTCGAGTGGTCATGAGTTTCCTGTGTCTAGAAGATGTGCAAATTAGAAAGGTATACTCATTCACTAAGCTAGTAAATTAGTACAGAAAAATTCCTCAGACTGTTAAGGTCTACAATTCTTCAAATGTCCAAAACCAATCACCACAAACTATGTAATAAGGTTTTATGCATTTTTTAAAACAAATCTTCGATTGCTTCACTTTTCTGGTTGGAAGCGGCACAAACAGATTAATAATATAGAGAACAAGTGAGACAACTTTTGTGAAAAAATAGCAAATTTGTGCGACCTGAACAATAACAATATAATCAATCACATTTTGAATAATGGTGCACACAGGAGACATGCTAAACTATTATCAAGCAATAATAGCCAGTGTTGAAGCATTTGAATTACTTCACGACTATGTGACAAAAAATATGTGATGAACAATAATACAACTACCAAAGAAAAACATTCATTGTCCGGCTACAAGTCAATAACATTGTCCAGTCATAGGTAATATTAGCTAAAGACCAAGGAGTCCTTTGAAATACCATGCTCTATATCTAGCCAAAATTATATGGATAGCTTAATCACTCTAACCCTAAACACCCCAAATTTTATTGTACTTTTTAATTACACAAAATTACATAAAGATATCAATCCCAACTTTTGAGGAAAAAAATTATTTAATTGTGGATGTACATTTTTGACCGCACAACCAAAAAGGAAAACTTAGCTGGAGAGCACTGACAGAATAAATTAAGCCCAACAACCTGTAACAAAAAGATAAGAATTCTACGGTGCTTTGCCACCCGGAGCATTCCGACGATCAAGTCAGTAATCTGTCAAAGATATCAAATCAAAGTATAACTCACAAGTCACTGCTCAAAGTATATCACACATACCTGAGATCCACGGGGGTACCTAGTGCCTAAAGCACATGAAGTCTCAATTCATAAGACTCAAGCACATAATGTTTATCTCGGACTCTCAGTTAGATAGGGATAAACTCCGTAAGAGCTTTATCCTTATCCAAACTAGATCCCTCTTTCGTCTAGGATTTTTATCCCTTATCCGCTTATCTCGGATTCCTGTATCTCCACAGATAACTTCGGCCTAGCTGAAATCATGTTGACAAGTATGGCTAGGTCACGTGGCATCTCGGTTGACATTTCGGTGTCACCTTAGCCACGTGCTGTCATTCACAAAATACTTCTCCACAACTACCTCTAGGTTCCATTACCTCGTCAAACTGAGGTGATGGAACCTACATTGTTTCTCCACTCAGCATGTCGGATCAAACATGCATATACAGCTCTGACTGAGATCATGACTTGTCGGCTTCATGAAACAAGGGCTTAGTTGACCATTTTATCAATGATCAAGGACCAGGAACCAAGTTCTCTTAAGCATCTCAACCGAGATCGCTCTTCTAGCAGAGGTTATTACCTCATTATTTCAAGAATTTCAAGAGTTCCACTACTGCATGAGCTGTCATGTACAGGTGTTTCAGCCGTTTCTTTCATGTGTCATATTCCCACTGGCTCATACCTAGCATGCACCATCAAGTCTTGTTGCTTTTGCCCAAACCGCCTCATTACGGTTTGCCGCCTTTTCGTATTTTTTGACAAAATTCCCTCTCTCTTTCTCTGCCTTTTCACTTCTCATTCTTGCATTCTCTCTCTGCTCGGACTTTCTCTCTCTAAACTTTCTCTTACAATTCGTCATTTTCAAGCTCTCTCAAGCTCTGCAACTGCTCCATCCGTCACTATCGGCGTACTTTTTATCATTTGACTCCGATCGTTCAAGTTGTCTGACTCCGGCATACCTCACTCCCGTATCCTTGTTCTCGGCCCCATTCGATAAGTCCCTGACTTCTTCTTTTTCATTCTCATTTTATGCTGTTCTTGAATATGTCATTGTTATGAACCGTTTGCACATTCTTACTGTTCCTTGTATCAAATTCCACATTCATTCCCTGATTTGCTTGCTACTTTCATGCTCTAGACATTATGAATCAATTCTTGCTTTTGAATATGTTATTTGTACTTGTTTTTCAACATATCTTGCTCTTGAATTTACCTCACGCCTTATGTTGTATATGTAATTTGTACCCATACTTGTTCTTGAATTGTTCTTGAACACTTCCTTTTGTATTCTTGTTTCGCCTAGGTTTAATTTTGAATCTCTTGTTTTCTTCTTTGTTTGTTTGTTTTTTTTTTATTTTTTATTTTTTATTTTTTTAAATAGATTTTTTCCCTCAATTCCTGATCTTCCATAGAACTAGGTTTGAGATTTGCCTAGAAACCATACATTTAGAAAAATTGAAACAAATTTCCCCTTAGATCTTCAAAAAATCCTTACACTAATACTCGTTTAGGGTCTAGCTGAGGTTCTCAAACCCATACCAATTTCTTTTCTCTGATATCCAGCACAAAACACTTTAAGCTGATATCATGGGCATATTCAGGTAGAGGGTAGATACCCCGATGAAACTAGAATACTTTCGCCAAGAATTCTCCATCCCAGTTGACGTTCACCTCAGGTTAGCTGGGAAGGAGGATTCTATTATGCCTGGGAAGGACTACATGTCATTCCCCGTAGTCACCTTATTGAGTGTGGACTTTGGCTTCCTTTAAACATTCTTTTTTGAAAAGTCCTGCATTACTACAAACTTAACTCCATGCAATTAGCCGTCAACTCATTTAGGGTTATCAACGGCATAGCCGAATTGGTACGCTGAGAAAACGCTAGGATTACTCTAACCGACATCTAATTCTATTATACCATGCATGGCCTTAAGTCAGCCAGTGGCTACACGTACTACCTCAAGCCCAGATCCACCGCCTACAAACTCATAGCCGACCTCTCAGACTCCAACAAAGGTGTGGGAGATGACTACCTGATTGTCTCGGGCAATTGGGAATTTTCACGCCGAGGAGTTTTTAGGAGGATGAGGGTAAGAACTTAGCATAAGTGTAATTTTTTGAGCCTCTGTATCTATCTTGTATATTTGTTTTGAAGCTTGGTGTCATTTTCTTATGTTTTTGTAGTTCTTCCTCAACCAAGCAAGTCGTTTCAGGAATCCTATACACCCAGCCGAAATCTCAAGAGGCTTCTAGACCTGCCAATTGAAAGACGCAAAGCCCTACTATTGCTTAACTACATACCAACCTATCGAAGTCCCTTGCCCGACACTCCTAGAAGGAGTAAGACTTCAGCAGCCACTCAACTGGCCACCTCCTCACCAAGGCCAGATCAAGCTTCCTCATCAGATCCAGTGGACCTGCCATCCACTTTAGTTCTAGTTTAACTTATTCCACCATCACGGCGTCAGCGCCGTCGCCAAGTTCCCAACGACCCTACCAGACGAACCCAAAGTTGCAAGCGCTGAGATTCAGAGGCATCGGCTTACGATCCAACTAACCCTCCAATTGCTCTTCCTACCATCAACTTTAGCGCCAAAGTTACTGTTGCAGCAATAGCTGAAGAAATGGGGCGCAAACAGGTCGTGGTTGAAGACCTCCTCGCCAACATTCCAAGCGTCATCACTATTTAGTCTTTTTTACAATCCCAGCCGAAGCACAAACAAAAGAGGGTAAAAAAAGTTAAGGCGAAGGCCACAGTGACTTAGGTTTCTTCTGATTCTAAGAAAGACCCTGAGTACACAGTGCCAATATCTAAGCTGGCCGATGCCAAAAAAAGGCCAGTCGAAGCCGCATCCTCTGACCCCCCAATCTAAGAAGCCGAGGTCTGATTGCCTAGAGGGTGAGAGTAGCTTCCCCCATGATCTGACTTGGGCCCCTAAGGTTATGGTTGGTAACCGACCTTTGCGAGCTGGAGATAGTGTAATTAAAAGTGTGGAGGTCGGCGTAGCTCTTTCTACCGCTGTGTTGCTTCCAGTCGATATGAACTAAATGGTCGAGCTCCACGAATACGAGAACTTTGCACTTATGATGCAGCACTATGTCTTGGTAAATTTCTTCACTTTCTCTTTTTACTTTCCAACACTTAGCTAAATTGTGCTAATCTGTTTTGTTTCTTGCAGGCTATCCAGCATGCATACTCTTATGCGACCAAGATCGAGATAATGAAGAAGGAGTTGGTAAAGAAGACTCAAGAAGTTGCCAAACTCCTCTCTTCACTCAACAAGGTCGAGACTAGCAACCAAAGTTTGCTGGATAAAGCCAAGGTTTCCAAGGCTACTCAAAACAAAAGCCGAGGCTAAAGCCGAAGCAGCTGAGGCCGTTGCCGAAGCCGCCAAGGCCAACGCTAAGGTAGCCGACGTTAGAGCAATAGAATCTGAGGCCAAACTCAAGAAGGCCATTGAGTCAAAGAAGGCCGAGATCAAAGTGGCCGATGAGAAGGCCTTCGAAGAGGGACAAGTGGCCGTTCGTGATCAATACAAACAACAAATCAATCTTGCCTACAACAAGGGCTATTACCTCGGCTAGATGGCAGCCCTGAAAAAGCTGTCCATCTCCGAGGACTCGCCCCTCCGCGATATTAGCTAGCTTGCCGTTCCACTCCCTCTCTCTCCAGTTGAGTTGGAGAAAAAAAGCGATGAAGAAGATGCCGAGGCTAAGGAAGGGGTCGAGGCAGAGGTCGTTACTGGGGCTAAGTCCCCTACTCTGAATGATCAAGTCCCAAACTTGACTCAGGATGATGGGAATGAGGCTTCCAAAACCGTCTCTCCCAAAACCACTTCCGAGACCGAGGTCGATTTAGTCGAAAAGAGTATAGATTAGACCCACCTCGAAATCGATGCTGAAATCGTGGTTGAGAAGTCTCACCAAGTGTCTGTTGAGGCCAAAACAACACAAACTGCCAAGGCTGCACAATCGGAGGATCTTGCCAATGCTTAAGAGTTTTTCTTTTTTGATTATACTTTTTTTTTAGTAACTGTAACCTATGCTACTTCTGTTGGCCGAGGTGCCATATTTTGTAACTGAACAAGTTCCCTCTACTAAATGCATGTCTTCTCTTTTTCTTCGAAGTTTTGTGTGTATGCTTACTGCTTTTCTCCTATGCCTTGCATGTTTCCATACTTAGAATATTTTTGCAATTCTTAAAAGTACAACTTAACTGTGTAATCATTTCGAATGAACACACCTCAGTCATATACCACCTCAGACACATTTTATTTGAGGTAACATCTCAGATAACTGTCGTTGATTCTCATCTCGGCCAAACAACACTTCTAAAAATTCCTCCAAAGCTTTAATAAGTGTTGTTCCTGCATTTGTACTAACTGCCTTCAGGAAGAAATTAACCCTTCCAAGTCTGACAACTTGGTTGGTACCTCGGACAATTATACTTCGGATATAGTTCAATACTTTCATCTCAAATTGACTTAGTTCGACTAGTATCTCTGGTCAATGACCTTGGATAACTTTAACTTGTGAAATTTTTGTCAAAAATTTCACAAGTGTTATGCTTTTATTCCACTCCCACTTCCTGCCCCCTAATGTGAACCTAAGTCTCTCTTAAGTTCACATTAAGGACGTATCACATGGTTATCGCCGAGGTCACTCTTAGACTTTCTAGGCTGAGGTCATCATGCTTGGCTTGCCCAAACGAAGCACTTAAGGCTGAACAATAGTGCACCGAGAGTACTATTCTCATCGACTTTGCTTTCAAATCAACCAAATCATGGCCAGCTTCGTCATGTTTCATACTGAAACATCGCAAACTTAGTTCAACTTTACCAGATGGCAAGTCTAAGTTATTCATCATGTTTCATATCGAAACTTCACAAACTTAGTTCAACTCTACCATATGGCAAGTCTAAATTATTCGTCATGTTCACCATGGGAACATCGTCATAAGACTGTTCAGTTTTATCACACAAGTTTCAACTATAATTTAAAAAACAAAATCGAGCTAGTATTTTATTAATACTTTGGGATAATAAAATCATTACATAAATCTCAAAAAACAAAAATTAATGGTAAAAACCTCAAATTGCTTGTGTTCTAGGGTCTTGGCAACTCCTTGCCAGTGGTGTCTTTTAGCCGATATGCACCATTGTCGGTGACCAAGATGATTCAATATGGCCCTTCCTAGTTTAGGCCAAGCTTGCCCTCTATAGTATCCTTATATTGCCGACAACTTTTCTAAGGACCAGGTCCCGGACCTGAAATTCCCTAGGATTGACCTTCTTATTGTAGGCCTTAACAAGCTGCTGCTGGTATGCTCCTAGCTGAATTGCTGCTCTTTCCCTTCTTTCTTTCACCAGATCCTGATCTCGGGGCAAGGAATGCCTCGTTGGTCCCATTCTCTACTCCCTGGCTTCTGATTCTAGGGATGCCAATCTCTAATGGGATAACAGCTTCAGTGCCATATGCTATGGCAAAAGGAGACTCTCCAGTTGAACTTTTTGGCACAGTCCGATATGCCCACAAGACATTGAGCAATTCCTCAACCCACTTGCCCTTGACAGCTTTTAGCCTTTTCTTGATCCCATCCAGGATGGTCTTGTTAGATGCCTTAACTGGACCATTACTCTAGAGGAAGCTAGGAGTAGAGTAATAGTTCTTAATCTTGTACTTTGCACAAAAGCTCTTGATCAGCTTATTGCCAAACTAGGTGCCATTATCTGTTACTTTGGCCCTTGGGATTCTAAATCTGGTAATGATGTTTCTTCCAGACGAAACTCTTTACATTAACATCTCGAATTTTGGCTAAGGGTTCAACCTCCACCCACTTCGTAAAATAGTCTGTAGCTACCAGTAAGAATTTTCTCTGTCCAGTTGCCTGGGGCAATTGCCCAATAAGATCCATACCCTATTAGGCAAATGGCCAGGGACTAGATACTAGATTCAGGTCTGCAGCTGGTTGGTATAAAAGGGGCAAACCTTACATTTTCGCACGTAGGTTTCAACGTCCTTCTATATATAAGGCCACCAATATCCTTCAGATATGGCCCTATGAGTAAGTGATCTACCCCCAGCATGGCTTCCATATACACCTTCATGAATTTCGTACAAAAAGTCCTTAACCTGTGATAGATGCACACATCTCAAAAGGGGCCCAGTGAATGACCTACTGTAGAGATGGCCTTCTGCTGACCGACAGAACCTAGCCGACTTTAACCTGATCTTATATGCTTCCTTTCTGTCTATTGGTAGCGTGGCATCTCTGAGGAACACAACTATAGCGTTCATCCAGCTTGGACCCATCTTTATGCACATCGCTTCGTACTTTGTTATTAGGGGCTCTATGTTTAGGCCTGACAGATAATCCATCATTATTGTCCTTGCCTCACCTAGTTTCATTGCGCTGGCCAGGCTAGCCAAGGTGTCGGCATGGCTATTATTATCTCGGCTAACCTGCTATAGCCAGTAATTTTTGAACAGTGTTAATAGCTGTAGACACCCCATTTTTGACCGACCTTAAGACTCAGACGTCATCAATTGAGCACTCGGTGATGGTGCATGTTATGCTTGTTCTGAGGTTTCGGAGTTTCGGCTGAGAGCCTTACCTCCGGACCTCGAGACCCTTTTGTGCTTTGCCTCGATTTGCGAACCAGGTCTTGTTTTCTCTTTCCAAAGGGAGGGAGAGGTCTCGTAGACCATCTCTCAGTGGCCGTAGGCTACTTTTTGTGGTCGTAGGCCACTTTTCCCGTTTGGAGACCAGTTTCCGATTTTCGGAGCCGTCGGCCGTGCGCCTCGGTTCTGGACCGCTTAACTTTCTCCGTTTGGCACGGTTTTTGGCACACACCTTGCTTCCTCTCTCTAGAGGGACACTGTGGCCCGGGAGACCACCTTTGTGGTCACACGCCACTTTCGATGCTTAACAGCCTGTTTTCGGGGCACCCGGCTGCGCGTTTTGACCCCCGAACCCTCGTTTTGCATCCGTCTTGGTTCATTTTTGGCATAGACCTTGTTTTCATTGTTTGAAAGGTGGTACAAGGGTGGGAGACCACCTTTTCTCTTTGAGACCACCTTTTCTCCCACCAGCCAGTTTTCTTGTCAGGAAGTTGGTCTCCTTGGTTTTTGAGCCACATTTGCTGGTCTCCTACCATACCATTAGCTTGCATTCAATGTGGAGACCATCAAATGGGGCTGCCAACCACCTGAACCTTTTGAACTGGTCGGCCGACCAGGAGAAGTGGTCGGCTGACCACCTGAATTGGTCGGCCTGCCTCTCCCAGTTTTGTCTCTGTGAGTTGTTGCCAGCTGGAAGGCACAGACTGGATCCTCCATACACGTGTATGGAGGATCTTGAGCCTTGGTTTTTAGCTTCTTTGAGAAGCTTTGGCTTGAAACCTCTATAAGAGAGGCCCTCCTCTTCCTTGGCACAAGTTCAGAAATTTGTTTAAGGCTTGTGCATACACTTCCCTCTATATCTCTTTGTTTTGGGTTCAAAAGGGTCTTGTTCTTGACCTATTACACCACACCTCATAGCCACACACCTCCACCATTGTTCTAAGGTTCTTGGAGGGTCTTGGGAGGTCTCAAAGAGTTGGTTTTGGGCTGGAGAAGTTGCTGTCTTGCTGAGCTTCAAGGGTAACACACTTTTTCCCTCTTTTAAGCTTTATTTTGATCCATCTCTTAGCCTTATTTGCATGCATATTTGAGCTTTGTTGTCAACTGAAAAAAGTCTTGTTTTGAGATCCTTTTGATGTTTTTTTAAGGTCATTTTGTTGTTGGGGGTCATCTACCCTCTTGCATGCTTCATTTTGCCTTGTTTTGAGCCATGTCCTAAGGCCTTTGTGTTGACCTTTGCTTGGCCTTTTAACCACTGAAATCCAGCATAGGGGTGACCCTCTCTCTCTTTGTCTTGTCTACTAGCATTTTTGGCCTTACAAAGGAGCCTTCATTTGCACACCTCCAAGCCTTGTTTCAGGCCCTTTTCAGTGACTTTTAGGGCCTGACTAGGCTCTGTCCAGAGTTGGTTTTGTCACCTTGGGTGTGTCTCTTGCATGTAGAATAACCCCTCTTATAGCCTATCAAAGGAGCATGTCATTCTTGCATGCATTGATCATGTTTCAGTGGGTTTTTGGGCTTTATTTGGCATGTCATGTCTCTGAATTTTTCTGGTTTAGTAGCCTCTTAGATGCTTCATATGCTTGTAGTGTAATCCGTGTTCACTAGCTCACATTGCATGTTGTTTTGGCCCTTGATTCTAGCATATTTTGGCCATGTTCTAAACTGACTTTATTCATGATTTGGGCTGCCTTAGCTCTGTTGTGAGGTCCCATGGTCGAATGATGCTTGCCATGCATGCTTGTAGTGTAATACCCTTGCCTAGCTTTGAGTTTTGAAGCCTCTTGCATGCTTAACTTGAGTTGTTTTCATGTTTTGGCATCATTGAAAATGTTATTTCAGAGTTTATACTTGTTCCATATTCCCATGATTCTCACTCTTTAAATGCGTTTGAGAGTTGTGCTTGTATGTCTCATTTTTGAGCTATTGCATGAGCTTCATTTTTGTGCATTGCAAGCCATCATCTTAGTCCATTTTGTTACTGTTTTGGGCCTGCATAGGGACTGTTTGGGGTTGGTTTGGTCATTTGAGCATCACTTTGCATACCTTTAGTGTAATGCACGTCACTAATTTCGGTAATTGTGCCATCCAACATGCATCAGGTGAGTTGTTTGCATGATTCGGGACCATTTTGCATGCCATTCCAGAGCTGAAGTATATACCATTGTGTTCCATGTTTCATCCTTGCCATACCCTTGGAGGGTTGTATCTTGTGCCCTTGGCTTGGAGCCTTTGCATTTGTGCATGCTTGTGTGTGTCTTGTTGCTTTGATTTCATTATCCATTGGCCACTGATTTGGGGGTGGCCAAGGCCCATCCACTTTGGTTTAAGTCCATCTTGCATTGTGTATGCCACCTAGTCCATGTTGCCGTATGATTGATCATTGCATTGTGCATGCCATATAATCCGCGTGCATTGAGTATGCCATTGATTAGTTCATAGCATTGTGTGTGCCATTTGCATGCCCGCATGTCATTCCATGCATCTTCGCATCACTTAGTTGCATTGCATTTAGATCGCATGCTAGAGTTGTATTTGTCCATACATTGTTTGTTGCATTGTGTCTGGAATAGGGTTTAGTCCAAACACGGGAAACGAGGGGCATTTTGTACTCAAAGTGACGAAACGTGCCTCGATTCTTCGTCACCGACACTCTTGACTATCCATGATAGAGTTGTTGGCTTTAGGTGTTTACATGTGCATTCATTTCACATTGAGTCGTGCAATTCGACTCCTCGGCCATCATGCATCGGGATGCGTGATTGATGGCACGAGGATCGAGGACTATACTCCCTAGAGCTTATGCAATGACGGGGAGAGTGGTCGGGCACACATATGTTGAAAATACTTTGCCTTCTCTCTCTCTTGCCTTTGTTGTAAAAAATGCAGAAACCAGAAGAATGAACTGGTTAGCCGACCAGGTTTTCTGGCAGGCCAACCACCTTTTCTGGTCTTCACCACCAAGGGTGGTCGGCAGGTGGTCTCCCTTGCCTATAGCTGGTTGGCAGCCTTTCCACAGCTTCCCTGGGTGGAGTTTCATCTCTTTGGAGCCTAGTGCAACTTTCTGAAATCAATTGCAAACAAAGGCGAGCCAGGGGATCGCGATGGATTTCCCGACAAGGCGACTCGAGCATGCATGCATCCTTTATCATTTGAAACAGAGCTGAGGCAGTCCATTTCATGTAGCTTGCATGCTAATTTATTTACTTCCTTAGTTTAATTTGTTAATATTGTGTAATATTTAGCTGTAATTCGTTATTTGTTTCGGTTGTGTAATAACTAGTTTAATTAGCTTTGATTAGCTAGTTGGTTCTGTATTATTTATTCGGACCCTCCGCGAGAGGGCAAACTTTGTAATAACTGTGCGTGTGTGTGATGCATGTCTTCCAACCCTACGTCTTTCTTCCTTTTATTTACCAGCTTATGATGGTTAGTTTAGGGCATGTTTCAATTAGCATACTTATGTTCGCATGTTTGCATTCATTCATATGTTTTGCATGCACCGGGCTCGGCGCATCATACTAACTACATCGTATTTCAATTCCAAGTTGAATACATGTTATCTGTAGCATCTCATATGCCATCTTAGAATAGTCGAGCCTATCTTAGTTACATTTTGCATGTGTTGCATTAGCCATCTTAACATGAACTAGGATCATGCATTGATTACTAACTAGTTTCTGTTTGGCTCGGAGTACTCGGTAAGTGTTTACGCTTTAGCATCCTTGCATGTGTGTGAGTGACTGCCATGATAGCATGTTTACTATGAGGCTAACTGCTCATGTGATATACCTGCCTGAATGCCTGTGGGTGAAGGTTGGATTATTTAAATTGGAACAATTCATCGATTGCGAGTTTTTAAGCCCACTTGAGAGTGGCAAATCACCATGTTTTCTAAGCCCACTTGAGGGTGGCAAAATCCGCATTTTAGCCTACTTGCGAGTAGTAACCCGCTTTCAAAAACAAACATGAGATGTTTTGTTCCAACTTAGACGATCCAGTCTATACTTGTATGTTGTGCGCATCACATAGTAATTCTAGGCTGATAAACCAGAATAAGAACGCATGTGTTTTCAAAAACAAGATATCATGTTTAGTAAAGGTCGATCTTTGATCGAGCGAGCGGGGGTGCTCATTGCATGACCTTCCCCTCTCGTACCCAAGTTCCCGAGCCGAGGCAACTTTGGTGATGACGGACACGTGGCCTTAGGCACGAGTCAGGGTTTCCTAAATTCCCCCAAAATAAAATATTTAGGTGGCGACTCTGTATCTGGCAAAGCAGTCCATGTTTGGCACTTCTTTCTAAAAATCAGTTTTTCAAAACGATTTGCCGAATTTGGACTCTTTGGTGATTTATTGATCTTGCATTGCACCTTGTGAGATTAGATTCAGAACCGTGACATTTGAGTCCGAGCTGTAGTGAGCCCAATGAACAAAACGAGATTCTTCCCGGGACGTTCGGGCGTGTCTACAGTTGACAACCTCCTTGACATAGGCTATCATCCTCTCATCCCTGGCTGCATATTCGCATGTTGCTTGATTTACAATGAGTTAAGAGTCGCATAAGACTACCACTTCGTTGGCTTCCATTGCTGTTGTTACCCTCAGTCCAACAATCAATGCCTCGTATTTTGCTTTGTTATTTGAGACCTTGAACCCCAAGCGAATAGACTGCTCTATCATTCATCCATCTAACAATACCAACTCTACTCCTGCCCCCGCTCCCTGCCGGTTGGAGCTGCCGTCAACAAAGAGCTGGAAGGAGTCTCCGATATAGATGTCGCAAGGTTTTGGCTTCTCTTCTTCCCTCTGCGCTACTGGTGTGGGGCTCTTTGGCCCCAGTTAGGTTTCTTCTTATTCTTCTAGACATCCTAAGCCGCGGCTCACCGGAGCCTGCCTTGGGATCACGCCAAGAGTGAACTCAGCCACAAAATCGGCCAGAACCTGGCCCTTGATTATTGTTCTAGGCCTGAATTCTAAGTTGTATTGGCCTAGCACCACTGTCCATCTGGCTACTTTGCCTGTCAGATCTCCATGCTGCAACAGGGACTTTAGGGGTGCTCCGTTAGTACCACAATCTTGTGGGCTTGAAAATAGTGGTTCAATTTTTTCGAAGCCATTACCAAAGCTAGTGTCAATTTCTCTAAAGGCAGGTACCTGGTTTCTGCACCTGCTAGGGTCTTCCTAACATAGTACATTGCCTTTTGCTTTCCTTTTTCTTTTCAGATTACCACCTCACTCATGGCGTGGTCTGAAACAGCCAGGTACAGGAACAGTTCTTCTCCTGGTACTGGGTTTGACAGCACCGATGGGGTTATTAAGTATCTGTTCAAGTCGATCAAAGTGACTTCGCATTCCTCTGTCCACAGAAAATCTGTGGCTGTAAACACCCCATTTTGACCGCCCTTATGACTTGGATGCCATCGCTTACGCATCTAATGATGAAGTTGTATATGTTTGTTAAGTGCTCGGAGTCCTCAGTAGAATGCCACAGCTTTGAGCCTTTAAAACCCTATACACCTCTTGCTTTGTTTTGGACCAAAACTCTAGTTTTTCAAGCCTAAAAATCTTGGGACTTTCTGGCCCCCTTTTGTGGGCTGCCAGCCACTGTTATTGGCTGCAGGACACTTGTGTGGCCTGTCGGCCAAAATTAGCGGCCTGCTGGCCACAAGTGTGTTTTGGCAGATATTTATGCCAGCTGTTTCTACTACTGCTTGTATCTGTCTACACGTGTATATATGGATGTTTCTGAGGGAGTTTGATATTTTTTTATATATAGGAGACCTCTCCTTCCATTTTTGAGGGTTGAACATTTTGGAGCAAAATTATCTCTCTCTCTGTCTACAATTCTCTCTCTCTCTCTTACAAATTCTTAAACTTTTGCAAGCTTTTGCCTATACACTCTAAACCAAACCTTGTGGTATTGGAGCTGAGGCACTTTTGGGCTTACTTTGAGATCTAGAGGGTGTGTAAGTATTGATTTGTTGCTTGGAAAGTATTCTCCTCTTCAAGAGGTATAAGTCTTTGTGGGAGCCGAATAATAGAGGACTCAGATAGGCCGAGTACATGTTTACAAAATCAGGATATATAGTATATTCGCCTCTTACGTTCTAGGTGCTGAGCATCCTAATTGGCCATAAAGCTAGTTGAGCGGAGGGCCGAATAGAAGTAGGAATACAACAAATAAAAGGCCGAATGAACAATCACACGAAGGATTAAGAGTGGGCCATACCCTGAGGACCAGGGGCGTATATAAATAGAAGAACAGCAACCAAAAAGGAGGTATGCAAAAAAAAACTTAAAAACTTAACTTACAAGCAACCAAGAGAGTATACACTGACTTATCCGTCGGAGTGCTAATACCGGCACCCTCGACCGGAGTGTTCATTCCTTTTTCAGGTGGCTAGCCGAGGACCACGAGCGTCCTGTAGGATCCAAAGAGTTTTTCCGAACCACTTCTCCACAATTGGCGCTGTCTGTGGGAATACTCAACTACATCCATGGCGGGGTGTAACGGAAGATCCTCCGATAGTCACTGACAAAACCACACCGAGAGATGACCTCACTTCAACAAACATGCTGGGACTGGAGAATATCGCCACAAGACGTGCCTTGAACTTCGACTCAGTTGCCCATACCTCACCCTCGACTTCAGCACATGAGACAATGCAAGCAATCATGGAACAGGCAATGCAAAACAAACAGAGGTTGGAAAACATGATCGCTGAGAACGAGCGCCTCCCTCAGGATTTGGCCTTGGAAGTGGCAAAGTCCAAACAAGATGCACGCCAAGATTCGGGACGACCTTTAAGAGAAGATGGTCGACGACTTCGAGTCCGAAGACAAGACGGTGACAGTGATTCTGACTCATTATCCCCAGAACCTAAAAACAAAGGACGAGTCGAAACCACTAGTTCCTCCGAAGAGAGTCTGCGTGCACGCCATAAGCGAAGACGAAATGGTTCAAACGAAGAAGACCAACATGAGCCCTTTGTGCGACAGATCGCAAGGGCAGTACTACCCAAAAAGTTTAAGGCTTCATTGTTCACCCTATATGACAGAAAATCGAATCCCACTGACCACATCTGTCATTATAAGCAAGCCATGACACTGCATGCAGATGATGAGGCTCTTATGTGCCGAATATTTCTGAGCAGTTTGGGACCATTGGCCGTCAGATGGTATTACAAGTTGGAATCGGCGTCGATTAAGAGCTTCCATCAATTACAGAAATCCTTCAGGGCAAGATTTATCACCAATGAGGTCTAGCCGAAGCAAGCCGACTCCCTCTGGGCAATGCAAATCTAACCAGGGGAAACCTTATGAGCGTATTCGCGCTATTGGGAATACTTTGATCTTGTGGACGACGCCTACAACGACTCCATGACCATCACCGCCTTTAAAATGGGGTTGCATCCTGATAGTGCCCTCCGCAGTTCCTTGACTAGAAGGCCCCCTAAAACAGTCTGGTCATTGATGAAGAAAGTCGAGGAATACTCCAAAGTGGAAGATGATGCTCTGCGGGTTAAAGCCGGGAACAAGGCCAACAAGACGGCTCCTTCTGAGATTGTTCAGCCGATAAATTCTGTACCATCACGGAGCCCTAAACCACGGAATCGGGCTAAACGAGACAGGAGACGGGATTCGTGTCGAACAAATGACTAATGTTCCCACCGAGCTAGTGAACAACTTCAAGTAGATAGCAGATACACAAGGCGCGCGGACAAGAAATATACAGAGTTGTTAGAGCCAATTAGCATGGTTATGTCTAAAGTCCAACACCTTCCGTTCTTCAAATGGCCATCCAAAATAGTGGGACCTCTCGACATGAGGAGACGGGATGGGCGGTGCGAGTATCACAAAGATCACGGCCATGATATCGAGAGTTGTTATGCATTGAAGGATCACCTTGAGGAATTGGTACAAGATGGACGACTTAAGTAGTACGTCCAAAAAGACAACTCAACCAAAGCAGTAGCTTTATGGCAGGATTCACCTCCACTCGGCGTAATCCATATAATATACAACCTGTCGACGTCATCCGCGGTACATACAATTTAGTCGCATCCTGACCCCCAAAAGCAAATCACACCAGCAAAACGGCCCCATGAAACTCCGAGTATTACCTTTGACGATTCTGATTTGATCGGCGTAACACTCCCCCACATTGATCCATTGGTCATCGAACTACGCGTAAACCAATTCACCGTTGAACACGTTCTCATAGACCAGAGGAGTACTTTGAAGGTTATGTATTACAAGACCTTCATCAAACTCGGGTTCACCGAGTCGGACCTGTCTCCAGCTCCTTATCCATTATTCGGCTTCAACGCTAATCCGGAATATCCGTTGGGCAAAATCACACTACCAGTTCGGGCAGGCTCCCGGTCAGTGGATGTAGAGTTTTTGGTTGTCAAGCTGCCTTCGCCGTATAATCTTATCATGGGAAGAACCTGGCTGCATACCATGCAGGCCGTTCCTAGCACATATCATCGACTACTTCGCTTTCCGACTGAACGCGGCATCGAGCAAATTCGAGGCTCCCAGAAATCGGCGCAGGCATGTTATCTTCTTGCTACAAAGACACCAAGAGAACTGAAAGTGAATTCTATTGAGGTGCCAGATCGCAAGAGCCTCGACGATGTTGGACGGCTCCAGTGTGAAAAGGCTACGGAAGCCCTGGATCGAGTTCAAATTGATGGGGATCCAGACAAGTTCTTCATGGTCGGCGCCTCCTTGAATAAAATTGACAGGCAGCAGCTAATTACCTTCTTACTCAACAACCTTGACGTATTTGCATGGTCGCCATATGAGATGCCGGGGGTAGATTCATCCGTTTCTCAGCACCGTTTAAATGTTGACCCCAAATGTAAGTCGATTATTCAGAAAAGTCGACGGTCAGCTGTAGAACACACTACTGCCATTGTTGAAAAAGTTGACTGGTTGCTTGATACCGAGGCAATCCGGGAAGTGACCTATCCTACATGGCTGTCGAATACTGTGGTAGTAAAGAAGAAAAATGGGACTTGGCGTGTCTGTGTGGACTTCACGGACTTAAATAAAGCTTGCCCCAAGGATTGTTTCCTCTCCCCAGAATCGACCAACTTGTAGACACCACGGCACGTCATCAACGTATGAGCTTCCTCGATGCCTATAGAGGCTACCATCAAATCGCCATGCATCCGGAGGACTAAGACAAAACTGTATTCCTCACCCCAAGAGGAACCTATTACTATAAGGTTATGCCTTTTGGCCTGAAGAATGCAGGGGCAACTTACCAAAGACTAGTCACTGCCATGTTCAAGGAGTAACTCAGCCGAACTATGGAAGTGTACATTGACGATATGGTGGTCAAATCCAAAGAAGAGCAAACTCATCTAGTCGATCTGGAAGAGACATTTGGCATTTTACGCAAGTACAAAATGAAGCTGAAGGCTTCTAAATGTGCATTTGGGATCGGATCCGGCAAATCCCTTGGCTACATCGTCAACCACCAAGGAATCGAAGCCGACCTGAGGCAAATCACAGCAATCCTGGAACTCGGTTCCCCTCGATCGGCGAAGGAGATTCAAAAGTTGATGGGGATGGCCGCCGCACTCAACAGGTTCTTCAGTCGTTCCACAGATCGCTGTCGACAATTCTTTCATGCCCTACGGTAGGGTAAAACTTTTGAATGGACCTCTGAGTGCGAAGCCGCTTTCAACGGTCTGAAGACTTACCTCCGATCAATTCCACTCTTGACAACACCTTCGGCAGGCGACCCGTCCATTTTATATCTGTTCTACCTGTTCATATATGTGATTTCGAAGTTCTACCTGTTCACCGTAGGAATATCTGTTGAACAATCTGCTTTGGAAATTAAATTGAGGGCCTTATCGGCCACAGAACCCGAAATTGATTACGCCATTGTGATTGGCATAATTTTTAGAGCCTACGGTGAAATTTAATTGAAAAATTGATTCGGACCAAATCAAGTTGATTAAATTAGTGAATTAGTGCCCATCACTTATTATTATTATAATGCCAATAGTGGGTTTTGTTGGAAAAAGGCACTACACCCTCTATTCTCTTTATTTGTTTCATTTTGACTGATTTGGGGACTCAAACTAGAGGAGAGTCGGCTGTAGAGAGAGAGAGAGAGGAGAGAATTGTGCATTTGTGGTTCAAGACTTGGACCTTTTGGAGATTAGGCTCGAGTATTGCTAAATTGAGAAGATTAAAGCTCCATGGTAAGTGATTCATGCATTTATAGTCATCATCTCGTGAATTCAAGTTTAGTAGATGGTCAAGAGCATGAATTAGTTTGAATGTCATGGAATTGAGTTGTATATGATGGATTTCAAGTTAATAGAAGCATGCATGTAAAGAATTGCTATAGATTTCCATGTTTGAGCTCAAATTGTGCAATCTATGTTGAAGCTTAATTGAAATCCATGTGTATGACCATTTCTTCACCAAATAAGTTATGAATAATGTGTCTTTCTTACATGCAAGAGTAGATTATGAAGGTGTAAGCTTTGCATGTTTGAATGAGATGTATTGGTGATGAGTTCGGGTTCAAATGAAGCATGCATGTAGATGAATTATGAAATTGAGCCTCCTAATGTTGTAAACTTGTGTTGGTATCATGTTAATATGTGTATATTTGAGATTTGGGCCATAACATGCATGTTTTGTTGGTTGAAAATCGATTTGGAGCTCAAGAACTCAACCTGGGATTTCCAGATTTTTGGTGTCCGCTCGAGCGGGAAAATCGTGTTCCCAGCATTTTGACAGACGTGGTTTCCACTCGAGCGGAGGAGTTGACGCTCGAGCGGGGAGCTATGTAGACAAGCAGTCCGCTCGAGCGGCCGAGCTCACGCTCGAGCGGGAATTTGAGGTAACCAGCACTTTTGCAGGCTTAGGGGTCCGCTCGAGCGGGGAAGTCCACGCTCGAGCGGGGACCCTGTTTTCTGAAATCCTGTTTTTGCATTTTGTGTTCCGTTCTCTTTCACTTGCAAGCACTCTTAGGCATTTGTTAAACATTGTAAGTGAATTAATGAAATAAGAATAAAGCCTAAAGAGAAATACGTGGATTAAAGAACGGATTGAATTGTTAGTGACCCGTTTGTGTTTGTGAAATGTGTAGGGTCAAGCTCTGGGGCAAATCCACAAGCCGATCACTGTGAGTAATATCGATATTTGAGTGCTTGTGAATGTCCAATTGTCTGTTCCCTTATAAGCTTTATGAATTGCTAATTGGGATTGTGGACGTAAGTCTGACATGGATAAACATGAATGGACCAAAGGTCGTTTTGACAAACATAAATGGACCCAAGGTCGTTTTGTTAAACATGAATGGACCAAAGGTCGTTTTGATAAACATAAATGGACCCAAGGTCGTTTTGATAAACATAAATGGACCCAAGGTCGTTCTGACATAAATGAATGGGCCAAAGGCCGTTTTGAAATGAATGAATGGGCCGAAGGCCGTTCTGACATAAATGAATGGGCCAAAGGCCGTTTTGATACGAATGAATGGGCCGAAGGCCGTTTTGACACAAATGAATGGGCCAAAGGCCGTTTTGATACGAATGTATGGGCCGAAGGCCGTTTTGACATAATCGAATGGGCCGAAGGCCGTTTTGACAAAAATGCAAATCTGAATGGGCCAAAGGCCAGAATGTTTGGAATTACAATCACTTGATTTGTATTTCGTATAGTTATATATATCTGTTAAATAGAAATATGAATTGGGCCCAAGGCCGTTTGGAACATGTTGTTCTACATTGTTAAGTAATTTTTGTATTTGATATTATTCACTGGGCTATCGCTCACGCTCATTCATGTGTTTGTAGGTGAGCCAAGAGAAGTCCAAACCCAGCCCCAGTGAAGTCTGCCAGGAACAACATGAGTTTTGGAGAGTCAGCCTTGTGTCTCACGCACGAGACCGAACCTTGCCATTTTCTTTATATATTTACATTTTGTCTTGTTGGCAAGGACCTTGTGTATATCGGTATGTAGTTTTGATATGGGTTGACTTAGTTTAGATGATCCTGTCTGAAAAGGATTTTATGGTACTGTATTTTGTCGTGGGTTATTAACGTATATGCGCATGGGTTGTTTTATAGTGCATATAAGCACGCCTCTATGGACAAAGTTTTTAATTATTGCTTCCATTTGGCCCCTTTACTCTGTTGAGTTACGTCTGTTTTGGTTTGAGGCCGTAGGTAATCTCAGGATTACTGGCCGGTTATGTCCTTAACCCATAGGGGCGGGTTCGGGTCATGACAGTAGCTGCGGTGCCCATTCTGCCGGGCACTCTTTGGCTCATCGAGCTGTGACACAGGGGTATTATTGGCCGACAATGAGAGCTGATGCTGAATGTTACGTGAAGAAATGTGAACAGTGCCAGAAGTTTTCTCCTTTAACCCATTTGCCTGCTGAAGAGTTAAGCTCTATAACCAGTCCTTGGTCGTTTGCCCAATGGGGACTTGACATCGTCGGACCATTGCCTCGCACCCCGGGCAACAAGTGATTTTTGATTGTCGCAACAGATTATTTCACAAAATGGGTAGAAGCGGAGGCACTAACGCACATTCGAGATACCGATGTGAAGCGTTTTGTATGGAGAAATATCATAACGCGATTCGGCATTCCGAGAGCACTTATTTCAAACAATGGCACTCGGTTTGATTGTGGTGTCTACCGAGAACTGCGTAGCAAGTATTGTATTCGGCCCTATTTCTCCACCCCGGCTTATCCACAGAGTAATGGCCAAGCTTAAGCCTCTAACAAAGCCATTTTGGATGGCATCAAGAAGAGGCTGGAGAAAGCTAAAGGCAAATGGGTCGAAGAATTGCCAAGTGTGTTGTGGGCTCATCGCACTACTCCGAGGCGGTCCACTGGGAAACGTCATTCGCTTTATGTTTCGAAACCCAGGTAATCATCCCCTTAAAGATCAACCTCCCAACCTTGAAATCAAAAGTTTTTGATATGGGCCGAAACGACATGATGCTGGCCTTGGATCTAACTCTGATTGAGGAATGAAGAGACCGTGCCCTTGCATCCATGGCACGGTACCAGCAATAGCTTGCTAAGTCGTATAATTAACGTGTTCAGCTACGCCGCTATATACCAGGTGAATTGGTCCTGAAGAAAGTGTTTCCAGCTGCTAGGAAGCCGGCTGATGGAAAATTGGGTCCTAACTGGGACGGCCCCTATCAAATCGACTCAATCGCGGGAACATGGGCATATTAGCTTAAAGACATGACTGGGAGAAGTTTGCCACGCCCTTGGGATTCCACGTATTTGCGTAAATTCTATCATTAAACCCGGCCTATGGGTCATGATACTTGTTTTGAATGATTCACCATGTACAACTTTCACTTTTGCAATGCAAAGTCTCCTATTTTCTCATTGTGAAATTAAGTTCAAAAGTCTTCCAGTTTAAGCCTTCAGATTCGGAGCGCCCTTCGTGGATATCATGACTGGCCAAGATAAAAAACCTCCGAATTCGGAGCCCCATCGACGCAGGTCGCGTTTGGGCCGAATAAGACTCCGGATTCGGAGCGCCGTTCGTGGATGTCACAATTGGCCAAGATAAAAAGCCTCCGAATTCGAAGCCCCATCTGCTCAGGTCGCGTTTGGGCCGAATAAGACTTCGGATTAGGAGCGCCCTTCGTGGATGTCACGATTGGCCAAGATAAAAGGCCTCTGAATTTGGAGCCCCATCCTCGCAGGTCACGTTTGGGCCGAATAAGACTCCGGATTCGAAGCGCCCTTCGTGGATGTCACGATTGGCCAAGATAAAAAGCCTTCGAATTCGAAGCCCCATTCGCGCAGGTCGCGTTTGGGCCGAATAAGACTCCAGATTCGGAGCGCCCTTCGTGGATGTCACGATTGGCTAAGATAAAAAGCCTCCGAATTCGGAGCCCTATCCACGCAGGTCACGTTTGGGCCGAATAAGACTCCGGATTCGGAGCGCCCTTCGTGGATGTCACGATTGGCCAAGACAAAAAGCCTCCGAATTCGGAGCCCTCTCTGCGCAGGTCGCGTTTAGGCCGAATAAGACTTGGGATTCGGAGCGCCCTTTGTGGATGTCACGATTGGCCAAGATAAAAAGCCTCTGAATTCAGAGATCCATCCGTGCAGGTCGCGTTTGGGCCGAATAACCCTCCGGATTCGGAGCGCCCTTCGTGGATGTCACGATTGGCCAAGATAAAAAGCCTCCGAATTCGGAGATCCATCCGTGCAGGTCCCGTTTGGGCCGAATAAAACTCCGGATTTGGAGTGCCCTTCGTGGATGTCACGATTGGCCAGGGTGAAGAGCATTCAAGTTCAACGCCCCAGTAGTGCGATTTTTACGCCGAGTGAGTCTCCAGATTTGGAGCGCTCTTCGTGGGTCTCATGACTGGCTTAGATAAGAGCCGTGAATTCGGCGCACTTTTCGTGAATATTACGATTAAAAAGCACACACATAGTTGGCGAAAGTTGAAACATGCAAGCAGTTCAAATGAAATGTTTCATTAAATTAACCGACTGACTCAGAATGTGTAAACATAAATTGAAACATGCAAACATTTAAAATAGGATGTTTTATTAAATTAACCAGTAAATACATAATTTGCTCCCAATCTGTGTTGGAGCGTTTACAGTATCTAGTTTAAATCGGCGTCTTCCTCATCATCACTCTTCTCAACTTCGAAGGCCGCAAAGGGAAAATGACGACCCTGATACAGCGGCGACGCCGAATCAACACCTGCTACCCGGAGAGCGTCCGAGGCCTGGAGTGCCTTGATCCACTCGTGCTTGAATCTATGATTCTCACATCGACAGACCTCCTCGGCGAGTTTTCTTTGGTCTTGTCTATCCCGACCTTGCAGCCGTCGTGGAAGCCTTTTTTATAAGCCCTGGACTTGGCAGTCTCAATTGCAAACATGCTAGCCATATCTTGATCGACAAGCGCATGACTTATTAGCCGTTGGGTCACCCTTTCCTCCACGATCGGGTTAGATTTTCCGACCGATTGTGCCTCGACAGTCTTGACCTCTCTTAGCTCGTGCTCCGCCTTCTCCGCGCGAGCTTCTAAGCTTCAAATGCATTCGTCTCTCCACTCTATATCCCGCGGTGCGGCACGAAGACGCATGCCGATTTTATAGGCGGTGTACAGCCCCTTCACCGCCCCATGGATGCCTTCCCGAAACACTTCGAAATCCTGTCGACCGACCATCGACTGCTGGACTTCTGGTGGAAAAATCTATTGAGCGAACTCGGCTGCCACATTTGGGTCGTGAATGATTGAATCTACTTCCGTCATCGGTTTGTTCCCTACAAAAATCGCAAAACTCAACAGGCGCGGTGTCGCACCGGATTCTCCTCTGGAGCACGATTGAGGGGATTTGCCCCGTTGCTGCTTGTCCCTTCTAGGTGACCAACTTCGACGACGAGGGGACTGGCATTTCTCCCGCTCCCTCGATGCCCTACAACTTGTGCGCATAGGCTTGCCACTGCGATTCATCTCTGCGTCCAGTTCACCCAATGTCCTCCCATCTCCTCTGTTGTTGAAGAATAGTCTATTTGACATTTGCACTTGTCTAACGTTCCTCAATAGACTGGGTTGGGTTATTGAGTCTGAGCACACTAATGGGACCTACACGCTCGAAACACTCACCCAATTTATTCCTTACGGGAGCAGCATCCCCGAGGCGACCTCATTAATGCTAAACTTCGACAGCCTCACGCCATGAGCTAAAAGTATCCGGCCTTCCAGCTCATGCTTTGGCTGGGACAATGGTAGATTCATCAATCTATTCGGCTTAATTATCGGAACTCAGCCGAATTTCTATTGTGCCCCAGCAAATTCTTGAACTGTCGTTTTTAGGCCGACTGGTTCATTAACTTGCTGGGGCAAGGGCAGATTCATCAATCTGATCAGCTTAACTATCAGAGCTCAGCCGAATTTCCATTGTGTCCCAGCAAATCCCTGAACTACCATTTTTAAGCCGACTGGTTCATTAATTTACTGGAGCAAGGGCAGATTTATCAATCTATTCGACTTAATTATCAGAGCTCAGCCGAATTTCCATTGTACCCCAGCAAATCCCTAAACTGTCGTTTTTAGGCCGACTGGTTCATTAACTTGCTGGGACAAGGGCAGATTCATCAATCTGATCGACTTAACTATTAGAGCTCAGTCGAATTTCCATTGTGCTCCAGCAAATCCCTGAACTGCCATTTTTAAGCCGACTGGTTCATTAATTTGCTGTGGCAAGGGCAGATTCATCAATCTATTCGGCTTAATTATCAGAGCTCAGCGGAATTTAAATTGTGCCCCAGCAAATCCCTGAACTGTCATTTTTAGGCCGATTGGTTCATTAACTTGCTGGGGCAAGGGCAGATTCATCAATCTGATCGGCTTAACTATCAGAGCTCAGCTGAATTTCCATTGTGCCCCAGCAAATCCCTGAACTGCCATTTTTAAGCCGACTGGTTCATTGACTTGCTGGGACAAGGGCAGATTCATCAATCTATTCGGCTTAACTATCAGAGCTCAGCCGAATTTAAATTGTGCCCTAGCAAATCCCTGAACTGTTGTTTTTAGGCTGACTGGTTCATTAACTTGCTGGGGTAAGGGCAGATTCATCAATCTGATCGGCTTAACTATCAGAGCTCAGTCGAATTTCCATGGTGTCCCAGCAAATCCCTGAACTGCCATTTTTAAGCCGACTGGTTCATTAACTTGCTGGGGCAAGGGTAGATTCATCAATCTGTTCGGCTTAACTATCAGAGCTCAGCCGAATTTAAATTGTGCCTCAGCAAATCCCTGAACTGTCGTTTTTAGGCCGACTGGTTCATTAATTTGCTGGGGCAAGGACAGATTCATCAATCTATTCGGCTTAACTATCAGAGCTCAGCCGAATTTAAATTGTGCCCCAGCAAATCCCTGAACTGTCGTTTTTAGGCCGACTGGTTCATTAACTTGCTGGGACAAGGGCATATTCACTAATATATTCGACTAAGTCGTAGCATTTTACAGTTATGTTTAATTCGGTAGCTTGTTCCATTCATTTCATGATTTTACATCACTTAGTTGCTAACAGCACATTCATTGAGCACAAAAGGCAAAAATAATTTCCATTCATAAACTGAGTACAAATAGCAAAAATAATTTTCATTCGTAAATTGAGCACAAATAGAATTCATTTTACAAATGAAAACTACCCTACATCAGCTTCTCATAGCAATGAATAATCAAAAACCTAATACATTTAGTAAAACCTACATACGCTTAATACCAAAAACAAAATGGAAAATATTCAACTGTCTTCGGGGTCAGACTCCAGCGGCTCAACGTCTACCTGCTCGTACGGAATCGGCTGTTCCGATACCACGTTAACAGCAGCCAAGGCTTTGAGCCAGCCGTGATTGAACCCCCTATTTTCGAATTTCGGCACTTCTTCTACGTAGTCCGCCAGGGCTGCATCCTTGCCAGCCTTGAACGACTCGGAAAGTGTAGACTCAGCGTTTGCCTTTGCCCGCTTCGACTCTTCCAGGTCGGCCTCCAGCTTGGCAATCATCTCATTGGCCAATCTGAGCGCTTCTTCATTCACTTTCGCCCTTTCCTCGGCAGCCACTTTCAGTTCATCAACAGTCTTGGCCTTATTTGCTTCGGCATCGGCCCTCGCTCTCTCTGCCGCTGCTTTCGCGGCCTTAGACTCGGCTCGAAGAGAGGCCTCAGCTGTTTTTCCCTTCTCGATTTCCAATTCGGCTGTAAGAAAGCCGATCTGTTTGATGGTGTCGTGTTGGCGACGTCCAATCTCGGCTATCGTCCCCGCCGCCTACAAAACAAAGGATTAGTAGTAGGCTAATATAGAAACTCTTTTGGTTAGCCTTGCAAATCTATGAAGGATTACGTACCAATATTGCTGATTGAGCGGCCAATACAATGGCCAAAAGATCGGCCTCTGCCCTAAAAGTTGCTCTGTCAGCCGACAGAGAGATGGAGGAAGCCAGGCTCAAAGCCACAGTTGGGTCTCTTATAGCCGATGCATCGGAGCCAACCGGTACGTTTTTTATCCTTGGTTGTACTACGAACGACACAATCAAGTCTGATTCTTCCAAGCGTGGTCGTTTGTCCACTGGTTCTTTCTAATAAACGACTTCGTGATTGGCTGGGCGCTTTTCACCCACTGCTCTGTCACTTGACCCGCCTGTTCATCAACACAGTTTCCGTTTTGGCTGCTTCATTTTGGACCACCTCTTTAATGGGAACAAGTGGAGGAGTTTCTTCCCTAACGACAGATGGAGAAGGTGAAGGCTGGTTTCGCTCGGCTTCAGCCCTTTTTCGGGCAGCCATCCTCTCGGCATTTTTCCATTTGGCCAATTGGTTGAGCGACTCACCGGCCATGTTATCAGGGTACGAGCGGGTAAGTCCCCTAAGTTTGTAAAAATATCTTCGAAGGAGACGTCCCCTTGGCCTGAGGTGGACGAAGGATTGGACAAATTGAGTCCGGCTTCCTCAAAGGCCAAATTAAGAGCTTCGTTTACCTCGGCTTCCAACTGGTTCAGGTCCTCGGTGAACAGATCGACTGCTTGTTCTTCTTTGTGTTTCGAATCGGAGGTTTCTAAACCAACCACCTTTATGTTTTTGAAGCTGGGGAAGATGAGGGCTATAAGCTGATCCTCACCTCTCAGAATTGGGATGTGGTCTACCACCGAAAACGTTGCGTAAGATGGCGCATATCGCAAGAGAATGTGGGCCGCCCTCCTTGCTTCTGAAGGTTTGGACGGCCAACGAACTGTAGAGCGACTTTAATTTCCGCAAGAACAGTGTCATCAGCTGAAACCAATACTTTTTTCAAATCGTTACCTGCATAAACAAAACAGCAAATACATGGAAGGAAAGCCGAATACATATAAGGTAATAAGAGAAACTGGAGTGAGCTATACGGTCACCTGGTTCGCCTTTTCACCTTGGCACGGGATCTAGGCGATCTTCACCATCGTCAAATTCCCAGTTGCCTCGGACATCGACCATTACGTTGTCGACACGCTTGCCAGAGCTGGCAAGCATAGTCACTAGGTGATGATTGGTATCCTTGGCCCTGAGAAAATAGCGTCCTAGCCGACCAGTAGACTTGGCTAAGGCATAACAATGCCGAATTGCAGGTATACCTAGATTAATCCTAAGATGACGGTTCAACTCTATAATCCTCATTATGATGCGGAAAAAGTTCACATTAGGTTGGGAAGGAATCAGACCCCAGTGTCGAAGGACGGCCCTTAAAAATGGGTGGAGGGGAAAATGGACTCCGCCCTCAACAATCAATAGGAGAGGAAAAATGATTGTACTCTCATCGGCCCTCTCCATATCGGTGGTGTTGTTTGCGATGAGCGACAGATGGACGTCATCGGGGATGGAATAGTGGCGCCGGAAGCCAAAAAACTCGCTCCGTAGAAAGAAGATCTTTCAAATTTTTTTCCATCCTAACAAGCCTAAGGGCTATGCAAAACTAAAAGTAAACAAGGAAACGATATTGGGAGTGAAGGAGAAGAAAACTTACGAGAAGCAGAAGGGATAATGAGAGACATGAGGAAGTTGTAGAGGCCGCGAAGTGAAGGAGTTGTACTAGAAGGCGAACCAGAAACTTCGAGTATTCAAAACATACATTCGAAAAGACAAAATTTTAAATCACATTAAATCGAGGAATCGTGCGAGGGGGCGGGAACTTGTAATGATGACCAAAAAGAGAAACGTGTGCGTTCTGACACACATTGGAATGAGGTTAACCGCCGAATTTTTGACTTTCCAAATTCGAAATTGTAGACGTCCCCGAACGTCCCGGGAGAAAATCCCGTTTTGTTCATTGGGCTCACTACAGTTCGGACTCAAATGTCACGGTTTTGAATCTAATCCCGCAAAGTGCAATGCGAGACCGATAAATCACCAAAGAGTCCAAATCCGGCAAATCGTTTTGAAAAATAGATTTTTAGAAAGAAGTACCAAACATGGACTGCTTTGCCAGATACAGAGTCACCACCTAAATATTTTATTTTGGGGGAATTTAGGAAACCCTGACTCGTGCCTAAGGCCACGTGTCCGTCATCACCAAAGTTGCCTCAGCTCGGGAACTTGGGTGCGATTGGGGAAGGTCACTTCGTGAGCACCCCCGCTTGCCCGATCAAAAATCGGCCTCTACTAACCATGATATCGAGTTTTGAAAACATTATGTGCTCTTATTCCGGTTATTAACCTAGAATTACTATGTGATGCACATAACATACAAGTATAGACTGGATCGTTTGAGTTGGAACAAAACATCGCATATCCGTTTGTTTTGAAACGGATTGAAGTTTGCTACTCGCAAGTAGGCTAAAACACAGGTTTCGACGAATTATTCCAATTCAAGCAACCCAACCTTCACCCATAGGCATTTAGGCCAGTTATATCACATAAGCACATAGCCTCATGGTAAGCATGCTATCATGGCAGTCACTCACACACATGCAAGGATGCTAAAGCATAAACACTTACCGAGTACTCCGAGCCAAGAAGAAAAGCTAATTAGAAATCATGTATGAATCCTAACTATGCTAAGAATGCCTAATGCAACACATGCAAAAATGCAACTATAATAGGCTCGGCTATTCTAAGATGACATATGAGATGCAACAATCGATACATGTATTCAACTTGGAATTGAAATACAATGCAGTTAGCATGATGCACCGAGCCCGGTGCATGGAAGACAGATGAATGGATGCAAACATACGCATAAGGATGCTAATTGAACATGCCTAAACTAACCATCATAAGCTAGTAAATAAAAGGGAGAAAGACGTGGGGTTGGAAGACATACAACACACACACGCACACTTATTACAATAGCTGGCCTTCTCTCGGAGGTCCGAATGAATAGTACAGAATAAACTAGCTAATCTAAGCTAATTAAACTAATTATTACACAACATTAATTAATTAACGAATTAACTAAGTAAGGAAACTAGCATGCAAATTAAACAAAATGGACTGCCTCATCTCTGTTCTGAATGATAGGGATGCATGCATGCTCAAGTCGCCTTGTTGGGAAATCCATCGCGATGCCCCGATTTGCCTCTGTTTGCAACTGGTCCCAGAACACTGTACAAAGCTCCAGAAGGCTGCTGACCAGTTTTTTGTTGCTGGTTTCCAGTTTGCTGCAACAGAGAGCGAGAAAGGGGCATGGCAAAGTATTTTCAACATATGTGTGCATGACCACTCTTCCCATCATTGCACAAGCTCCAGGGAGTGTAGTCCTCGGTCCTCGTGCCACCAATCACGCATCTTGATGCATGATGGCCGAGGAGTCGGATTGCACGACTCGATGTAAAATGAATGCACATATAAACACAACAAGGCCTAAACTCCATCATATGTAATCTGGAGTGTCGGCGACCTAGAATCGAGGCACGTTTCGTCACTTGGAGTACGAAACGTCCCTCGTTTCCCGTGTTTGGACTAAACCCTATTCCAAACACAATGCAACATACATGGCATACACAATACGACTAGCATGCAACCCTAAACGCAATGCAACCTAATCATGCTAGCATGTGAGGGATGATATGCAAACATGCAACTAGCATACACAATGCTATGAACTAAGAATGGCATACTCAATGCACATGAACTATATAGCATACGCAATGCACATACGAAGATGGACATGCACGAAGACATGAACAAAGCATACACAATGTGACGATCAAGCATGCGACAACATGGATATGGCATACATAATGCAAGATGGACTTAAACTAAAATGAATGGGCCTCAGCCATACTCAAATCAGTGGCCATACATGATGAAAATGAAGCAACAACACACACGCAAACATGCACAAATGCAAGGGACCAAACCTAAGGCACAAAGTGCAACTCCACCAAAGCTTGGTAAGCATGAAATATGGCATACAAGCACATATTTTCCAGCTCTGAAATGACATGCAAGATGGTCCTGAATCATGCAAACACCTCACACAATGCATGCTAGATGGCCCAAATACCGAAACTAGTGAAATGGATTACACTATAGGCATGCAAAGCAATACTCAAATGGCCAAACCAGCCCCAAATAGTCCCTATGCAGGCCAAAACAGTAGCAAATATGGACTAAAATGATGGCTCACAAAGCATAGAAATGAAGCTCATGCAATAGTCCAAAAATGAGGTATTCATGCATAACTCTCAAACACATTTAAAGAGTGGAAAACTGTAGACACCCCATTTTTGACCGTCCTCAAGACTTGGACGTCACCGTTTGAACACCCGGTGATCATCCATGTTTGTGTTCGTTTGGAGTTCCCGGGGGTCTCGGCTACGCGCCTTATCTCAAGATCTCCGAACTCGACTGTTTGTGTCTGGTTTTGCACCAAACACTTGTGTTTTTCCTTGGAAGGGCAGAGAATGGCTTATTAGCCATCCCCACACACCACCGGCCCTCCCCTACCATCACCGGCTACACATTAGAGCCACCGGCATTGTTTTCTCAAAATATTTGGCCGGTTGGCACTGTATGTTGCCGACCGGCACTTTTTTGTGCCGATGATCCCTTTGGTTGGCCGGCGTGCACCCTTTGCACCCCTGAGGCATGGTGCATGCCAGCTATGCCAGCTGGAATGCACCATCACTTTCCCCTGTGCATAAGTGTGGCCACTTTGCACCTTTGGACACCTTTGAACCCTCTAACCTTCTAGAAGGTTGATCCTTTTGGCCAAGCTTATTGGAGAAGCTTGGCCAGCTGTCTTAGCTTCCCCAAGAAGCCTAGACTCTTTTGCCCTCTTTGAACCTTTCTCTTTGCTTAGCCATTAAGTTATTTGGCTTGGTCTTGGCCTATATAAGCACCATCTCTTTCCCTTTGTAAGGGGTTAGCCATTTTTGATCAAAAACCAGAGCTTGTGTATCTATATATCTGCCATATATCTCTCTCCCTCTACATTTTCCCTCTCTCTCCTCTTGTGTGTGTGTTTTTAGGCCTAAAAGTGTGGTTTTACCTTACTTTTGCACCAATACACACACCATTACACCCTAGCTCGAGATTGGGAGACTTGGAGGGTTGTTTGTTGAGTTTTTGGACTGGTTTTGATCAATAGAGGAGGGCTGCACCACCTGTTCTTCAAGTGTTCTTCAAGGGTGAGCACTTTACTTTAGATTCCCCATTTTTGCAACAAGTTTTTACCTATCTTGCTTTGTGTTTTGAGCTTTGTATATAACTGAAAAAAGTCTTAGATTTTCTTGCTTTTGAACTTTCATTAAGGTCACTTTGTGGTTTGAGTGCAAACTCACCCTCTTAGGCCTTATTTTGGCCCTTTTGGTGCCTTTTCTTGAGGCTTGGTTTACTTGGTGTTTTGGTCTTCTCACCACTGAAAACCAGTGAGTCTTTAGTGGTGAGGAAGGTGGTTTATAGTCTTGTGTAGGGGAGGGACACCCCTCTCCCCTTTGTCCCTCTTTTGCCTTTGTTTTTTGGCCTAAAGATTAGCATGTGTGAGTACTTGCATTTGGCTTCATTTCAGAGTTTATTTGGGTGTTTTGGAACATGTTTTACCTCTGTCTAATGGTGGTTTGTTGGCCTCTTTCACGCATATTATACTTGCTTAGCATTCCTCTATTTGGCATAAAAATGCATCTTGTGATTAGGCCATGATTCTTGCATATATTAGCTTAACTCCATGAAGATATTAGCCTCATTTTGTCATGTGTAAGGGCTGTGAGCCACTGATTTTGCCATGTTTGGCATGCTTGATGTGGTTGTTGTGCATTTTAGGCTTGCAAGCCTTGAGTGTTTTGGCCTCTAGCATGCTCACCTTAGTCCATCCTCATGATTTGGCATCATTTAGGATCATATTTTAGTCCATAAATCATGTTTGTATGTTTGCATATGTGACCTATTTCATGCTTTGAGGATGTGTCCTTTTATGCCTAGGAATAGGCCTTATGCATACTTGTATGTTCTAGGCATTTGGGTTGCCATATCAAGGGGTTTTTGGGGGTATTTTTGCATGCTAAGAAATCTGTTTTGGGTTGCTTGATTCATGCCATGAATGGTCTTATTGGTGGTAGTGGAAAGCCCCTTGTTTATGCCTTGGTTTTGGGCCCATTTGCTTGCATGTTTGCATGAGTAGTGGTCCATCATTTTGGGCACTTTTTGCCACTGTTTTGGGAAGGTTTGAGGGCTGCCCCATTATGGTTTAAGTCTACTATTGCTTGCTTGAATCATGTTTGTTGCATGCTTGATTAGCAAAGCCTTGTTATATGCTAATTCTTGTACAAGAATTGTCCATGTTTGCATTATACTTTGCATATTGCATGCCTAGTATTGCACACTTGCTATAGCATGTTGCATTGCATTTGGTATGTCTTGCACTTCATGTCATATTGCATCATTTGAGCCGTGTTGTATACATGCATTCCATGTCTTGGTTTGGGGTGTCAAACCAAGTGTAAGGGTTAAGAGAAGTTCACACTACAAGTGGTGCAACTTGTCTCAACTCTTGGTCACTAAGGCCCTTGATTTATACATGATAGGGTCTTGGTCTCATTTGTGTGTTGCATGCATATTGACATTGAAATGCAATCTTGGTTCCTTAGGCTATCATGCACCAAGATGCGTAATTGATGGCCCAAGAACCAAGGGTCATGCTTCCTTGAGTCCCATGCATGATAGGAAACATTGGCCATGCTTACATATGCTCAAAATCCCATACCAAGCACTGTCTGTCTGCTGTTGCTGTCAAAACTGTCTTCTGCAGGAATTTTATGCCGACCGGCAGTAGAGAGTGCCGACCGGCACTATATGGGTGGCCGATAACCCCCTAAGAAGCCGATGGAAATTTTAGCTGGCCGGTGGGCACTTCCTCCAGCCGGTGGTGTACAGCAGTATGCAAGGAAGGTGTTCTGGGACTTTGGCAATTTTTGGAGAGACAGGGCAGTAAAAACAGAAGCAGCAGTGGCATGGTACGGGTTTCCCGGGCGAGTCGGATCCGAGCATGCATCATTCACGTATCCCGAGGCGGGAGGCCGTGGCCTCATTTCCTTTTCCATTTATTTACTAAGTAATTAGGAATTTTGTAATAATTTATTTATTTATTATTCGGGCTGTATATTCTTTTGGTCCCTCCGAGTGAGGGCGTATTTGTAATAAGTGTGTGTGAGTGCGTGTATGTCTTCCAATCCCCATTTCTTTCTTCCCTTTTATTTACCTACTTACGATGGTAGATTAGGGCATATTTAAATTAGCATACAGTATGATGGCATGCGTGCATCCATGCATTTGTCTTACATGCACCGGGCTCGGTACATCACGCTAACTGCATCGTATTTCAATTTCCAAATTGAATACTTGTTACTTGTAGCATTTCACATGCCATGCTTAGGATAGCCGAGCCAGTCTAGATTACACCATTGCATGCGGTGCATTAGTCACTCTAACATGAACTAGGGCATGCATGTTTGCTAACTAGTTTTTTTTTTTTTTGTTTTGGCACGGAGTACTAGGTGAGTTTTTACGCTTTAGTATCTCGCATGTGTGTGGATGTTGACATGATAGTAGGCTTACCATGCGGCTAGCTGCTTATGTGATATAACTGTTTGAATGCCTGTGGGTGGAGGTTGGGTTATTTGGATTGGAACAATTCATCAAGTGTTTTAAGCCCGCTAGACAGTGGCAAAATCATGTTTTCTAAGCCCACCCGAGGGTGACAAAATCTGCATTTTAAGCCTACCTGCGGGTAGCAAGCCATCTTTCAAAAATAAGCATGAAATGTTTTATTCCAATTCAGACCACCCGGTCTATACTTGTTTGCTGTGCGCATAACATAGTAATTCTAGGCTAATAATTGGTATAAGAACACATAACGTTCTCAAAATCGGATATCACGGTTAGTAGAGGCCGGTCTTCGGACCGGGCGAAAGGGGGTGCTCATAGCTGACCTTCCCCGATTGTACCCAAGCTCCCGAGCCAAGACACTTGGTGATGACGGACACGTGGCCTTCGGCACCGAGTCAGGGTTCCCTAAATTTTCCATTTTAAAAATATTTAGGTGGCGACTCTGTATCTGGCAAAGCAGTCCATGTTTGGCACTTCTTTTCAAAATCTGTTTCTTTTCTCAAAACGATTTGCCAGAGTTGGACTCTTTGGTTCAGATTTAGAACCGACACAAATCGAGTCCGAACTGTAACCCCGTTGAGGTCCCCTCGCGGGCATGTTACAAAAACATGGGAATATGGCATACATATAAGCTCTGAAATATGATTCACAATGATGCCAAAACATGGAAACACCTCAAAATACGCATGCAATAGGCTTCAAAACTCAAAGCTAGTCAAGTGTATTGAACTACAACCATGCATAGAAAACATCATTCGACCATGAGGCCCAAAAATAGAGCTAAGGCAGTCCAAAACATGCACAAAATCAGTTTAAGGCATGGCCAAAAAGTGCTAGAACCAAAGGCCAAAATAGCATGCAATGTGAGCTAGTAAAGAGGATTTGCACTACAAGCATGTGAGGCAATCAAGAGGCCACTAAACCAGCAAAGGTTAGAGGTATGAAATGCCAAATAACGCCCAAAAACCCACTGAAACATGGTTAATGCATGCAAGAATGAGATGCTCCTTTGATATGCTATGAAGAGGGTTATTCTACACATACAAGATGGACATCCCAGATGGCAAAACAAACTCTGGACAGAGCCTATGCAGGTCCTAACACTCATCAAAAATGGCCTGAAACAAGGCTTGGAAGCATGCAAATAAGGGCTTCTTTGTTAGGCCAAATATGCTAGGAAACAAAACAAGGGGAGAGAGGGTCACCCCTCTCTCATTTTGGCACTCAAAACAGCATGATAGCCATTGAAAATCCACTGGATTTCAGTGGCTAGAAGGCCAAACAAAGGTCAATGCAAAGGCCCTAATGCATGGCTCAAAATAAGGCAAAATGAAGCATGCAAGGGGGTAGATGACCCCCAAAAGAAAAATGATCTTAAACAAACATGTTAAGGACCTCAAAATAAGACTTTTTCAGTTGATGACAAAGCTCAAATATGCTTGAAAGTATGGCTAAAAGATGAAGCAAAATAAAGCCTTAAAAGGGAGAAAGTGTGTTACCCTTGTAGCTCAGCAACTCCAGCAGCTTCTGGACCAAAAAAGTAGCTCCTCAACCTCTGAAAAAGGCCTCCAAGAAGCTTAGGTTGGTGTTGGAGGGGTTAGGCTAGGAGATGGTGTGCAAAGGGCCAAAAACTTCACACTTTCTAAGCCTAAAGGGAGATATAGAGGGAGATAGATGTATATGCCTTAGGAAATTCTGAACCTTCACAAAGGAGGGGGAGGCCCTCCTTTATAGCCAAGAGGGTCCAAAGCTTCTCAAAGAAGCTAAAAAACAAGCTTGAAGATCCTCCATACACGTGTATGGAGGATCCATTCTATGCTTTCCAGCTGGCCCAGTTGGCAACAACTCACAGAGACAAGACTGAGAGAGGCAGGCCGACCAGTTCAGGTGGTCGGCCGACCACTTCCCCTGGTCAGCCGACCAGTTCAAAAGGTCCAAGCTCAAGAAAAGTGGTCAGCAGCCCTAAATGGTGGTCTCCCAATTGAATGCAAGCTAGTGGTGTAGTGGGAGACCAGCAATTATGGCCCAAAAGTGAGGGAGACCAGTTACCTGTCAAGGAAACCGGCCGGCGGGGGAAAAGTGGTCTCCAAGGAGAAAAGGTGGTCTCCCACCCTTGTACCACCTTCCAAACAATGAAAACAAGGTCCATGCCAAAAATGAACCAAGACGGATGCAAAACGAGGGTTCGGGGGTCAAAACGCGCAGCCGGGTGCCCCGAAAACAAGCTGTTAAGCATCGAAAGTGGCGTGCGACCATGAAGGTGGTCTCCCGGGCAACAGTGTCCCTCTAGAGAGAGGAAACAAGGTGTGTGCCAAAAATCGGAGCAAACGGAGAAAGTTAAGTGGTCCCGAACCGAGGCGCACGACCGACGGCTCCGAAAACCGAAAACTGGTCTCCAAACAGGAATAGTGGTCTACGACCACGAAAAGTAGCCTACGGCCACTGAGAGATGGTCTACGAGACCTCTCCCTCCCTTCGGGAAGAGAAAACAGAACCTGGTTCGCAAACTGAGGCAAAACACAAAAGAGTCCCGAAGTCCGGAGGCAAGGCTCTCAGCCGAGACTCCGTAACCTCAGAACGAGCACAACATGCGCAATCACCGAGCGCTCAATCGATGACATCTAAGTCTTAAGGTCGGTCAAAAATGGGGTGTCTACAGTTGCCCCTCTTTAACAGAACTCGAAAATCATAACAATGACGGGAGTGAATGTCAAAGCCCAGAGACGACTCATTTTTGGCAAGGCCGAAGACTTAGACAAACAGGCGAGATAAGCAAGGGATATGCCCGCAGGCAGGGGCAAAATGCAAAACGACATGCACAAAGCCGAACGTAACTCATGATCATGCAAAGTAGTAAACTGTAATGAAGCAAATATTCACAATAAATGCAACAGTTTTAAGCCAGAATGCAAAGCAAAACTACATTTCATGCAGTAAGGATGTAAGAGAATTACAATTCTCACTATGTCTCACATGGAGAAGATACAATACCTGTCCGGTTCGTCTGGTCGCACCAGCTTCAAATGAATCGTACATACAATATCGTGCCTGCAAAAGAGAGAAACCTAACAGGCACAACATAGTTAGCAACATATGTTCAACGCTATATCGAACGCCGACAAACATGGTGCCGATGAAAAAGTACATCGCAATGCAAGAAGAAACGTGCGCGACAACGCAAGTTAAGCATGGAGGTATGACGATACCAGTGAAACGTGCACAACAATGCAAGCGATGCGCATAATAATGCAGGATAAGCGCAACTTCAAAAGCATGTTTGAAACAAAACATTGAGCAAAGAAAAGCAAGCCTCGACGAGGGCAACTCAAACGCGACCTCTGGCTTACCTCTTGGAGGGGTCGCAATGTACTAAAAAAGGATACACCTGGCTCTTGGCGAGTAACGATGAGCCATGCGTCGAGGATTGGATTTGAAGTTCCCGCAGAGGGATTTCGCGCCGAAAAGTGCACTTTCATTGTACTTTCTTGAGAACCGGGGACTCCGATCACCACCAAAATTTGCAGGGAGAACAAAGAGTCATTGGAGACCACCCAGGAGGGCCACCGACCACCTAGGGAGGCCACCGACCAGGTTTTGTGCAAGGGGGTGGTCGGCCTGCCAGGAAAGGTGGTCGGTCGACCATCTGTCCAAATCCGGGACAGTTTTTTCTTTTTACACTTGTCTCTTTAAATCCACATGTCCCAATCACTATTCCTCACACCCTCAAGGCCGAAATCAGTCCCTCTTCCTTCCTGGACCATTTTCTCCCTCAGATCTGCGCTTTATACACGTTTTCCAACGCTCCACGTAAAGTTGTTTCGCGAAAACTTTCAGTTCTCTTCACTTTGAACCGATTGAAATTTGATTTCGGAGCTTCTTTCTCCATTTTCACCGCTTGAGGTAAGTTTGCCTCGAAATTTGGAACATTTTCTCAGGAGTTGACTTTTGTTGACTTTTTCATTTCCCTAGAGTTGACTTTTGTTGACTTTTTCCAATTTTGGCTCATTTTGCTCATTTTTGCAGATTTCTTCAAATGGCGGGTCATTTTCCTCATGGTGGAGGTCCTCCAGGTGCTGAGGGTGAGCCAGACATCATGTCCTTGCCCCCGAGAGTTCGGCCGTTTGATCCCGAGAGGTATCATCCTCGGGAGCACGTCCTTCCTTAGGCCACTTTCTACCATTTCACTGACTTTGATGACCGAGCGCCTGCGGATCTGTTGCTGCGGGAGCTAGAGACTCATCTCTCTCATCAGGCACGAGAGGTACGTACTTCACTTTTACATTCTTTGCAATGTATTCTGCATTTCATGCACATTTCATACTTTCGCTATATATGCTTACCCGTTCGTTCTGAACACATTTGCACACCATATTCCTTCTTATTTTAGCACATATCTCACAGCACAGAATTCTATTGAGTGGGCACACAGCTTGTTCTGAACACTTAGTCTATATCATAGCATTCTGTTTGCATTTTGAACACACAGCTCAATCACTCGAATTTCTGAACACGCAGCTCATACTTTTTATCATGAACACGTAGCCCACAGTTTTTGAAATTTGAACACGCAGCCCAAACTCTTGATGGTGAACACACAGCCCACTTTTTTGAAAGTTGAACACGCAGCCCAAACTTTTGATGGTGAACACACAGCCCACTTTTGAAAGTTGAACACGCAGCCCAAACTTTTGAGGTGAACACACAGCCCACAATTTTTGAAAGTTGAACACGCAGCCTAAACTCTTGAGGTGAACACACAACCCACAGTTTTTTTGAAATCTGAACACGCAGCCCAAACTCTTGAGGTGAACACGCAGCCCACTTATTTCATTTGCACGTAGCGCATATTGAACACACATCTCTTACATTTCACTTTTGAACTCACAGCTCATTCATTTCATTTGCACGCAGCTTATACATTTCATTATGAAACTGAATACATCTGTTCATTTTGAATGCAGGTACTCTCTTGTTCTACGCGAGGTTATGGCTCGATTATCGCTAGGGAGTGGTATGCAGAGCTCCCAGAGACCATTCGTCACATGGTGGACGGGGCAGGATTTGGGCCCTTCTGTGTGGGGCTATCTCGCTACCCTGCGAGCAGGACCTTGATGGGGGCACTCGTGGAGAGATGGTGGGACACCACCAACTCTTTCCACTTCTCAGCTAACGGGATATGACAATGACCCCGTTCGACTTTGCGATGCTGACTGGCCTTGATGTGGCCGGCCGACCGGTCCCCTACAACAAGGATATGGGCGAGTGGGAGGCTTCCTGGATCTATCTGTTGGGAGCTCGCCCACCGATTGACTGATCTTCGGGCAGAGTCAGGTACACTTGGTTCCCTGTGCAGTATAGGGGGAATATGCCCGAGACTCTTGAGGAGATAGAGCAGTACGCTCGAGGTTATTTGATGTTCCTTCTTGGGACCACTTTGTTCTCCGACAGGGGGAACACAGTTGGACTGTATCTGCTCAGTGCTTTGGTGGACCTATCACAGGTCAGCCAGTATGACTGGGGTGGCGCCGGCCTCGCTACCCTCTATTGCTATATGAATGCGACCTCCCACGGACGGGGGAACATAGTTGGCGGCTACTGGAGAGCCTGGGAGGTACCTTCTGCCCTCTTGATTTACATTTCTGCTTTTCATTATCTGTACACTGCACACGACACACTTTACATTCTGTATTCTACATTCTGCACTTAGCACTCTGTATTTTCTGTATATTCTGTATTCTGATGGCCACTGCCCTGTTTTCCACAGCTATGGGTTTACGTGTACTTTCCGACGCTAGCCCCAGAGTTCGAAGTGGAGGTGCCTCTTACGATCCTTTACTCTCACGTATTTGAGGATCGATGCCGGGCGAGGGCTCGAGAGACTCTGCCCTTCTTGCGATAGTTTTTTGACACGGTGCGGGCAACCGAAGTACTTCAGAACTCTCAGTTCTTCATATTTTCAGCTTTGATTCATCTCGCATATTTATGACATCTGATTGGCTTATGCACTTGTTATCCTCAGATCGCTTGGCGGCCCTGGGCACCCATGGGAGGAGATATCCGTTTCCAGTTCCCGGGGGCATGGGCTTCTTCTCAGTATAGAACTTTGTTTGAGGGGCCAGTTAGCAGGGCCTGGTTTCTGGGAGATCGCTTCATGCGCCAGACGATGGGCGTCCCTGAACAGAGTGTCCCTTCAGCACCTCCAGATGACATGCGGTCCGTTGAGAGACTCACTCCTGAGGAGGTCGATGTCGCTATGTTGGGTACCGATGCAGCTCTGCACACGGAGGAGGGGGAGTATGCGACTTACCACCACACGTACTTGATGCCCCCACTGATGGGTGTCCGTACTCCTACTAGGAGGGCTACTGGTGCATCATCGTCAGCTCGAGCCCGGGCTGCAGACGTTCCTTCGTCTAGCAGGGCCGGCACATCGAGGAGTGGGGCTAGACAGATTCCCCCGATTCCCTCGACTTATCAACACGCCGGGTGGCCAGATCTTCCGACCGAGTTGACTGGATGGCGATACGGGTCATCTTACCCGATTCCAATAGAGCCTCCTATGCCCGATCACCGATATGTTAGTAATCCTGACTCACCACCGGTATGTTCCATTGCTTTTCATTTATCACTCAGATACTTAGGCATTCATTTATTCATTGATGACTTGAGCTTGTATCTGCAGCCTCCCAGGGAGTATTCTGATGATCTACTCGGATTGGTGGCCTCACTTGAGGGCATGGTCTTGCGGAGGGAGACACAGCTTTTCATCGCCGGTGTTACGGTATTTTTCAATTTTCTCGCATTTATCATACTTCTGATGACATGCTGTATTTAACCATTTCACTGCATTGCTTGACTGTAAGCGTAGAGCATATCTGACACACACCATATTCATACATTGTATCTGCATACACCCACTCCATGTAGCATTCTTGTCTCTGCATCTGATATACATGTTGGCTAATGTACTCAAATTGTCCTTTTCAGATGCCACCACTACAGGCCGGGCCATCCAGGCCTTCTCGAGGAGCTGGGAAAGGGGACTCATCTCGCAGACGAGGCAGGTGCAGAGCACCCGTTATAGATGACGAGGAGTCCAGTGAGGAGGAGGAGCATGCGCATCCTCAGTCGGAGACATCCGCAAGCAGAAAGGAGGATTCTGGTTTCGGTTCTGAGAGCGGAGGTGATGCCGGGGAGGGTTCCGAGGACAGCAGCTCCGATTCAGATGGTGGTGCTGGTGGAGGTGGTGCAGGGACTTCTCAGCCAAAGAGGACGAATAGGGCCTCCTATTCTTGCGCTTGATAGCACTGATGCGAATGTTCCTGCTTTGTTTTCTTTTATTACTAGTAGTTGTAGCACATCAGCTTTTAGGCAGTTTTATTTTCTGTAAAACTTGTACCCTTGTTGTAAGATGTTGTAACAAAAGAAGCTATGATGGAATGAAACAGCTTTTTGTTCAAAAAGTGTTGTATTTTGTATTCTTAGCATTGCATCGCATCATTTTGCACAAAAATGAGATTGAATGAAAATTGAGCATTGTATATCACCAAGTCAGGTAGTGAATCGACACAACAAACTAAACAACTTAACTTGCTAAGAAACAACAAAACCTCAGCAAGTTTACAACTCGATAAGCAAAACACGACAATGTTGATAAACAGAGAGTAACAACTTGACGACTTGATAAGCAAACTTAACAACTCGATAAACAAAACTTAAACAACAACTCGATAAATAAAGAATGACAACTCGATAAACAAATGCACTTCAGACAAAACGGGCGACGAAATGCTCCCGAAACAGAGGTAGACTCGAACCTTCAACACTCCCAACACATGGAAATGCTAGGAGCTCCCTCCTAGGGACTAGGAAAAGACCAAAGACCAACTTCCCTCCATGGCCGACCATTAGAGAAGGCTGGCTGACCAGCTTTCTGCCTTAGAGACCCAAAGGGGTGGTCGGCCTACCAGAAAAAGTGGTCAGCCGACCACCTGGTTTGGCGACCGCCAGGTTTTTGACACGTGTCCCCAAACAGTGCCTTATCCTCTATAAAAGATCCAGCTTCGTGGTTCTTTCATTTCATCTCAGTTTTGCATCAAAATGGAGGCATTCCTCATCGAAAATCTCGCAGCTTCGATTGCTACTTTAGACGGCTCGAAAAAGTTGAACTTCCGGGGCTTTGGCTTGAATGCACTATTCACGTTGAGCTGCACTCCGCTACATCTTCCGTTCCTCCATGCCACGGCGAGGTTTTGGAATCCGGTAACACATGTCTTTAGCTTCGGCGGGCAAGAGATGTGTCCTACCTTCGAAGATTTCCAAGCTTTGATGGAGTCCGAGCGCAACAAGGAGATCTTGCCCCAACTCCGCTTTGGCCATGCTCAAGCCTTAGGCCGAATGTGTGGGCTCACTATGCACGACGCTTGGTCTCTGATCTGCAACGGAGAATTGGACATCCTCAGCTTGATTCAACGTTTTTCTGATCCCAGTGACCGTGGTGACCATCATTGGCAGGGCTTTCAGCGACATGCCCTTTGCTTGTGCATGTTATCTCACTTCTTGCTTGCCTTAGGCTCCGGAGGATCTGGTGTTCGGTTGATCGAGATTGCCCAAGGCTTAAGGGAGGGCAAAAGCTGCATTGCCATGTCATTGGCCGAGACATTGATGGGCTTGGACGCTTTTCATCGCCGAGAGACGACTAGATTTGCGGGGAGTCCACTACTGCTGCAGGTAATGTTTCCCACCCTATCTCACATATATATTGTTCACATCACTTGGCCCACAGGCTCGGATTTTCTCACAAAACCCTTTTCTCACTTTTCTCTCAACGTACACCTCTTTATTCTTTAATCTCTCATTTTTCATCCCTCCCCAGGTGTGGTTGATGGACAAGTTAAGGTTGTGGACTCTTGCCCAGCATACTCGGCTCATGGCTACTTCTTCCGACGACGCCTAGTCGATGCCCTTGGTGAGGGATGGTGGTTCGTCTGGATGTGCCATTTGTCCGCAGACCGCTGTAACATGCCCGCGAGGGACCTCGCTACAGTTCGGACTCAATTTGTGTTACGGTTCTTAATCTTGAACCAAAGAGTCCAAATCCGGCAAATCGTTTTGAGAAACAGATTTTTGAAAAGAAGTGCCAAACATGGACTGCTTTGCCAGATACAGAGTCGCCACCTAAATATTTTTTAAAAATGGGAAATTTAGGAAACCCTGACTCGGTACCGAAGGCCACGTGTCCGTCATCACCAAATGTCTTGGCTCGGGAGCTTGGGTACGATCGGGGAAGGTCAGCTATGAGCACCCCCTTTCGCCCGATCCGAAGACCGGCCTCTACTAACCGTGATATCCAATTTCGAAAACGTTATGTGTTCTTAAACCAATTATTAGCCTAGAATTACTATGTTATGCGCACAGCAAACAAGTATAGACTAGATCGCCTAATTTGGAAATAAGCATTGCATATCCGTTTTGTTTGGAAAATAGTTTGAAATTGCTACTCGCGGGTAGGCTAAAACACGGATTTCAATGAGTATTCCCAACTCAAGTAATCCAACCTCCACCCACAGGCATTAAAACAGTTTATAACACATAAGCATTTAGCCGCATAGCAATCATACCGTCATGGCAAACATTCACACGCATGCGATATGCTAAAGCGCAAAAACTTACATCGTACTCCGTGCCAGAAACAATAACCCGGTTAGCAAACATGCATGACCTAGTTCATGTTAAGTGGCTAATGCGACACAAGCATAGATGCAATCTAGAGTAGGCTCGGCTAACCCTAAACATGGCATATGAAGTGTGCGAATAGCACGTATTCAATTTGGAATTGAAAATTGCAATGCGGTTTGTATGATGTACCGAGCCTGGTGCATGTAAACAAATGCATGAATGCACGCATGCATTGCATAAGGTATGCTAAAATAGACGTGCCCTAATCTACCATCATAAGCAGGTAAATAAAAGGGAAGAAAGAAGTGGGGGTTGGAAGACATACACACACTCACCCACACTTATTACACTTGCGCCCTCACTCGGAGGGACCAAAATAATAATACAGTCCAAAAATAAATGAATAAATATTACAAATTCTAATTACTGAATAAATAAATGTGAAATAAAAGGGGGCCACAGCCCCTCGCCTCGGGATGTGCGAATGATGCATGCTCGATGTCCGCCTTGCCCGGGAACCCGCACCATGCCTCTGTTCCCTCTGCTTTTGCTGCCCTGCCTCTCTGGAAAATTGCCAGAGTCCTGGGACACCTTCCACATACCCTGAATATTACCACCGGCTGAAGGGTTGGACCATCGGCTGCAGGGTTTGGCCACCAGCTGCAATTGAGATTATCGGCACAAAAAGTGTGCCGGTCGGCACTGAAGAGTGCCGGTCGGCACTAAATTCCTGCAGGAGACAGTTTTGACAGCAGCAGACAGCAACAGAGCATGGTATGGAATTTTGGGACAAATGTATGCACGGACACACTCCCTATCATGCAATGGACTCAAGGGAGCATGGCCCTCGACCCCCGGCCACCAATCACGCATTTCAATGCATGATGGCCCAAGAAGCCAAAGTGTGCAACTTCAATGTGGAATGAAATGCACATAAACAAACAAAGAGCTCAACCTCTATCATACTCAATTCAAGAGGTAAAGCATGCATGTCAAATGCAACCTAAGCATGCAATCTAACATGCAATATGAACATGCAAGTATATAAACATGCTAGGCACACAACCTAAGCAACACATACAAAGTAAGCATGCTACAACACATGAGGGAATGGACTTAAACTAGATTAGGCAACCTCAAACAAGCCTAAAACAGTGGCCATGAGATGAAAATGAGATGCCTCGAAATGCGTGCGTACGGGCACGCAAACCGAGGAGATGGCGTACGCAATGCAATGGGACTAAAATGGCATATGCAATGCAATAGGGACTTATACTAACATGAGTGGACCTCAGCCACACTCACATAAGAGGCCGTGAGATGAAAATGAAGTGCCTCGGAATGCGTGCACACGGGCACGCAAACCGAGGCAATGGCATAAAGGCATGAAATGGCATGGCAAATGATATGCAAACATGCTAATGGAATTTCAGTAGCTAAATGAGGGGCGAAACAGCCCTGAATCATGGCCAAAGTACACCCGATGCACGGAATAGTCCCGAAGCATGAATCTTAGCACCCGAAATGGCCTATAGCTATGCCAAATATGCAAGATATGAACATGAAGTATGAAGACAGCAACTAGACAGTCCCAAAACAAGCATGTTCATAGTACAAAGCATGCAAGACAGCAAGCACAAACGGGACTAACATGGCATGCAAAAAAAAAGGCTCCTCAAGGGAGGCAATGAGGCAAGTGATAGATACAATGCTCAAACAGAAAAATGTCCTCTTACAACACTGAAAAGGGACTAAAAATATGAACATTTACAGTAGATAACAAGTCCCAAAACAGTATGCACACATACTCAAAATGCAATGCAAGATTAAGGCCCACAAAGGGGTATAACATGAAGTACCAAAAGGATGCACCAAACAGCCAAACACCCTTCATGAGACATGTAGAGGGGGTCAAACTAAGACCCTTTTCAGGCCTGTCAAAGACCCAAAAACAGAAGCATAGTAGGCTAACAAAGCATGCAAAAATGGGGGCCAAAGAGGGGGTATAATGGTAAGTACTACATGGAGACCCCCAACAGTGTTGAGCCCTTCTTCAATGTTGAAGAAGGGCTCAAAACAAGCAACTTTGTAGTTTACATCGAAGCTCAAAAATACATGCAACTATGGCTTAGATATGAACCAAGAAAATGCTAGTTTGAGGGAAATAGACACTTACCCTTGAAGACCAATGAACCAGCAGGTTTTGATCCAATAAAATGAACTCCTAGCCTCTGCAAATGACCTCCAATGTGCTGGAAATGGAGTGGTGGTGGTGGTGCTAGGTGGTGGTGAAGAAATAGCCCAAGATCAAGGGTGTTTGGAGGTGGAATGAGAGAGATATATTGAGAGATGGAGGGATGTATATGTATATATCAGATATACATATATTTCTCTGGTTTTTTGTTCCAAAGTCTCCAACCTTTGAGCAATGGAGAGGGGCATGCTTATATAGGCAAGTATAAGCCAAGACTTAGAGGCTAAGTCATTCAAAAGGGGTCAAGGGGGGCCAAAGCTTATTCAAGAAGCTTGGACAGCTGGTAGGCTTCTTGAGGAAGCCAAGACAAAGGGGTCAAGGCTTCCCCAAGAAGCTTTGAGCAAAGGGTGCAAAGGAGGGGGTTCAAGGCTCAAAATGGTGCAAAATATGCACATGCATGCACGTGTATCTGATTCTGTGCATCCCAGCTGGCACAGCTGGCCTGCACCATGCCTGCAAGGGTCAAAAGGGGCAAACCGGCCAGCAAAAATGGTCATCGGCACAATAAATGGCCGGTCGGCACAATATAGTGCCGACCTGCACTTTATTCTGGCCGGTCGGCACAATGGAGTGCCGGTGGACAGCCGGTAAGGTCACCAAGTGCCGGTGGAAGTCCAGATTGAAGCCCTGGAAGTTAGCTTTCCAATGGCGCAAACCTTGCCTTAAAATTCCTCCTGTGCAAAAGGTTATGCCCTTTTCCGTGAAGCCGCGCAGACTTGATCCAACCGGACTGATCCCCTGCTTTAACCAGTCATATCTCCTCCACCCGGACTTGGATGTAGGAGATTCTTGAACCAAAAATGAAGCCCCGGAAGTCTTCTTTCAAATGGTGGTGGCCTCATAGCTTAACTCCAAGTATGCGGATGAATGGGCCTGATTCAGCGAGGGCTGCGCGACTCGCTTCTACCCGGATTCATGTCGAACTTCTCCCAAACCTATTTTCTTCCCTCTTCTCCTCTTTTCTTGAACTCCAAACCCTTAAACAAAGTGTTTGGAAAGTTTTGCCTCTCTTCTTGCCAAAGAAACTGAACCTGTGGCCTGCACATCTCTCAACATCGACCAAAACATCAGTCGCGCCCAAGTCTTCGGGGCGGTCAAAAATGGGGTGTCTACAACCGCATTGCTTGGCGTTGTCCTTGGCTCAATCTACCGGCAATGAGCTACAGCATGTCCCGGCAGACTGGGATTCAGTTGATTGGTCTGACGCACTGCGTGTTTTACTTTCCTTTCCGGTTCTAGCGCCAGTTCGGCCATGATCAGACTTGCCCGCCAGAGGGGATAGAGTACCCTGCTGCATTCCCGGTCCGAGGTGCACAGCTTGCTCGGTATGCCACAGCATGGAGGACGAGAGAACTCCTGGCCTTCGCTCCCACTTTCAGTTGTACTTTGTCTTATAAGTGCATAGATTGACTCAATGAAGAGGCGCAGATTGGGCCCAGCTTGGCATCAGAGGCTTCGACCAGCTCTGGGAGGGGGCGCAGGAACACCTGACTATGCCCTTGATTTATTTGCTTTAATCAGAACTTTCAAGTTTTCTTTATGAATGTAATAAAAAGCAACTTCAATTTGTATGCAAGAGCAGGAGAACTTTGTATTGAAATCAATGTAATTGAAGGTTGTGGGTATTGAAAATTTTCCGCTTTGGTCCAAAAATGGTGTAAGTTGTAAAAAGATTAATTTGAACAAAATCAACTTTTATTAAAACTTTTCAAAACCACTTTCGACATGGATCAGAACTGGACACGCCTGAGATCTGTCACTGAGATGCACAACCCCGGATTCCAGCAACTGGAAAGTTGCCCCTAGTCTGAGAAGCACTGCACCGGAGATCACAACCGAACTCTTGAATGCTGAATAGACGAAGATAACAGAGATGATCAAATGGACAAAGTTGATCGGGGAAAAGTTTATGGCTGAACTTCAGGATGAAGTTGCCTACGTATCCCAAAGATAGGAATCAAGCCTTACGTAGTTCAAGCTCAGGTTCACTCGTGTATTAACCCTCCTTTTACGCTCTAACTTTTGCCAAGGCCGCCCTTTGCGGGTTTTCAACCTTGCGAGCTCAGTTTTTATAATTTCAAATTTTTCATGCTCTAACTTTTGCCTAGGTTGCCCTTTCGGGTTTTCGGCCTAGCGAGCCTCTCAGGGGTAATATTTCTTCAATTTGTCCATGTTGATCGGCTGTGAGAACTCTAGGCCATCTAGGTCCATCAGAACGACAGCTCCACTTGACCAGATAGACTTGATGATGTAAGGACCAGTCCAACTGGGTCTGAACTTGCCCCTAGGGTCATGGATGGGAGCTCGGTTATCTTTGAGCACCAAATCTCCTTCTTTTAGATTCCGAGACTTAACCTTTTTGTTAAAAGCCCTGGCAATTCTGCGCTGATAACCTTGAACATGGTACAGTGCTTTCAGTCTTCTTTCATCAAAGAGCATGAGTTCTTCAAATCTGCTCTGCTACCAATCTGCTTCGGCTATCTGACACTCAGCCAGCACTCGCAATGACGGAACTTCAATCTCGGTAGGTAGAACGGCCTCCATCCCATAAACTAACGAATACGGAGTCGCCCCAGTAGAAGTTCTAATTGAAGTCCGATAGCCCCACAGAGCAAATGGCAACTTATCTGGCCAGTCCCGGTAGGTTTCCACCATCTTCTGCAAAATGTGTTTGATGTTCTTGTTGGCGGCCTTAACTGCTCCGTTGGCCTGCGGCCGATATGTGGATAACTTATGAAAAGCCACGTTGTATTTTTCCAACAAGTCAATCACTTCCTTCTTGAAGTGGGAACCGTTATCTGAAATGATCTCGTTTGGGACCCCGTAGCGACAGATGATGTTGTTTTTGATGAATTTCGCAACATGTGAAGCCTTCAACACCGTATAAGATTGGGCCTCAACCCACTTTGCGAAATAATCTATCGCGAGCAGAATGAACTCATGCCCATTAGACCCCTTCGGAGTGACAACCCTGATTACATCGATTCCCCAAATTGAAAATGGCCACGGCGAAGTCATATTGTACAGCTTTGACGGCGGGATGTTCATGCGGTTTGCATGGATCTGACATTTGTGGCATCGCCGAACAAAGCCGATACAATCCTCCTCCATGATGGACCAGTAATAACCTTGTTTGAGAATTTTTCGGGCTAGCATCACCCCGTTTACGTGCGCTCCGCACTCTCCTCCATGGATGGCCTCCATCAGGCTCTTCGATTCTTCGGCGTCGACACACAGCTTATGCTTTCCCAGATGACCTCTCTTGTACAGTTTATCCCCACAGATGATGAACTGAGCGGCCATTCTTCTGATTGCCCTTTTATCCTTGGCATTTGCCCCTGGTGGGTACGCTTCTTTCTCCAAGAAGTTCCAGACATCGTAATACCAGGGGTTCTTATCTTGAACCTCTTCTATGGCAGCAATCGACTCGTAGGCTGGCGCAAACGTCTGGTCAATGATGATCGGACGCATTCGGACTCCAAAAGGAATGTCTATCATGGAAGATAGAGTTGCTAGTGCATCTGCGAACCTGTTGTTCTCTCTTAACAGATGAGCGAAGTTCAGCTTCTCAAACCGAGGAATCAACAAGTCCAAGGTCTGACGATAGATTCTCATCTTTTCTTCTTTGACTTTCCAGTCTCCTTTAGCTTGAGATACAACCAGGTTCGAGTCCCCGATGACGTCCAACCGTTTTGCCCCTAGTTCTAGGGCGGCTTCTAAACCAGCAATGCATGCTTCATACTCTGCTTCGTTGTTCGAGACTTTAAACCGGAGCTTAAATGCTAGAGGGATACGAGACTTGTCAGGTGCTATCAGCAACACCCCTATCCCATACCCGTACTGGTTTGACGCTTCGTCAAAATACATCGTCCAAAACTCATCGTCGATATTCAAAATGGCCTCGTCTGGGAATAAGTACTCAACTGCTTTATCCCCTTCCACTGGGTGATCGGCTAGGAACTCCGCTACCGCTTTCCCCTTTACTGACTTGCGAGTCACACACTTCAGATCAAATTCGGAAAGCAGAAGTAACCAACGGCCTAGCCTACCCGTAAGTGTTGGTTTCTCAAAGAGATATTTGATGGGATCTAATCTCGAAACCAACATTACAGAGTGAGCTAACAGGTAGTGCCGCAGCTTCCTGGTAGCCCATACCAAGGCCAAACAAGCCTTCTTGAGTGGAGTGTAGCGGGTCTCATAATCCAACATCTTCTTGCTCAGATAGTAGATAGCTTTCTCCACTTTATCCTCTGATTCCTGGGCAAGCATGCAGCCCATCGTAGTTTCAATCACTGAAAGGTACAAAATCAACGGTTTTCCCGGCTCAGGCGGTGACAACACGGGTGGGTTCTGTAAGTATTCCTTGATCTGTTCAAAAGCAGCTTGGCATCAGCCGTCCCATTGGAATTTCTTTCCTTTCTTCAGGAGACCAAAAAGTGGTTCACAAGTCAAGGTTAATTTTGAGATAAACCGTCTTATGAATTGCACTTTACCCAGAAAGCCTCTTACCTCCTTTTCAGTCCTTGGTGGTGGCATTTCTAAGATGGCCTTGATTTTGGAAGGGTCGACCTCGATACCTCTCTGTGTAATCAAGAACCCCAGCATTTTCCCTGCTGTAACACCGAACGTACACTTCTGAGGATTCAGCCGCAACCGGAATTCTCTGATCCTTTGGAAGAACTTTTGCAAGGCGGTGTAGTGGCCCTCTCTTTCTTTGGACTTGACAATCATGTCGTCTACGTACACCTCAACCTCTTTGTGGATCATGTCATGTAATATCGTGGTCGCAGCCCGTTGATATGTAGCTCCAGCGTTCTTCAACCCAAATGGCATCACCCTATAGCAGTAAGTCCCCCACGGGGTGGTGAAAGCAGTCTTCTCCTGGTCTTCAGGTGCCATCACTATCTGATTGTAGCCTGAGAATCCATCCATGAATAAAAGCAAAGCATGCCCCGCTGTGAAGTCCACTAACTCATCAATATGCGGCAAGGGAAAGTTGTCCTTCGGACTGGCTTTGTTCAAATCCCTGAAATCCACGCATACCCGAATCCTGCGATCCTTCTTCGGCACCGGAACAATGTTGGCCAACCAAGTTGGGTATTCGGATACCAGCAGGAACCCTGCATCAATTTGCTTGGTGACCTCTTCTTTAATCTTGAGGGCCCAGTCCGGGCGGATCCTTCTGAGTTTCTATTTAATGGGTCGGGCCTCTGGGTCAAGAGGGATCCGATGCTGTACAATCTCAGGATCGATTCAAGGCATGTCTTCGTAGGACCACGCGAAAACATCTTTGAAATCTTTTAATAAAGCGCCTAAGCGCTCGCGTTCCTCTGAAGACAACGTGGACCCGATCTGGACCAGCCGCGGGTCCTCCTCAGTACCCACATTAACTGTAGTGATTTCATCAACCAAGGGTTTAACAAATCTCTCATACTCTTGATCAATTAGACGTTGTAAAACCGGAGGAATTTCTTCCTCGTCATTTTTATCAAAATTTTGAGAGTCCTGATTAATACAATAAATCAAAGGCACAGAAAAGTACTCAGAAACCACATCCATTCCATTCTCATTAAGCATTTCCAAATCGTCCGATTCCTCGGTTACAACAGACTCGAAAGAGAAAGAAAAAGACGACCTAGACAGGACTGTGGCATCCGGGTTATCACCCCCAGGAATACCAGACTCAGACTCAGACGAGCTGGAACCTGATTCCGACTCTACAGACTCGGTGGAATCAAATTCCGGCTCACTACCTGACCCGGTGCTGCTTGACAATAATCCCTCCTCGTATTGCCAGATGAGAGAGGGTGCGATGGATGCATCCAAAATACTTGCAGGTAGGCTCGCAGCCATTTCATTCCCAATCATGGACATCGAGAGGTTATCCCCCAAGCACTTCTGTACGATCGGAGGATCTGAAAGTAGACAAGCCAGTGCTACCCCCATTTCAACTTCAGCGCTCTTGGAATCCACATTTTTACACTGCTCAACCTCAGCTGATGGGTCTGTCTGCTCCTCGGCAACATCATCCATGGATAACTGCAGGTCGAAGAAGATCTCAAAACCTGGCACGCGCTTCCTTTTCGCATTCAACCATGGCTCTGGGAAGCCACAGAATGGAAAATCCTCCCCCTCCCGGACAAAGCGTCCGTTTAGGGTACCCTGAATGGGTCGGTGCATTAACTCATATGGCTTCCCTGCCTGCTTTGCTCTGGCTCTTCCAGCCATTTCCTTGCCTTTCCTCACCCAATCCTCTTTGGTGGGCAGATAACCCAAGCCAAAGGTATGCGGGTTGTGTGGCATTTCGGCCGATACTGCGATGCCTTTCCGGCCACTCTTTCCCAATCCCATCCCGGGGATGTGTTGAAGCTTGTTCATGAGGTATATTGATTGTGCGCTGACATACACCCCCTCATCAACAGCCAAGATATTTTGCACGACTCAAGCCTCAGCCGGAGTAAACCCCGATAAGAACACATCCTCCGTGCCATGCTCGATTTCCAAGACTGGTGTAGACACCTCTGGGGGTATTTCAATATCTGGTGCAAGGTGGAAGAGACTGCCTTTACCTGGTGCGACCACGGTCGCACCAAAAGTAGGTTAAAGGTTGCGGGAACGTCCAAGACATGGAAATTGATCTCGTGTTGTCCTGGACCAACCTGGGTCTGAATTTTGACAGTCTCCATCACCTCCCTGCTTGTGTTATCATACGCCCGAATCACCTGGGCAGTTGGTATGAAGTCCGCGGGCTTCAACCCAATTGCATATGCCGTCCTTGACGGGCATACGTTAATAGCGGATCCCGTGTCGACAAGAACTACCGGTATCCATTTGCTTCTACATTCCACAGAGATGTAGAGCGGTTTGTTGTGATCCGAGCCCTCAGGCGGTAGTTCCTTGTCAGAAAAAGTCAACGCCGGGGAACCTCCTCCCGGAAAAACCAATCCCACCAGCTGTTCAGGCGTAGTGTCTATCGAGAGTTTGGCCTTGTCCATTGCCGATAAGACGGGTTGTCTATGAACACGTGAAGCCATAAGCAGTCCCCAGATGGAGATGTCTGCTTGTATCTTTTTCAACTGCTTCAGTACAGTCTCTTCTTCGAGTTGCTTCTCTTTCTGTTTCTCCACCTCCTTGTCCTTCCCGGACGCCTCTGGCTGATCTAGGTGTGGGGGCTTGAAATACCGCCCACTCTTAGTCATATGGTCAACTTCACCAATGTATCAGGTATCATCCGGTTGATTGCTTCCCCAGTCCTCATCCGTGTGGGCAAGACATAGATCATCGTCCTCCCACCACATTCCATCGGCAGCCGACAGACACTTGTCCGGCTCCGTTACCACTGTCCTTGTACTCACGGTACCTTCTGTCCATGTGCTCGTAGCACCCTCTATTCTTGTGCACACAACACTTTCAGTCCCCACAGGGGCCTTGGCTTTTCTGGCTCTCTCAGAGTCTTCAATTCCTTCCCGTTCTAGCTGCGTCAATGCAGCCTGCTGTTCAAAATTTCCTGTATTCAAAATGCCCAGATCCCGAGCGAAATTCTTGGCATCAGCGCTCTCTGGCAATGTATTCTGATCCTCGGCCGTTCCGGCTGCAATTGATGTCCTTACCCCTGACGGACCCCTTTCCAGCTGAGATTCTTCAACAATATCTAGTTGGTCGTCAAGCCACCCTGTGACCTCTGCTGACTCCTCAAAATCAAACCAGTTGACTGTCATGTCCCCAGGATCTTGTTCGTTGAAAATCTGAAGGTTAGCAATGTCCCCTTCCAAAACTGCTAAGTCATCTACCCTCTGATCAAGTCCATCCCCCCATAGTACACAAATTTCTGCCCCCACCGGCAATTCCACATTTGGCCTAATCTGACCCGTTGACGCAATGTAGCCACTCGGATTGTACACCTCCTCAGCAAAGCTCCCCAGTTCCTCAATCCCTGAATCCACTGTATCACCTTCCTCCGAAATCATCCATATTCTGTCTTCGACAGCCACCACCATTGGTTCGGGTTGGGTTCGGGAGATGTCCAACATGCACAAGTCAGTGCTGTCGGGAAGGAACACCTCCGGCTTGGGTAGGTGGGACGGGGTGATATATATGCTGGGGTCGTATGACATGACCCCAGTCTGGATAAAGTTGATTCGTTTGGGAGGTGGAGCTTGGTTGTGTGGTGGGAGAGGGTTGGTTGTGACGTTGGGTTTTTCTGGTGGCACAATCACCCTGTTGTCAACGAGATCCTGAATCTCTTGACACAATCTAAAACAATGATCAGTATCGTGACCATGTTGTTGGTGAAAGGCGCAATACTTCGTCGCGTTATGAGAGAAAGGTAGTGGATTTGGCAATGGCCGAGGCTCCAGGGGCTTCAAGTGCCCTTTCCCGATTAAAACCCCCAGAGCTTTGGACAGGGGCATATATAATGGGGTGACGGTCCTTTGGCCTTGAGGTTGGTATTTGGTTGTTTGTGGGTTGCTATCGGACGCACCAGTGAATGGTGTATCCGCAAGGGTTCTTGGGGTAGTGGTGGTGACCATGCTTACTTCTGAAGCTCTGGCAGTTGCAGCATTGCTTGTGCCTGTATTATTGTTTCGGTTGAAGGTTCTCCTGGGTTGCTCTTTGTCATTGTCAATCAAACCCTGCTTCAAGGCATCCTCGATCTGTACTCCCATCTCATGCAGATCTGAAAAGGTAGGGAAGGGGAGCACGATCATTTTCTGCATCAGTTTGGGTTGGAGGTTGCGCACAACCATCCATATTTGATCCTTATCCGTCGGCCTTATGGTCATCATTAAGGCCTTGGCCCTCCAGCGGGTTACGAATTCAGAGAAACTCTCCTTAGGCTCCTGCCTTGTTGTCTCGAGATCACGGGTTGTAATCTCGATTTGCGTGTTATAGGAGTACTGTGCAATGAAAGCCTCGGCCATCGTATCCCAGTTCCACTTGACATGGTCTTCCAATTTTGCGTACCAGATAGCCGCCATACCCGACAGGGTCCGGCCAAACAATGAAAGCTTCTGTAGTCTGGTGAGGCCCATCGGCCTTAGTATGTCCGAAAACAAACGTAGATGCACCATGGGATCCCCGGACCCGTCAAAGCGGTCGATTTGTGGCATCTTGAACCGATCTGGCAGCGTCACAGCCGCGTCGATATACCCGTCCTCAATGTCTGGGATGGACTTTACCCCTTGGGATTTCTTGAACAACTTTTCAAGCTTGCTCAACTTCAACGCTGTAGGGTCCACCTCGAACTCAAAGGGAGAGTCCGGCTGATTGATAGGCGTAGGTGCCTTGGATAATTGAGGTAGAATCGGGGCGGAGCCGGCCCTGTTGGGATGTCTGTACCTTCCTGGACATTTGGTGTTTCCCCGGGTATTGGAACCCTAGGTGGGGGAGGAGCTTGGTGTGAAGCAGATGCCCCGGCTTGCTGCTGGAGTCTGGTGATTAGCTCTACTTGCTGGGCCATGACCTTGGCCTTCTATTTGGCAAATTTCGCTTGGCGGACAGCGTCCTGCTGTATGATTTTCATACTTTCTTAGAGTTGACACACTATCTCCTCCATCCCTGCCATGTTCTGTTGATCTAACTGAATATCCGGTATATGTTCCCTCTTTGCGGAAGAAACAGAACTCTGATCCCTACTATACTCAAGTGGGTAGACAAAGCCCTCTGAATTGACTGCTGAACTGATATCCTCTGCCTAACTGCCCTCCGTCTAGTAACCGGGGTTAAAGAATGAAACACTGGTTGTCCGTCTACTAGATCCTCAGATCGATAGAGTCTGCGACCTCTAGTCCAGAGTGCTTGGGGAATATCTGCTTGGTCTGAAGCAATTGTGCTAAACTACCTAGCAAAAAGATAAATAAAGCAATAATAAGGAAATAAACAACTAGAAAACGGACAGTATAACGGCTTAAATAAACACAACACACAGTTGGGTATAACAACACGCAGTTGATAAGCTGAATACACTGTTCTCAGACACTGATCATTGTTCTCAAATTACTGCCCCCAAATCTGAATCTGATACTTGCAGATAACTGATTCTCAAAACACTAGTGCCCGCAGGCCTGATGCCCAAACTTGCAAACTGATACATGCATTCCCGTAGAGACACACTCTAAAAGCACATAGCAAACAAGTGAGAGCCAAAACACCCCTATGTTGGGTTAGGGTTTCCTTGTCCTATTTTGTCAGGAGCTAGGGTTTCGCTACGCACGCAGCGGTTTTAAACAACCTATAATCGGGTAAGCAACCTGTCTTAGCTTGGAATGGTCACTATGGATTCTGAATATGCACTAGGTCGAATGGTCAAAAAGGGTGCCCCGGTAAAAATCAGGGTTTGTGTTCCCATCGTGGCAGAGCCCGTAACCGGTCAGCCTTATGCCACGCTTCTCAAAGCGAGCCTCCGGCAAACCGTTCAGGAATAGCAGATGGCAAACACGGTGTCCTAGGCGCACCAATGCAAATGCAATGCAAAGAAACACATAAGCGTAATCAAAACAAGATATCATGAGTTCGTGTCAAGTTCTCTAACTCCCCAGCAGAGTCGCCAGAAACTGTAGACGTCCCCGAACGTCCCGGGAGAAAATCCCGTTGTAACAACGCCCGCGGGGGACCTCGCTACAGTTCGGACTCTCTTTTGTGTCACGGTTCTTAATCTTGAACCAAAGAGTCCACCTCTGGCAAATCTTTTTGAAGGAAAACAGATTTTTTTGAAAGTAATGCCAAACATGGACTGCTTTGCCAGATACAGAGTCGCCACCTAAATATTTTTAAAATGGGAAATTTAGGAAACCCTGACTCGGTGCCGAAGGCCACGTATCCGTCATCACCAAATGTCTTGGCTCGGGAGCTTGGGTACGATCGGGGAAGGTCAGCTATGAGCACCCCCTTTTGCCCGGTCCGAAGACCGGCCTCTACTAACCGTGATATTCAATTTTGAAAACGTTATGTGTTCTTATCCCGGTTATTAGCCTAGAATTACTATGTTATGCGCACAGCAAACAAGTATAGACTAGATTGCCTAATTTGGGAATAAACATTGCATATCCGTTTTCTTTGAAAATGCTTTGGAATTTGCTACTCGCAAGTAGGCTAAAATACGGATTTCAATGAGTTATTCCAACTCAAGCAATCCAACCTCCACCCACAGGCATTCAAGCAGTAATATCACATAAGCAGCTAGCCTCATGGTAATCATGCTATTATGGCAACATTTACACGCATGCGATATGCTAAGGCATAAATACTTACATCGTACTCCGTGCCAAAACAATAAACTAGTTAGCAAAAATGCATGCCCTAGTTCATGTTAGAGTGACTAATGCATCGCATGCAGAATGTGATTAGGATAGGCTCGGCTAACCCTAAAATGGCATGTGAGATGCTACAACTCGATACACGTATTCAATTTGGAAATTGAAAATACAATGCGGTTTGTATGATGTACCGAGCCCGGTGCATGTAAACAAATGTATGGATGCACGCATGCATTGCATAAGGTATGCTAATTTTAAATATGCCCTAATCTACCATCATAAGCAGGTGAATAAAAGGGAAGAAAGAAATGGGGGTTGGAAGAGATACACACACTCACCCACACTTATTACAAATATGCCCTCACACAGAGGGACCAAAAGAATATACAGTCCGAATAACAAATCCCTAAATTAATTATTACATAATTCCTAATCTAATCAAAATAAATGCAGAGAGAAGATGGCCGCAGCCCCCGCCTCGGGATGCGCGAATGATGCATGCTCGATCCGTCTTGCCCAGAAAATCCGCACCATACCACTGCTGCCTCTGTTTTCACTGTCCTGCCTCTCCAAAGACTGCCAAAGTCCTGGGACACGTTCCTTGCACACTGTAGAATACCATCGGCTGGAGGAAATGCCCACCGGCCATGAGGAATGTCCATCGGCTGTTGATGAAGCTATCGGCCATTCACAAATGGCCGGTCGGCACTGTATGTTGCCGGTCGGCAGAAACTTCCTGCAGAAGACAGTTTTGACAGCAACAAAGGACAGACAGTGCATGGTATGAAATTTCAAGCAAATGTGTGCACCAACACATCCCTTATCATGATTTTGACTCAAAGGGGTATGTTCCTTGGTCCTCGGACCACCAATTGCGCATTTCGATGCATGATGGCTCAAGAAACTAAGTATGCACTTTGATTTCAAATGTCATGCAAACCAAACAAACACATAAAGCCCAACCTCTATCACTTGATCAAGAGGCAAGGCATGCATGCCAATGTAATGCAACCTAGGCATGTGATCTAGTATGCAACATGGGCATGCAAATGAACAACGTATGCTACGCGCGCAACCTAAACATGTAAACAAACATGGTATGCAACAACATGCAACGATGGACTTAAAATAACATGGATAGCTCGCAAGCATGCCAAAATCAGTGGCCATGGGGGGGAAAACAGCCCCGAAACCCGGTAAAATGACATCCGATGCAAGGAATGATCCCGAAATACGAAGATAATTGCACAAAAATGACTTATAGCTAACAAAGCATGCATAATTGGTACATGACATGAAAAAGCAGAAGCAAGGCAGCCCCAAGACAAGCATTTTCTCAGTACAAAATATGGCCAAACAGCAAGCATAGATAGGGCAACAATAGCATGCAAAAATAGGGGCCAAGAGAGGGGTATTGAAGTAGATGGAAAATGAAAAGCCCAAACAACAAAATGTCCTTCTACAACACTGAAGAGGGACCAAAAATATGAACATTTACAGTAGATGACATCCCCCAAATCAGTATGCAAACATGCCAAAAATGCCATGCAAGATGAGGCTCAAAAGAGGGTATAACATGAAGTGGGCCAAACATTCATCAAACAAGAAAAGACCCTTAATGAAACATGCCAAAAAGGTGAAAACATGGCCACTTTCAGTTCTGATCATGGCCGAAAACAGAAGCTAAAATGAGCTAACAAAGCATGCAAGAATGAGGGTAAAACATGGATTCAAAGCAAGTGGCATATGGAGCATGAAAACAAGGTTGAGCCTTCTTCAATGTTGAAGAGGGGCTCAACATAAGCACAATATTAGTTCATGAGATGCTCCAAAACAGATCACATATAGGCCAAACAAATCATGCAAATTTACGGTGAATAGGAGAGATTACGAAGCAAGCGCAAGATAGGGGGCCCAAACAAGGTTGAGCCCTTCTTCAATGTTGAAGAGGGGCTCAAAATAGGCCCTCTTACAGTTTACATTATACTCGAAAACAGATCACTTATAGACTAGAAATTTCATGCAAAATTATGGCATACCAAGGGGTATTGAAGCAAGTGCAAGATGGGGGTCCCAAACAGTGAGGGACCCTTAATGGAAGATGGAAAGGAGCTCAAAAAAATGACCTTTTCAGTTTTGGTCGGAGCTCAAATATACAAGAAACTATGGCTTAGATATGAAGCAAGAAAAGACTAGAAAAGAGGGGAAGATCACTCACCCTTGTAGACCAACCCTTTGCTACCTCTTGGACCAAGGGAAGCTGCCTCCTAGCCTCTGAGAAGACCTCCAAGCTGCTGGAAATGGAAGTGGTGGTGTGGTGCTAGGTAGTGATGAAGAAAGGGGTGTAGAACTTGGATGTTTTGAGCTTTGGAAGAGGGAGATATGGAGGATGTATGTATGTATATATCAGATATATATCTATATCTCTTTTTTTGCTCCAAAAAAATCCAACCTTTAACAATGGAGGAGGGACCTCTCTTATATAGGCAATGCTAAGCTTCTCCAACAAGCTTCAAAGGGTCAAAGGGATCTAAGGGGAGGTCAAGGCTTATTGGAGAAGCTTGGACAGCTGGTAGGCTTCTTGAGGAAGCCAAGACAAGGGGTCAAGGCTTCCTCAAGAAGCCATGAGCAAAGGGTGCACAAAAGGGGTCAAAGGGGTGCAAAGGGTGCAAAACGGCCACACACGTGCATGGGGAGCAGAATCTGTGTATTCCAGCTGGCACAGATGGCATCCATTCAATCTGCAGAATACACCGGAAGGTCGTCGGCTAGCAAAAAAAGTCGGTCGGCTACCTTTACTGGCCGGTCGGCACTCTATTTGGCCGGTCGGCCATCTGTTCTGGCCGGTCGGCCATCTATTTGGCCGGTCGGCAGGAAAAATCTGCTCTGCAGGTCCGACTTCAAACGGGCATAACTTCTTCATATGAACTCCTTTTCAGGTCATTCTTGTGTCAAAATTGAAGCCCCGGAAGTAAGCTTTCCAATGCCGCAAACCTTGCATTAAAATTCCAACTGTGCAGAAAGTTATGCTTGTTTTGGTGAAGGTTTCTCAGTTTCGGTCCAACCGGGATGATGCCCAACTTCAACCAATCATATCTCCGCCATCCGGACTCGGGTTTAAGAGATCCTTATATGAAAAATGAAGCCCCGGAAGTCTTCTTTCCAATGGTGGTAGCCTCATAACTTAACTCCAAGTGTATAGACAAATAGGCTTGATTTAGCAAGGACTGCTTGTCCCTCTCTTAGCGATTCTTGCCTATCTTCTTCTCCAACTTGGTTTCTCCCCTCTTCTCCTCTTTTCTTCAATTTCAAACCCCTAAGCAAGGTGTTTTGAAAGATTTTTCAAAGATTTCATCTCTCTTTCATTCATCTCCACTTTGTCCTTGCTCGGTTTACCGAAAAGCGCAACATTTACCGAAATGCGAGCGTCAATCATCGTGGGAATTTTATTTCAAAAATGTTTTGAAAGAGAGGTTTTTAAAGTCTAAAAACCATCCAAAATAATTGTGGTCCAAAACGGGGTGTGAAGTTGAGATTTGCCTCTCTCCTTGCCGAAGAAATCGAACCTGTGCCCTGCACATCTCTCAACACCGAGCAAACCATCAGTAGTGCCCAAGTCTTGTGGTGGTCAAAAATGGGGTGTCTACAGTTGCCCCTCTTTGACAGAACTCGTAAGTCATAACAATGACGGGAGTGAGTGTCAAAGCCCAGAGACGACCCATTTTTGACGAGGCCGAAGACTTGGACAAACAAAAATACAAATGAATAAGTGGTTGTGCCCGCAGGCTGCCTACGTATCCCTTTGCAAGGAATCAAACCAGCGTAGTTCAGGGGCAGGATGCAAAGTGATGCACAATGCAAGTGCATAACTTATGATCATGCAAAGGATGCTGTGATGAAGCAATTATGCAAAATAAATGCAACATTTTAAGCGAATGCTATGCAAGCAAGTAAACATGAACCAAACTACATGTCATGTAGAAAGGATGTAAGAAAATTATGCAATTCTCACGGCGTCTCACGCGGAGAAGGCTAAAAGCGACTACCGAGAATACCCAGAGTCTCAAACACAACATCTCTCAGCGTATCGTACACAGGAGAGGAAAGAGTAACACTTCTCAGCGTAGTACACGCGAGAGAAGAAAGATAAAATTTCTCAGCGTAGTACACGCAAGAGAAGAAGGTAAGGCAAAGAGAAACCTCATCAGCGTAGTACACGCGAGAGAAGAAGGAAAGAATTTCTCAGCGTAGTACACGCAAGAGAAGAAGGAAAGGCTTAGAGAAACCTCATCAGCGTAGTACACGCGAGAGAGGAAAGAGGAAAGCAAAAAGAAACCTCTCAACGTAGTACACGCGAGAGAAGAAGGAAAGAATTTCTCAGCGTAGTACACGCAAGAGAAGAAGGAAAGGCTTAGAGAAACCTCATCAGCGTAGTACACGCGAGAGAGGAAAGAGGAAAGCAAAAAGAAAACCTCTCAGCGTAGTACACGCGAGAGAGGAAAGAGAAAAGCAAAAAGAAACCTCTCAGCGTAGTACACGCGAGAGAGGAAAGAGAAAAGCCTCTCAGCGTAGTACACGCGAGAGAAGAAAGAAAGGCAAAGAGAAACCTCATCAGCGTAGTACACGCGAGAGAGGGAAGAGAAAAGCCTCTCAGCGTAGTACACGCGAGAGAAGAAAGAAAGGCAAAGAGAAACCTCATCAGCATAGTACACGCGAGAGAGGAAAGAGGAAAGCAAAGAGAAAACCTCTCAGCGTAGTACACGCGAGAGAGGAAAGAGAAAAGCAAAAAGAAACCTCTCAGCGTAGTACACGCGAGAGAGGAAAGAGAAAAGCCTCTCAGCGTAGTGTAACACGTCCGCGGGGGACCTCGGCTACAGTTCGGACTCTTCTTTTTGTGTGTTGCGGTTCTAAATCTGAACCAAAGAGTCCAACTCTGGCAAATCGTTTTGAGAAAAACAGATTTTGTAAAGAAGTGCCAAACATGGACTGCTTTGCCAGATTACAGAGTCGCCACCTAAATATTTTTAAAATGGGAAATTTAGGAACCCTGACTCGGTGCCGAAGGCCACGTGTCCGTCATCACCAAATGTCTCGGCTCGGGAGCTTGGGTACGATCGGGGAAGGTCAGCTTTGAGCACCCCTTTCGCCCGGTCCGAAGACCGGCCTCTACTAACCGTGATATCCATTTTTGAAAACATTACATGTTCTTATTCCGGTTATTAGCCTAGAATTACTATGTGATGCGCACAACACAAAAGTATAGACTAGATTGCCTAACTTGGAAATAAACATTGCATATCCGTTTTGCCTCGAAAAACGTGTTAGATTTTGCTACTCGTAAGTAGGCTAAAATACGGATTTCAATGAGTTGTTCCAACTCAGGCAATCCAACCTCTACCCACAGGCATTCAAACAGTTTATCTCACCTAAGCACTTAGCCGCATGGCAATCATACTGTCATGGCAAACATTCACACGCATGCGATATGCTGAAGCGTAAAAACTTACATCGTACTCCGTGCCAAAACAGTAAACTAGTTAGCAAACATGCATGTCCCTAGCTCATGTTAAGATGATTAATGCGACGCATACAGAGTGCAATTGGACAGGCTCGACTATCCTAAACATGGCATGTGAAATGCACGAGTAACACGTATTCAAGTTAGAATTGAAAGTACGATGCAGTTTGTATGATGTACCGAGCCCGGTGCATGTAAACAAATGCATGAATGCACACATGCATTGCATAAGGTATGCTAACTGAACATGCCCTAATCTACCATTGTAAGCAGGTAAATAAAAGGGATAGAAAGAAGTGGAGGTTGGAAGACATACACGCACTCACCCACACTTATTACAATTATGCCCTCGCTCGGAGGGACCAAAATAATAATACAGATTAATTAACTACGCAAGCTAATTAATTATTACAAATTAACTAAATTAACAAATTTAATTAAAGCAGTAAACCCCTCGGGGAGAGGGCCGGATGTGGCGCGTGTTCGGGACTTGCTCGGAATCGTACCGCCATGCCCAGCTTGCCTCTGTTTCCCCTGCTATCCTCCTCAGAAAATTGCCAAAGTCCAGAAATGCCTCTCAGGGCACTGGGGAGTACCACCGGCTGGGGCAGAGCACCACCGGCTGAAGAATGAGGCCACCGGCACAGAATTGTTCCATCGGCTGGGAAAACACTGCCGGTCGGCACTAAAAAGTGCCGGTCGGCACAAAATGTTCTGCAGATCCTGCAACTCACAGCAGCAGAGGACAAACTATGCATGGCAAGGCAATTCAAAGCATTTATGCACCAAACACACTCCCTATCATGTTTGTGACTCAAGGGGGGGTATGTGCCTCGATTCCCGGACCACCAATCACGCATTTCCATGCATGATGGCCCTAAGAACCAAGAGTGCAAATTTGATTTCAAATGCATGCAAATCACATAGGCACAAAAGGGTGCCAAACCTCTATCAAACTCACTTCAAGAGACTTGGCATGCATGTCAATGTGATGAAGCCCTAAGCATGTTAACTAGGCATGCAACATGGACAATGCAAGGTGCTCATGCAAGCATGCAAACAAGCATATAAGGCAAGCATGAAAACCAATGAAATGATAGACTTAGACATGAATTAGGCGACTCAAAAAGGCCTAAAATTAGTAGCCAAATGCTAAGTCATGAGGGCCAAATACACATGCACATATACGCATGTTAAGGCACCAACACTTAAGCATAACAAACAACATTCAAGCACACTTGAAATGAGTTAAACATGGATTACTAGCATGCACATAAAACTCTGAAAATCATGCAAAACTTGATGCCAAATCATGCTACCAAGCAAGCTAAACATGCAACAAAAGGTCCAAGTACTTAAAACAAGCCATGAAGGCTTAAACCAAGGCCGAGTCTACCAAACCTCACAAGGCTAAAGGGGCTCAAAACAGGTCACAAGCAGACCTAAACAAAGCCTAAGGAGCACCTAGATGGCATCTAAGAGGCTCAAGCACAAAGGCGTGCAACATGACCAAAACATGGAGCATTCAACACATGCTTTTAAAGCATTAAAGAAGCAACTAAAGCATGCATACAAGTACACCAAAAGGTCTGAAATACCATGTTAAATGGTTCCAAACCATTAAAAAGGAGGCAAGCAAGGCACGCTACATACTCATACTCTTATGGCCAACGAGCCAAACACAAAGAGGCTACAAAATACATGCTAAGATTGACCAAAACAACTATGGACAGAGCTAAAGCATGGTAAAATAAGCTTACAAGCTTCATGGATCTAAGCCTAAAACATGCTAGAAACGAAGGCACACTACCTAGACATGTTAAGGCATCAAAAGGCATTACAAGGCAACCATGCTAAGCATGCATGAGGGACCTAAACCAACTTGAAATCATGTTATAACATGGCAATATAAGCATGGGAAATAAGTCAAACATGCTCAACACACACTCAAGCATGAAGCTCCATAAGGAAGCAAAGTTTGCCCTTTTCAAGGACACCAAGGAGAGGGGGTGGCCCTCTCCTTCTTGAGACTTCAAGGCATGCTCTTCACCACTGAAATCCCTCAAGATTTCAGTGGTGAAGAGATCCTATCACCAAAATCTCGGATCTCTCACAAAATAGCACAAAAAGTGCCTTTTTCAAGGCCTAAGGGTGGTTAAACCTACCCAAACCACTAAACACTCTTAATATACAACAAAGAGGGTTAAAAAACAGAACTTTTTTGTGCCAAACACTAAGCTCAAAAACTGTGTTAAACTAGGCAAAAATGGAGTGCAAAAATGGGGTAAATAAAGTAAGTTTCTTACCCTTGAAGCTTTTCTTCACAAAGGTTGGAGTTGTTGTTCCTTGAGCTCCAAACCAGTCAAGAACACTAAAAACCAGCCCTTAGAACCTCAGTTGCAAGGAGAAGGTGAGACACTAGGTGTTTGTGTGCAATAGTAAGGCACAAAACACCTAGACACACAAGAGAAGGATAGAGATAGAAGGTGTATGCAACTCAAACCCTAGAAAACCAGAGCTTCTCTCTCTCTTTTCCCCTCTAACTCTCTAAATTTTGCTAACCCTTGAGCCAAGAGAAGAGGCTTCTCCTTATAGGCAACAAAGACTTGCAAACTAAGTCATCCAAGGGCCCATCCCTCCATACACGTGTATGGAGGAGAAACAAGAGCTAAACAGCTGTCTGAAAATATCTCAGAAAGCAGCTGTAAAGTAGTCGGCTGGGCAAAAGGGTCATTTCGCCAAAAAGAGTGCCGACCGGCACAAAATAGTGCCGACCGGCACAATATAGTGCCGGTGGAAACAACAGCCAGCCGGGGCCTCTAGCCACAGCCGGTGGTTGTGGGGATGCCTCACAAGGCATTCCCTGCCCCTCCAAGGCAAAGCACAAGTGTTTGGTGCAAAACCAGACACAAAACGATCGAGTTCGGAGGTCCTGAGGCAAGGCGCGTAGCCGAGAACTCCGGGAACTCCAAACGAACACAAACATGGATGATCACCGAGTGTTCAAGCGGTGACGTCCAAGTCTCGAGGACGGTCAAAAATGGTGGGGTGTCTACAGTTGCCCCTCTTTGACAGAAACTCGAAGTCATAACAATGACGGGAGTGAATGTCAAAGCCCAGAGACGACCCGTTTTTGACAAGGCCGAAGACTTGGACAAACATACAAAGCGCAAATGGTTGAACTCGCAAGCTGCCTACGTATCCCTTAATGAATCAAACCAGCGTAGTTCAAGTACAGGCATACAAGCCGTAGATAAGGTATGCGCCGTAGGCAGGGGCAAGATGCAACTGATGATGCAAAAGGCCGAGCATAACTTATGATCATGCAAAGAAAGTGTAATGAAGCACACATGCGACAGTTATAAGCTAGCATGCACCAATCTACACTACAATGCAGAAAGGATGTAAGAGAATTATGCAATCTCAAAACGTCTCACGCGGAGGATACAATACCTGTGCGGCTCGTCCGGTTGCACCGGCCTCAAATGAGCCGTACATACAATATCGTGCCTGAAAGAAAGCAAACTTAACAGGTACAATATTGTTAGCAACATGCATGACATATGCAATGCGAATGCTAAATGATATGCAAAATATACAAGACTATGTATGAATAATGCAACTAATAATGCAATTGATGAAGCTATCGGCCATTCACAAATGGCCGGTCGGCACTGTATGTTGCCGGTCGGCAGAAACTTCCTGCAGAAGACAGTTTTGACAGCAACAAAGGACAGACAGTGCATGGTATGAAATTTCAAGCAAATGTGTGCACCAACACATCCCTTATCATGATTTTGACTCAAAGGGGTATGTTCCTTGGTCCTCGGACCACCAATTGCGCATTTCGATGCATGATGGCTCAAGAAACTAAGTATGCACTTTGATTTCAAATGTCATGCAAACCAAACAAACACATAAAGCCCAACCTCTATCACTTGATCAAGAGGCAAGGCATGCATGCCAATGTAATGCAACCTAGGCATGTGATCTAGTATGCAACATGGGCATGCAAATGAACAACGTATGCTACGCGCGCAACCTAAACATGTAAACAAACATGGTATGCAACAACATGCAACGATGGACTTAAAATAACATGGATAGCTCGCAAGCATGCCAAAATCAGTGGCCATGGGGGGGAAAACAGCCCCGAAACCCGGTAAAATGACATCCGATGCAAGGAATGATCCCGAAATACGAAGATAATTGCACAAAAATGACTTATAGCTAACAAAGCATGCATAATTGGTACATGACATGAAAAAGCAGAAGCAAGGCAGCCCCAAGACAAGCATTTTCTCAGTACAAAATATGGCCAAACAGCAAGCATAGATAGGGCAACAATAGCATGCAAAAATAGGGGCCAAGAGAGGGGTATTGAAGTAGATGGAAATGAAAAGCCCAAACAACAAAATGTCCTTCTACAACACTGAAGAGGGACCAAAAATATGAACATTTACAGTAGATGACATCCCCCAAATCAGTATGCAAACATGCCAAAAATGCCATGCAAGATGAGGCTCAAAAGAGGGTATAACATGAAGTGGGCCAAACATTCATCAAACAAGAAAAGACCCTTAATGAAACATGCCAAAAAGGTGAAAACATGGCCACTTTCAGTTCTGATCATGGCCGAAAACAGAAGCTAAAATGAGCTAACAAAGCATGCAAGAATGAGGGTAAAACATGGATTCAAAGCAAGTGGCATATGGAGCATGAAAACAAGGTTGAGCCCTTCTTCAATGTTGAAGAGGGGCTCAACATAAGCACAATATTAGTTCATGAGATGCTCCAAAACAGATCACATATAGGCCAAACAAATCATGCAAATTTACGGTAATAGGAGAGATTACGAAGCAAGGCAAGATAGGGGGCCCAAACAAGGTTGAGCCCTTCTTCAATGTTGAAGAGGGGCTCAAAATAGGCCCTCTTACAGTTTACATTATCTCGAAAACAGATCACTTATAGACTAGAAATTTCATGCAAAATTATGGCATACCAAGGGGTATTGAAGCAAGTGCAAGATGGGGGTCCCAAACAGTGAGGGACCCTTAATGGAAGATGGAAAGGAGCTCAAAAAAATGACCTTTTCAGTTTTGGTCGGAGCTCAAATATACAAGAAACTATGGCTTAGATATGAAGCAAGAAAAGACTAGAAAAGAGGGGAAGATCACTCACCCTTGTAGACCAACCCTTTGCTACCTCTTGGACCAAGGGAAGCTGCCTCCTAGCCTCTGAGAAGACCTCCAAGCTGCTGGAAATGGAAGTGGTGGTGTGGTGCTAGGTAGTGATGAAGAAAGGGGTGTAGAACTTGGATGTTTTGAGCTTTGGAAGAGGGAGATATGGAGGATGTATGTATGTATATATCAGATATATATCTATATCTCTGGTTTTTTGCTCCAAAAAATCCAACCTTTAACAATGGAGGAGGGACCTCTCTTATATAGGCAATGCTAAGCTTCTCCAACAAGCTTCAAAGGGTCAAAGGGATCTAAGGGGAGGTCAAGGCTTATTGGAGAAGCTTGGACAGCTGGTAGGCTTCTTGAGGAAGCCAAGACAAGGGGTCAAGGCTTCCTCAAGAAGCCATGAGCAAAGGGTGCACAAAAGAGGGGTCAAAGGGGTGCAAAGGGTGCAAAACGGCCACACACGTGCATGGGGAGCAGAATCTGTGTATTCCAGCTGGCACAGATGGCATCCATTCAATCTGAGAATACACCGGAAGGTCGTCGGCTAGCAAAAAAAGTCGGTCGGCTACCTTTACTGGCCGGTCGGCACTCTATTTGGCCGGTCGGCCATCTGTTCTGGCCGGTCGGCCATCTATTTGGCCGGTCGGCAGGAAAAATCTGCTCTGCAGGTCCGACTTCAAACGGGCATAACTTCTTCATATGAACTCCTTTTCAGGTCATTCTTGTGTCAAAATTGAAGCCCCGGAAGTAAGCTTTCCAATGCCGCAAACCTTGCATTAAAATTCCAACTGTGCAGAAAGTTATGCTTGTTTTGGTGAAGGTTTCTCAGTTTCGGTCCAACCGGGATGATGCCCAACTTCAACCAATCATATCTCCGCCATCCGGACTCGGGTTTAAGAGATCCTTATATGAAAAATGAAGCCCCGGAAGTCTTCTTTCCAATGGTGGTAGCCTCATAACTTAACTCCAAGTGTATAGACAAATAGGCTTGATTTAGCAGGACTGCTTGTCCCTCTCTTAGCGATTCTTGCCTATCTTCTTCTCCAACTTGGTTTCTCCCCTCTTCTCCTCTTTTCTTCAATTTCAAACCCCTAAGCAAGGTGTTTTGAAAGATTTTTCAAAGATTTCATCTCTCTTTCATTCATCTCCACTTTGTCCTTGCTCGGTTTACCGAAAAGCGCAACATTTACCGAAATGCGAGCGTCAGATCATCGTGGGAATTTTATTTCAAAAATGTTTTGAAAGAGAGGTTTTTAAAGTCTAAAAACCATCCAAAATAATTGTGGTCCAAAACGGGGTGTGAAGTTGAGATTTGCCTCTCTCCTTGCCGAAGAAATCGAACCTGTGCCCTGCACATCTCTCAACACCGAGCAAACCATCAGTAGTGCCCAAGTCTTGTGGGTGGTCAAAAATGGGGTGTCTACAGTTGCCCCTCTTTGACAGAACTCGTAAGTCATAACAATGACGGGAGTGAGTGTCAAAGCCCAGAGACGACCCATTTTTGACGAGGCCGAAGACTTGGACAAACAAAAATACAAATGAATAAGTGGTTGTGCCCGCAGGCTGCCTACGTATCCCTTTGCAAGGAATCAAACCAGCGTAGTTCAGGGGCAGGATGCAAAGTGATGCACAATGCAAGTGCATAACTTATGATCATGCAAAGGATGCTGTGATGAAGCAATTATGCAAAATAAATGCAACATTTTAAGCGAATGCTATGCAAGCAAGTAAACATGAACCAAACTACATGTCATGTAGAAAGGATGTAAGAAAATTATGCAATTCTCACGGCGTCTCACGCGGAGAAGGCTAAAAGCGACTACCGAGAATACCCAGAGTCTCAAACACAACATCTCTCAGCGTATCGTACACAGGAGAGGAAAGAGTAACACTTCTCAGCGTAGTACACGCGAGAGAAGAAAGATAAAATTTCTCAGCGTAGTACACGCAAGAGAAGAAGGTAAGGCAAAGAGAAACCTCATCAGCGTAGTACACGCGAGAGAAGAAGGAAAGAATTTCTCAGCGTAGTACACGCAAGAGAAGAAGGAAAGGCTTAGAGAAACCTCATCAGCGTAGTACACGCGAGAGAGGAAAGAGGAAAGCAAAAAGAAACCTCTCAACGTAGTACACGCGAGAGAAGAAGGAAAGAATTTCTCAGCGTAGTACACGCAAGAGAAGAAGGAAAGGCTTAGAGAAACCTCATCAGCGTAGTACACGCGAGAGAGGAAAGAGGAAAGCAAAAAGAAAACCTCTCAGCGTAGTACACGCGAGAGAGGAAAGAGAAAAGCAAAAGAAACCTCTCAGCGTAGTACACGCGAGAGAGGAAAAGAGAAAGCCTCTCAGCGTAGTACACGCGAGAGAAGAAAGAAAGGCAAAGAGAAACCTCATCAGCGTAGTACACGCGAGAGAGGGAGAGAAAGCCTCTCAGCGTAGTACACCGAGAGAAGAAAGAAAGGCAAAGAGAAACCTCATCAGCATAGTACACGCGAGAGAGGAAAAGGAAAGCAAAAAGAAAACTCTCAGCGTAGTACACGCGAGAGAGGAAAGAGAAAAGCAAAAAGAAACCTCTCAGCGTAGTACACGCGAGAGAGGAAAGAGAAAAGCCTCTCAGCGTAGTGTAGCACGTCCGCGGGGGACCTCGGCTACAGTTCGGACTCTTCTTTTTGTGTGTTGCGGTTCTAAATCTGAACCAAAGAGTCCAACTCTGGCAAATCGTTTTGAGAAAAACAGATTTTGTAAAGAAGTGCCAAACATGGACTGCTTTGCCAGATTACAGAGTCGCCACCTAAATATTTTTAAAATGGGAAATTTAGGAAACCCTGACTCGGTGCCGAAGGCCACGTGTCCGTCATCACCAAATGTCTCGGCTCGGGAGCTTGGGTACGATCGGGGAAGGTCAGCTATGAGCACCCCCTTTCGCCCGGTCCGAAGACCGGCCTCTACTAACCGTGATATCCATTTTTGAAAACATTACATGTTCTTATTCCGGTTATTAGCCTAGAATTACTATGTGATGCGCACAACACAAAAGTATAGACTAGATTGCCTAACTTGGAAATAAACATTGCATATCCGTTTTGCCTCGAAAAACGTGTTAGATTTTGCTACTCGTAAGTAGGCTAAAATACGGATTTCAATGAGTTGTTCCAACTCAGGCAATCCAACCTCCACCCACAGGCATTCAAACAGTTTATCTCACCTAAGCACTTAGCCGCATGGCAACATACTGTCATGGCAAACATTCACACGCATGCGATATGCTAAAGCGTAAAAACTTACATCGTACTCCGTGCCAAAACAGTAAACTAGTTAGCAAACATGCATGTCCCTAGTCATGTTAAGATGACTAATGCGACGCATACAGAGTGCAATTAGACAGGCTCGGCTATCCTAAACATGGCATGTGAAATGCACGAGTAACACGTATTCAAGTTAGAATTGAAAGTACGATGCAGTTTGTATGATGTACCGAGCCCGGTGCATGTAAACAAATGCATGAATGCACACATGCATTGCATAAGGTATGCTAACTGAACATGCCCTAATCTACCATTGTAAGCAGGTAAATAAAAGGGATAGAAAGAAGTGGAGGTTGGAAGACATACACACACTCACCCACACTTATTACAATTATGCCCTCGCTCGGAGGGACCAAAATAATAATACAGATTAATTAACTACGCAAGCTAATTAATTATTACAAATTAACTAAATTAACAAATTTAATTAAAGCAGTAAACCCCTCGGGGAGAGGGCCGGATGTGGCGCGTGTTCGGGACTTGCTCGGAATCGTACCGCCATGCCCAGCTTGCCTCTGTTTCCCCTGCTATCCTCCTCAGAAAATTGCCAAAGTCCCAGAAATGCCTCTCAGGGCACTGGGGAGTACCACCGGCTGGGGCAGAGCACCACCGGCTGAAGAAGGAGGCCACCGGCACAGAATTGTTCCATCGGCTGGGAAAACACTGCCGGTCGGCACTAAAAAGTGCCGGTCGGCACAAAATGTTCTGCAGATCCTGCAACTCACAGCAGCAGAGGACAAACTATGCATGGCAAGGCAATTCAAAGCATTTATGCACCAAACACACTCCCTATCATGTTTGTGACTCAAGGGGGGGTATGTGCCTCGATTCCCGGACCACCAATCACGCATTTCCATGCATGATGGCCCTAAGAACCAAGAGTGCAAATTTGATTTCAAATGCATGCAAATCACATAGGCACAAAAGGGTGCCAAACCTCTATCAAACTCACTTCAAGAGACTTGGCATGCATGTCAATGTGATGAAGCCCTAAGCATGTTAACTAGGCATGCAACATGGACAATGCAAGGTGCTCATGCAAGCATGCAAACAAGCATATAAGGCAAGCATGAAAACCAATGAAATGATAGACTTAGACATGAATTAGGCGACTCAAAAAGGCCTAGCGGAGCCGACCCTACCGGAATGTCCGTACCTTCCTGGACATTGGGTGTTTCCCCGGGTGTCTGAACCCCTGGTGGTGGAGGAGCTTGATGCGAAGCAGATGCTCCGTTTGTTGCTCTAGCCTGGCAATTGTCTCTGCCTGTTGGGCTATGACCACAGCCCGTTGCTTGGCGAATTCTGCTTGACAGACAGCGTCTTGCTGCATGGTTTTCATACTATCCTGGAGTTGGCGCACCATCTCTTCCAGACTCGACATATTGTCCTGATCTAACTGAGCAAACCGGTATATTTGTGTCTGCAGTAGGCTCGGAAATCTCAACCCGACTGCTCAAAGATCACTGATCTGGTAGCTGTGGTACTGGTGGTCTATGCCTGACTAGCCTTCTCTGGCCCTGATTACCCTTGAACTGAGTTTCTGACCTGACAAAGTCTATCAGCACAAATCCAATGTTCCTGGGGGATAGTGGAGCCTTCTGAAGCTATGATTCCAGGACTACCTAGCAAAAGAGAAAACAGACAGCATCTCAGCTCAACCTCACTGGAACGGATACGAGCAAAGCTGAATGACTGTATTCTATTACTGATCACTGTTCCCGAAATCACTGCCCCAAATCTGAATCTGATACCCGCGGATATAACTGATTCCCCAAAATACTGTTACTGGTGCCCTCAGGCTGGATATTAAACTCGCAAACTGATGTGCGCATTCCCTGTAGAGATACACTCTAAAAGCACATAAACATGCAAAGAGAGCCAATACACCCCTATGTTGGGGCATGGTTTCCCTGTCCTATTTTGTCAGGAGCTAGGGTTTCACTACGCACGCAGCGGTTTCAAACAACCTATATCGGGTAAGCAACCTGTCCTAGTTTGGAATGGTCACTATGGATCCGAATATGCACTAGGTCGAATGGTCAAAAAGGGTGCCCGGTAAAACCGGGGTTTGTGTTCCCATACTGGCAGAGCCCGCAACCGGTCAGCCTTATGGACATGCCTTGACAAGACAAGCCTCCGGCAAACCGCTCAGGAATAGCAGATGGCCAACACGGTATCCTAGGCGCACCAATGCAAATGCAATGCAAAGAGACACATAAATGAAATCAAAACAGGATATCACGAGTTCGAGTCAAGCTCTCTAAAATCCCCAGCAGAGTCGCCAGAAACTGTAACAACGCCCGCGGGGGACCTCGCTACAGTTCGGACTCTCTTTTGTGTCACGGTTCTTAATCTTGAACCAAAGAGTCCACCTGTGGCAAATCTTTTGAAGAAAACAGATTTTTTTGAAAGTAATGCCAAACATGGACTGCTTTGCCAGATACAGAGTCGCCACCTAAATATTTTTAAAATGGGGAAATTTAGGAAACCCTGACTCGGTGCCGAAGGCCACGTGTCCGTCATCACCAAATTCTTGGCTCGGGAGCTTGGGTACGATCGGGGAAGGTCAGCTATGAGCACCCCCTTTCGCCCGGTCCGAAGACCGGCCTCTACTAACCGTGATATTCCGATTTTGAAAACGTTATGTGTTCTTATTCCGGTTATTAGCCTAGAATTACTATGTTATGCGCACAGCAAACAAGTATAGACTAGATTGCCTAATTTGGGAATAAACATTGCATATCCGTTTTTTTTGAAAATGCTTTGGAATTTGCTACTCCGCAAGTAGGCTAAAAATACGGATTTCAATGAGTTATTCCAACTCAAGCAATCCAACCTCCACCCACAGGCATTCAAGCAGTAATATCACATAAGCAGCTAGCCTCATGGTAATCATGCTTTATGGCAACATTCACACGCATGCGATATGCTAAAGCATAAATACTTACATCGTACTCCGTGCCAAAACAATAAACTAGTTAGCAAAAATGCATGCCCTAGTTCATGTTAGAGTGACTAATGCATCGCATGCAGAATGTGATTAGGATAGGCTCGGCTAACCCTAAAATGGCATGTGAGATGCTACAACTCGTACACGTATTCAATTTGGAAATTGAAAATACAATGCGGTTTGTATGATGTACCGAGCTCGGTGCATGTAAAACAAATGTATGGATGCACGCATGCATTGCATAAGGTATGCTAATTTTAAATATGCCCTAATCTACCATCATAAGCAGGTGAATAAAAGGGAAGAAAGAAATGGGGGTTGGAAGACATACACACACTCACCCACACTTATTACAAATATGCCCTCACACAGAGGGACCAAAAGAATATACAGTCCGAATAACAAATCGCTAAATTAATTATTACATAATTCCTAATCTAATCAAAATAAATGCAGAGAGAAGATGGCCGCAGCCCCCGCCTCGGGATGCGCGAATGATGCATGCTCGATCCGTCTTGCCCAGAAAATCCGCACCATACCACTGCTGCCTCTGTTTTCACTGTCCTGCCTCTCCAAAGACTGCCAAAGTCCTGGGACACGTTCCTTGCACACTGTAGAATACCATCGGCTGGAGGAAATGCCCACCGGCCATGAGGAATGTCCATCGGCTGTTGATGAAGCTATCGGCCATTCACAAATGGCCGGTCGGCACTGTATGTTGCCGGTCGGCAAAAACTTCCTGCAGAGAGACAGTTTTGACAGCAACAAAGGACAGACAGTGCATGGTATGAAATTTCAAGCAAATGTGTGCACCAACACATCCCTTATCATGATTTTGACTCAAAGGGGTATGTTCCTTGGTCCTCGGACCACCAATTGCGCATTTCGATGCATGATGGCTCAAGAAACTAAGTATGCACTTTGATTTCAAATGTCATGCAAACCAAACAAACACATAAAGCCCAACCTCTATCACTTGATCAAGAGGCAAGGCATGCATGCCAATGTAATGCAACCTAGGCATGTGATCTAGTATGCAACATGGGCATGCAAATGAACAACGTATGCTACGCGCGCAACCTAAACATGTAAACAGACCTGGTATGCAACAACATGCAACGATGGACTTAAACTAACATGGATAGCTCGCAAGCATGCCAAAATCAGTGGCCATGGGGGGGAAAACAGCCCCGAAACCCGGTAACATGAGATCCGATGCAAGGAATGATCCCGAAATACGAAGATAATTGCACAAAAATGACTTATAGCTAACAAAGCATACATAATTGGTACATGACATGAAAAAGCAGAAGCAAGGCAGCCCCAAGACAAGCATTTTCTCAGTACAAAATATGGCCAAACAGCAAGCATAGATAGGGCAACAATAGCATGCAAAAATAGGGGCCAAGAGAGGGGTATTGTAGTAGATGGCAAATGCAAAGCCCAAACAACAAAATGTCCTTCTACAACACTGAAGAGGGACCAAAAATATGAACATTTACAGTAGATGACATCCCCCAAATCAGTATGCAAACATGCCAAAAATGCCATGCAAGATGAGGCTCAAAAGAGGGTATAACATGAAGTGGGCCAAACATTCATCAAACAAGAAAAGACCCTTAATGAAACATGCCAAAAAGGTGAAAACATGGCCAATTTCAGTTCTGATCATGGCCGAAAACAGAAGCTAAAATGAGCTAACAAAGCATGCAAGAATGAGGGTAAAACATGGATTCAAAGCAAGTGGAATATGGAGCATGAAAACAAGGTTGAGCCCTTCTTCAATGTTGAAGAGGGGCTCAACATAAGCACAATATTAGTTCATGAGATTCTCCAAAACAGATCACATATAGGCCAAACAAATCATGCAAATTTACGGTAAATAGGAGAGATTACGAAGCAAGTGCAAGATAGGGGGCCCAAACAAGGTTGAGCCCTTCTTCAATGTTGAAGAGGGGCTCAAAATAGGCCCTCTTACAGTTTACATTATGCTCGAAAACAGATCACTCATAGACTAGAAATTTCATGCAAAATTATGGCATACCAAGGGGTATTGAAGCAAGTGCAAGATGGGGGTCCCAAACAGTGAGGGACCCTTAATGGAAGATGGAAAGGAGCTCAAAAAAATGACCTTTTCAGTTTTGGTTGGAGCTCAAATATACAAGAAACTATGGCTTAGATATGAAGCAAGAAAAGACTAGAAAAGAGGGGAAGATCACTCACCCTTGTAGACCAACCCTTTGCTACCTCTTGGACCAAGGGAAGCTGCCTCCTAGCCTCTGAGAAGACCTCCAAGCTGCTGGAAATGGAAGTGGTGGTGTGGTGCTAGGTGGTGATGAAGAAAGGGGTGTAGAACTTGGATGTTTTGAGCTTTGGAAGAGGGAGATATGGAGGATGTATGTATGTATATATCAGATATATATCTATATCTCTGGTTTTTTGCTCCAAAAAAATCCAACCTTTAACAATGGAGGAGGGACCTCTCTTATATAGGCAATGCTAAGCTTCTCCAACAAGCTTCAAAGGGTCAAAGGTATCTAAGGGGAGGTCAAGGCTTATTGGAGAAGCTTGGACAGCTGGTAGGCTTCTTAAGGAAGCCAAGACAAGGGGTCAAGGCTTCCTCAAGAAGCCATGAGCAAAGGGTGCACAAAAGAGGGGTCAAAGGGGTGCAAAGGGTGCAAAACAGCCACACACGTGCATGGGGAGCAGAATCTGTGTATTCCAGCTGGCACAGATGGCATCCATTCAATCTGTAGAATACACCGGAAGGTCGTCGGCTAGCAAAAAAAGTCGGTCGGCTACCTTTACTGGCCGGTCGGCACTCTATTTGGCCGGTCGGCCATCTGTTCTGGCCGGTCGGCCATCTATTTGGCCGGTCGGCAGGAAAAATATGCTCTGCAGGTCCGACTTCAAACGGGCATAACTTCTTCATATGAACTCCTTTTCAGGTCATTCTTGTGTCAAAATTAAAGCCCCAGAAGTAAGCTTTCCAATGCCGCAAACCTTGCATTAAAATTCCAACTGTGCAAAAAGTTATGCTTGTTTTGGTGAAGGTTTCTCAGTTTCGGTCCAACCGGGATGATGCCCAACTTCAACCAATCATATCTCCGCCATCCGGACTCGGGTTTAAGAGATCCTTATATGAAAAATGAAGCCCCGGAAGTCTTCTTTCCAATGGTGGTAGCCTCATAACTTAACTCCAAGTGTATAGACAAATAGGCTTGATTTAGCGAGGACTGTTTGTCCCTCTCTTAGCGATTCTTGCCTATCTTCTTCTCCAACTTGGTTTCTCCCCTCTTCTCCTCTTTTCTTCAATTTCAAACCCCTAAGCAAGGTGTTTTGAAAGATTTTTCAAAGATTTCATCTCTCTTTCATTCATCTCCACTTTGTCCTTGCTCGGTTTACCGAAAAGCGCAACATTTACCGAAATGCGAGCGTCAGATCATCGTGGGAATTTTATTTCAAAAATGTTTTGAAAGAGAGGTTTTTAAAGTCTAAAAACCATCCAAAATAATTGTGGTCCAAAACGGAGTGTGAAGTTGAGATTTGCCTCTCTCCTTGCCAAAGAAATCGAACCTGTGCCCTGCACATCTCTCAACACCGAGCAAACCATCAGTAGTGCCCCAAGTCTTGTGGGTGGTCAAAAATGGGGTGTCTACACCCGTTTTGTTCATTGGGCTCACTACAGTTCGGACTCAAATGTCATGGTTCTGAATCTAATCCCGCAAAGTGCAATGCGAGACCGATAAATCACCAAAGAGTCCAAATCCGGCAAATCGTTTTGAAAAATAGATTTTTAGAAAAAAGTGCCAAACATGGACTGCTTTGCCAGATACAGAGTCGCCACCTAAATATTTTATTTTGGGGGTATTTAGGAAACCCTGACTCGTGCCTAAAGCCACGTGTCCGTCATCACCAAAGTTGCTTCGGCTCGGGAACTTGGGTATGATTGGGGAAGGTCACTTTGTGACCACCCCCGCTCGCCCGATCAAAGATCGGCCTCTACTAACCATGATATCGAGTTTTGAAAACATTATGTGCTCTTATTCCGGTTATTAGCCTAGAATTACTATGTGATGCACACAACATACAAGTATAGACTGGATCGTTTGAGTTGGAACAAAACATCGCATATCCGTTTGTTTTGAAAACGGATTGAAGTTTGCTACCGCAAGTAGGCTAAAACACGGGTTTCGACGAATTATTCCAATTCAAGCAACCCAACCTTCACCCACAGGTATTCAGGCAGTTATATCACATAAGCACATAGCCTCATGGTAAGCATGCTATCATGGCAGTCACTCACACACATGCAAGGATGCTAAAGCATAAACACTTACCGAGTACTCCGAGCCAAAGAAAGAAGCTAATTAGAAATCATGCATGAATCCTAACTATGCTAAGAATGCCTAATGCAACACATGCAAAAATGCAACTACAATAGGCTCGGCTATTCTAAGATGGCATATGAGATGCAACAATCGATACATGTATTCAACTTGGAATTGAAATACAATGCAGTTAGCATGATGTGCCGAGCCCGGTGCATGCAAGACAGATGAATGGATGCAAACATACGAGCATAAGGATGCTAATTGAAACATGCCCTAAACTAACCATCATAAGCTAGTAAATAAAAGGGAGAAAGACGTGGGGTTGGAAGACATACAACACACACACGCACACTTATTACAATAGTTGGCCCTCTCTCGGAGGGTCCGAATGAATAGTACAGAATAAACTAGCTAATCTAAGCTAATTAAACTAATTATTACACAACATTAATTAATTAACGAATTAACTAAGTAAGTAAGGAAACTAGCATGCAAATTAAACAAAATGGACTGCCTCAGCTCTGTTCCGAATGATAGGGATGCATGCATGCTCAAGTCGCCTTGTCGGAAAATCCATCGCGATGCCCCGATTTGCCTCTGTTTGCAACTGGTCCCAGAACACTGTACAAAGCTCCAGAAGGCTGCTAACCAGTTTTTTGTTGCTGGTTTCCGGTTTGCTGCAATAGAGAGCGAGAAAGGGGCATGGCAAAGTATTTTCAACATATGTGTGCATGACCACTCTCCCCATCATTGCACAAGCTCCAGGGAGTGTAGTCCTTGGTCCTCGTGCCACCAATCACGCATCTCGATGCATGATGGCCGAGGAGTCGGATTGCACGACTCGATGTAAAATGAATGCACATATAAGCACAACAAGGCCTAAACTCCATCATGTGTAATCCAGAGTGTCGGCGACCGAGAATCAAGGCACGTTTTGTCACTTGGAGTACGAAACATCCCTCGTTTCCCGTGTTTGGACTAAACCCAATTCCAAACACAATGCAACATACATGGCATACACAATACGACTAGCATGTAACCCTAAACGCGATGCAACCTAATCATGCTAGCATGTGAGGGATGATATGCAAACATGCAACTAGCATACACAATGCTATGAACTAAGAATGGCATACTCAATGCACATGAACTATATGGTATACGCAATGCACATACGAAGATGGACATGCACGAAGACATGAACAAAGCATACACAATGCGACGATCAAGCATGCGACAACATGGATATGGCATACATAATGCAAGATGGACTTAAACTAAAATGAATGGGCCTCAGCCATATTCAAATCAGTGGCCATACATGATGAAAATGAAGCAACAACACACACGCAAACATGCACAAATGCAAGGGACCAAACCTAAGGCACAAAGTGCAACTCCACCAAAGCCTGGTAAGCATGAAATATGGCATATAATCACATATTTTTCAGCTCTAAAATGACATGCAAAATGGTCCTGAATCATGCAAACACCTCACACAATGCATGCTAGATGGCCCAAATACCGAAACTAGTGAAGTGGATTACACTATAGGCATGCAAAGCAATACTCAAATGGCCAAACCAGCCCCAAACAATCCCTATGTAGGCCAAAACAGTAGCAAATATGGACTAAAATGATGGCTCGCAAAGCATGGAAATGAAGCTCATGCAATAGTCCAAAAATGAGGTATTCATGCATAACTCTCAAACACATTTAAAGAGTGGAAAACATGGGAATATGGCATACATATAAGCTCTGAAATATGATTCACAATGATGCCAAAACATGGAAACACCTCAAAATACGCATGCAATAGGCTTCAAAACTCAAAGCTAGGCAAGGGTATTAAACTACAACCATGCATAGCAAACATCATTCGACCATGAGGCCCAAAAATAGAGCTAAGGAAGTCCAAAACATGCACAAAATCAGTTTAAGGCATGGCCAAAAAGTGCTAGAATCAAAGGCCAAAATAGCATGCAATGTGAGCTAGTAAAGAGGATTTGCACTACAAGCATGTGAGGAAATCAAGAGGCCACTAAACCAGCAAAGGTCAGAGGTATGAAATGCCAAATAAAGCCCAAAAACCCACTAAAACATGGTTAATGCATGCAAGAATGAGATGCTCCTTTGATGTGCTATGAAGAGGGTTATTCTACACATACAAGATGGACATCCAAGATGGAAAAACAAACTCTGGACAGAGCCTATGTAGGTCCTAAAACTCATCAAAAATGGCCTAAAACAAGGCTTGAAAGCATGCAAATAAGGGCTCCTTTGTTAGGCCAAATATGCTAGGAAACAAAACAAGGGGAGAGAGGGTCACTCCTCTCTCATTTTGGCACTCAAAACAGTATGCTAGCCACTGAAAATCCACTGGATTTCAGTGGTTAGAAGGCCAAACAAAGGTCAATGCAAAGGCCCTAATGCATGGCTCAAAATAAGGCAAAATGAAGCATGCAAGGAGGTAGATGACCCCCAAAAGAAAAATGATCTTAAACAAACATGTTAAAGACCTCAAAATAATACTTTTTTCAGTTGATGAAAAAGCTCAAATATGCTTGAAAGTATGGCTAAAAGATGAAGCAAAATAAAGCCTTAAAATGGAGAAAGTGTGTTACCCTTGTAGCTCAGCAACTCCAGCAACTTCTGGACCAAAAAAGTAGCTCCTCAACCTCTGAAAAAGGCCTCCAAGAAGCTTAGGTTGGTGTTGGAGGGGTTAGGCTAGGAGATGGTGTGCAAAGGGCCAAAAACTTCACACTTTCTAAGCCTAAAGGGAGATATAGAGGGAGATAGATGTATATGCCTTAGGAAATTCTGAACCTTCACAAAGGAGGGGGAGGCCCTCCTTTATAGCCAAGAGGGTCCAAAGCTTCTCAAAGAAGCTAAAAAACAAGCTTGAAGATCCTCCATACGTATGGAGGATCCATTCTATGCTTTCCAACTGGCCCAGCTGGCAACAACTCACAGAGACAAGACTGAGAGAGGCAGGCCGACCAGTTCAGGTGGTCGGCCGACCACTTCCCCTGGTCAGCCGACCAGTTCAAAAGGTCCAAGCTCAAGAAAAGTGGTCGGCAGCCCTAAATGGTGGTCTCCCAATTGAATGCAAGCTAGTGGTGTAGTGGGAGACCAGCAATTATGGCCCAAAAGTGAGGGAGACCAGTTACCTGTCAAGGAAATCGGCCGGTGGGGAAAAAGTGCTCTCCAAGGAGAAAAGGTGGTCTCCCACCCTTGTACCACCTTCCAAACAATGAAAACAAGGTCCATGCCAAAAATGAACCAAGACGGATGCAAAACGAGGGTTCGGGGGTCAAAACGCGCAGCCGGGTGCCCCGAAAACAAGCTGTTAAGCATCGAAAGTGGCGTGCAACTGCGAAGGTGGTCTCCCGGGCCACAGTGTCCCTCTAGAGAGAGGAAACAAGGTGTGTACCAAAAACCGGAGCAAACGGAGAAAGTTAAGCGGTCCCGAACCGAGGTGCACGGCCGACGGCTCCGAAAACCAGAAACTGGTCTCCAAACGGGAACAATGGTCTACGACCACGAAAAGCAGCCTAAGGCCATTGAGAGATGGTCTACGAGACCTCTGCCTCCCTTCGGGAAGAGAAAACAGAACTTGGTTCACAAACCGAGGCAAAGCACAAAAGAGTCCCGAAGTCCGGAGGCAAGGCTTTCAGCTGAGACTCCGTAACCTCAGAAAGAGCACAACATGTGCAATCACCGAGCGCTCAATCGATGACGTCTGAGTCTTAAGGTCGGTCAAAAATGGGGTGTCTACAGAAACCAAACACGCCGACTAACTGGTGTTAGTGGGGTGTTTGGGGGGGCAATTGTGGGAGCCGAATAATAGAGGACTCGAATAGGCCGAGTACGTGTTTACAAAATCAGGATATATAGTATATTCACTTCTTACGTTCTAGGTGTCGAGCATCCTAATCGGCCATAAAGCTAGTTGAACGGAGGGCCGAATAGAAGTAGGAATACAACAAATAAAAGGCCGAATGAACAATCACACGAGGGATTAAGAGTGGGCCAGACCCTGAGGACCAAGGGCATATATAAATAGAAGAACAGCAACCAAAAAGGAGGTATGTAAAAAAAAAAACTTAAAAACTTAACTTACAAGCAATCAAGAGAGTATACACTGACTTATCCGTCAGAGTGCTAATACCAGCACCCCCGACCGGAGTGTTCATTCCATTTCAGGTGGCTAGCCGAGGATCACGAACGTCCTGTAGGATCCAAAGAGTATTTTTGAACCACTTCTCCACAGTCTTGGTTTATTGTTTTGCTTTAATTGCTATTTTGCCTACTATTTTTGGACTGTCTAAACTCTGAAATTTTGGGCTGAAACTTATGATTTAAGGCCAAAAAGGGTGGAGGGATGGCTTACCATTTCTTCCACCTAGCTTCCAAGGCCTTCACCCTTGTGTTTCCCACCTTGTTGTCAAACTTTTTTGAGCTTTTTACCAGTGATTCTTAGAGCTTTTTCAGTGGATAAAATGTTATTTTGAAGTCTCAAAAATGGAGGGGGTAGCTCCCCTCCTTGTGCTTGTTTACTAGCCTAACATGCTCCATGTTTTAGCTTATTGTTCTAGCTTTTTTTGTCTTAATTCCAGCATGTTTTAGGACTGATTTAGCACTATTTTAGGACTACTTTTTGGTTGTTCATTGCATTTGAGCCTTGTATTGCATGCTTGTTGTGTAATTGTCCTCATAGGTTTGGTGGTTTAGGCTTTAGCCACCAACTTATTTGAGTTGATAGTGTTTGTTTCTTGCTTTCCATGCTTGTGATCACCTCTAATCACCTCTGTAACCTCCCTCCTTTCTTGGCTTTTCATTTTCCTTGAAAGTTATTTCAAGCTAGTTATTTGTTTTAAGCTTGAGGTTGAGGTCTTATGTTTAATGATTTAATCCTTTTAGGGGTTCATTGCCAACGACATGATACTTCTCTCATGCCTAAAACAACTCTTGGTTTGGTACTCCTTTCCATTAGAGGACTTAAAGCTCACTTTTGGACTTAATTGACTAAGGAATAGTTGGTAATTAAAATGGAGTATTAAAATGAGGACTAAAAGTGATGCAAGATAATAACTTGGTTAGGGTTCAATCGGACGTTAATTGAACCCTTGAGTCTTGAATCGTTTCATACTTGTTAGTGATGTAAATGGTTCAAAAGTCAATGTCAACCACTTCCTTTGATCAATCCATGATAGGGAGGAGGTGTGGGAGTCTTTATTTGTTGCATTTATTAAACTTGTACACTTTAGTTCATAGGCCATCACGCAATGAAATTGCATCGATTGATGGTTTGTGAATCAAATTTATCACTCCTTTAAGCTGTTAGATGATAAGGAAGGGTAAGTTGTGCAAACAACCCTTGAGAATACCTTGGTTATGCTCTGTTTGCTCTCTGTTGCAGCAGAAGGAACCAGAATTTTGTGGCCGGCAGGCCACCATTTCTGGCCTACCGGCCACTCTTTTCAAATTGAGTAGTGCCCTTTTGAAACAGAATAGGACTTGTTTTAAGGTGAAAACAGTGCAAGTGTTCTAACTGTGCAATAGAGGCTTTCTGCCAGTAGAACAGTGGCTTTTTTGGGTGGAAAATCCGTGCGCATGCATGAGCATCCCTCGCTCCCTAGGGCTAATTAGTTAATTTAGTTATTTTATTTCGTGTTGTATTCATGTTGTAATTAATTAGTTAATACTAATTTGTACTTAATTAGTTAGTGTAACTAATTAGCGAGAATAGTTCATTAGTTGGCTTTGTAATAACTAGCTAGCATAGTTAGTTTACTTCTTGTTGTAATAGTTAGTTAATTCATTTTGTAATACCTAATTAATCAGTTTAGCTAGTTAGTTCATTCCGACCCTCCTACGTGAGGGCGCAAAATTGTAATAAAGTGTATGTCTTCCAACCTTATGTCTTTCTCCTTTTTATTTACCTGCTTATGATGGTTAGGTTAGGACATCATGTTTCGTTTAGCGTATCTCGTGCCTTGCATCCATTGTCTTGCATGCATTGAGGTTCGGCGCATCATTCTAACTTGCATTGTAATTAAACATTCTTCGAATACGTGCTTAGACCGCATGCTATCAAATTGATTCATATGCCATATTAGTAGCTGAGCTTAGTAATTGCATATCACATGTGTTGCATTAGTCATATTGCATAGTTAGAATCATGCATTTTTCTAGCTTTTTTATCTTTTTGGCTTGGAGTACCAGGTAAGCTTTTACTTGCTTTAGCATATTGCATTGTAAGTTAGTGTTGCCATGTCAAAGCATGTTCACCATGAGGCTAAGTGCTTAAGTGATAAACTATTTGAATGCCTATGGATGAAAGCTAATTGCTTGAGTTGGAATAATTTGAGTAATGTTCATATACGATCATTTTTTTAAGTGGTACATATTCGAAACAATTTTCAAAACAAAACATGAGATCAAGTATTCCAATTTTTACAAATTAGTCTATACTTCTGTGTGTGCGCATCACATAGTAACACTAGCCTAATAATCGGAACAAGAGCATATAATGTAGATAAGAATCACATCGTGATTAGTAGAGGCTGATCTTTGATCGGGCGAGTGTGGGTGCTCAATTCATGACCTTCCCCTCTTGTACCTAAGTTCCCGAGCTGAGACACTCTTGGTGATGACGGATAAGTGGCCTTTGGCAGGAATCTCGGGTTTCCTAAATTTTCCAAAAAATATTTAGGTGGCGACTCTGTATCTGGCAAAGTAGTTCAATTTTGGTAATTTGATTCAAAATCAATTTTTCAAAAAGATTTTCCAAATTTGGACTCTTTGGTGTTTATCTATTTCACATTGCACTTGTGAGATCAGATTCAGAACCGCGGGAGTTCGATACTGTAGGGATTATTCATCTTCCGAAAAGGGGCACGAAAAGTCGAGCTACAGTTTCTGGCAACTCTGCTGGGGATTTAGAGAACTTGACTTGAAATTCATGATGTGAAATTTTATCTACACTTATATATTTCTTTGCATTGCATTTGCATTTGTGCGCTTAAGTCACTGTGTTTGCCATCCGCTACTCCTAGATGGTTTACCGAAGGCTAGCCTAAAAGGTAGCCAAAAGGTTGATCGGTTGTGAGCTCTGCCATGATGGGAACACAACCCTTGGATCTGGACTACAGTTGTACCGTTTGATCCTCCTTTCACTTCTCAATGTTAGGTGCGAGAGGTATATTAGGTAATCTTGCTGAGGTATCCTTTTTGACCATTCGGCCTTGTGGCATATCGAAAAGCCATAGAGACTGCTCCAAACTAGGATAGGATGCTCACCAAAAAATACAGGATTGCATGAAACCGTTTTGTTTGAATAGTGAACCCTAGTTCCTGGCAAAAACTAGGACAGGGTAACCCTACCCCAGCATAGGGGGTTTTTGGCTCTCGCTTCACTAGTATGTGCTTACAATTGAAACTATATAAGGATGTGCATATCAGTTCCAAATTTGGTATTCGTTTTGGGGGCAAAAATCAGTGTGGAGTGCAGTCTACAGCTTTGATCTGTCTGTGTGATGTGTCTTAGCTGAGGTGCTGTGCGGTTTCTGATTACTGTTTTCTTTTGCTTTATTTCTTTTACTAGGTAGTTTAAAAACCATAGCTTCAGAAAGTTCGGATATCCCTCAAGTACTCTAGACCCAAGTCAGAAGGCTTTGCAAAGCCGAGGATCTTGTTCAGGGACAACCCGTGTTTACCTCACTCTTACCGGTTACAAGATGGAGGAGAATCAGGCAGAGTTCACCGGTTCAGTTTTTACAACAGTCACCCCTCAATTCACCTATGTCTAGTTAGATTCGGAAATGGTCATCCACTTATAGCCCAGCATGAGATCGATCTTTTATTCTGGTGGCACAGTATCCCCCAGTCGGTATGGAAGACTTGATACATCATCTGCAGCAGACAGTTGAAACCCTACAACTTGATGCGGCCCGCCAGGCCGAGGTCACGACCCGTCAGGCCGAGGTTATAAACAGGCTACAACAATAGTAACCACAGCTGGCTACGGCTTTTGTATCCCATGCACCTCCCACGGGTATCCCAGCACCTGGAGCCACTACTCACATTACCAATGTCCAAGAAAACAAGTGCAATCCAGCGAAGGTAATCCCAGCACAAGCCTCAAAAGCACCTATTTATCAGACTGAGGCGCCGTTCAAGTTTGAGGTTGACCTAACTGTACTCAAGGTCAATAAACTGGAGAAGTTATTCAAGAGAGCACAAGGGGCTAACTCCATCCCGAACATAAAGGACAGGTATACCGATTCTGCGGTGACATTGCCAGATCGGTTTAAAATGTCGCATATTGACCCTTTCAACGATTCCAGAGATCCAATGGCTCACCGTCAGCTGTTTTCGGATATCTTGCAACCGATGGGCCTGACTAGATTACAAAAGCTGTCTCTCTTTGGCCGTACCGTGTCGGGTATAGTGGCCATATGGTATGCGAAGTTGGAAGACTCTGTCAAGCAGAATTGGGCAGAGATGACCGAGGCCTTAATTGCGCAGTATTCGTACAATACACAGATCGAGGTCATAACTCGTGCTCACGAGGCAACATGCCAAGAGCCGAAGTAGGGTTTCTCTGAATTTGTGACAAGGTGGAGGGCTAAGGCCTCAATGATGACCACGAGGCCTTCTGAGAAGGATCAAATTAGGATGGTTGTCCGGAATCTACACGGCAAACTGTAGCAAAAGATGATTGTCCTACCTCTGTTCACATTCATGGAACTCCATAAAATAGGGGTACAAATCAAAGGCGCCATGAAACAGAGGCTTATACAGATGAGAAGGAGCCGGTAAAAAGGCCGTTTGTACGCAGTTCCAATGCTACCAGTGGTAGCACAGCTGCGAGGTCGTCAGATGTAAGCATTGTCACCACAACCAAGACTGTCGACCCCTTTGCCAACACAAGCTCACAAACACCATCCAATCCTAACCGATCCCAGAGGACCTTCAACCAACTGTACATGACTATCTTACAAGCCATGAAGGTGCTAGTCAAGAAAGGGTATCTCAAACCTTTAGAACCCCGTCTCCTTCCTGATTCTCTTCCATCCAAACACAACCCCGCAAATTACTGTACGTTTCACCAACAACATAGTCATGACACCGACCAGTGCTTTTGATTACGTCATGAGATTCAGGATCTTATAGACAACAAGGTGATCGCACCACTCCAGAAGCCAAACGTAACCACAAATCCACTCCCAACCCATAACTAAGTCCCTCCACCTCGAAATCTCAACCAAATCCATACATTGGCCACCCCTTATGACCCCAACGTATATATTACTCCCTTCCACCTACTAAAGTCGACGTTGTTCATTCCAAAAATCGCAGATCTGTGCATGATAGATATGTCCAACCCTCAACCCAAGCTTGTGGTGATGCTTACAGCGGAAGGGGAGTCGGCCTTGGAGGAAGGTACTAGCCCATTGTTGAAGTGCCTTGAGGACTTACCTAATGGGATGTATGATCCAAGTTGCTACATCGTGCCAACTGATCAAAGCAAGCCAGAATTAGTACTGCCAGTCTCGATAGACATCAATGTGGTCAGAGAAGATGGCCTGAGCCAGGGGTTGTATGATCTAGCAGAAACTGGAGGAGGATTTGGACAACCTGCAATTCTTTGATGAGCAGGATTAGGGGGATGTACAGATCAGTTGGTTTGACTTGAACGGATCAACTAATAACTCTGGGTGGCTGAGTGATGAGCCAAACAAGGAGGAAGAAACTGAAATCAGACCAGAGGGAAAGGAAGCAGAGATCGCTGTAGTGGCCAGAAGGGCCAATGAGAAAGGAAAGCTACCAGAGAGCACTGGTGTGGAAAAATTAGCCCAGGAAGTGGGCATTGTGAGCACTGTGGACACTGAATAGGAAGCTGCACTAAGGCAATTTGAATGAGAAAGGATTACAGTCGGCCAGGAAGCTGTAATTTCACAACACCCTGTGGGGGCACCTATGATGTGAAAGTGATACGAGTAGAGTCGGACAACTGTTTGTTGGCCGCTGAAGGGGAATCGTAGAACGATGATGATCTACATCTGGCCCACACCGATGAAGACTAGGGCGAGTGCCTTCCGGACAATACGTGGTATGCCAAGCAAATTGACCATTTGACAAGAAGCTAGTAGTATTTTAAGCCGCCACACCTGGATCAAGTAGATGCATCTGGAAAAGACAGAGAGGCTGAGAAACAGAAAGAGAAACAGCTGGAAGAAGAGGCAGTGTTGAAATAGCTTAAGAAAATCCAAGCTGACATCTCCATCTGGGCCTTCTTCTGGCCTCCCGGGTACTCTGACAGGTAGTATTATCAGCCAATAGACAAGGCTAAATTGTCCATTAACATCATGCCCGAACAACTTGTGGCATTGGTCTTTCCAAGTGGTGCTAGGCCAACCCTTACCTTCTCTGACAAAGAGCTGTCATCGGAGGGCTTGGCTCATAATAAACCCTTGTACATATCTGTGGAGTGCAGGGAGAAATGGGTGCTGTTGGTGTTAGTAGATACCGGCTCGGCCATCAATGTCTGTCCTTCTCGCACCGCCTATGCAATTGGCCTCAAACCAGCAGACTTTGCTCCCATAGCCCAAGTAATATGGGCATATGATAATACAAGTAGAAAGGTCATGGGCATAGTGCAAGTCAAAGTCTAGGTAGGCCCAGCTGAGCAAGAGGTTGAGTTTCATGTCTTAGATGTGCTGATTATCTTCAAATTGTTGTTAGGGAGGCCTTGGTTGCATCATGTAAAGGTCGTCTCCTCAACTCTCCACCAAATGTTGAAGTACCCTCATATAGGAGGAGTGGCGATTGTTTTGGGAAATTCATCCATTCATCCGCCGCTAGAGGTAACCAAGCCAGTGTTGGAGATCACCCATGGCGAGGAAGACGTATTCCTTTCGGGATTCACTCTGGCTGAAGCAAGAGTAGTGTAGACCATACTGGCCGCAGACGAAGGCATGTATGTCAGTGCCCAGTCTATCTATTTCATGAACAAACTACAACATGTTCCAGGAATGGGACTCGGGAGAAGTGGCCGGAAAGGCGTTGCAGCACTGACAGATGTGCCACACAACCCACATGCCTTTGGACTGGGCTATATGCCCACCAAAGAGGACTAAATCAGAAAGACAGAAGAAATGAAAGGCAGAGCCAAGGCTAAGCAAGTCAGGAAACACTATGAGCTCACCCACAGGCCAATCCAGGGAACGCTAAATGGCCGCTTTGTTCAGGAGGGAGAAGATTTCCCTTTTTGCTACTTTCCTGAGCCTTAGGTGAATGCCTTGAAGTAGTGTGTCCCCGGGTTTGAGTTCTTCTTTGATCTATAGCTGCAGAACAATGATGATGAGGAAAGGGCTGAACCAAGCATCAAAGCTGAATAGAGCATGGAAGATAACTCAGATGGCAGCGAACATGGAGTAGCGACAGCACTGGTTTGTCTTTTGACAGATCTTGTGGCTGACCTAGAGAATTTGAGAGATAGCCTTACTGTCTCCATGATTGGGGGAGAACAGGGTGTGAACCCAACCAGCAGTATTTTGGATGCATCAGGGGCACCATCTCTTATCTGGCAGCTGGAGGAAGGCTATATGTCTAGTTTTGAATTGGGTGACGAGCTAAAATCTGATTCCATTAAGTCTGTGGGGTCGGGATTCGATTCAAGTTCTTTCAAGTCTAAGTCTGGTATTTCTGGGGGTGGTAACCCGGATACCAAAGTCCTATCTAGGTCTTCATTAATCTTTTCTTTTGAGTCTGTAATCGAAGATCTGGACCTTTTGAATGAGAACTCTGCAAATTCTGTGTACTTCTCTGTGCCGTTGGTTTATTGCATTAACCAGGATTTTCAAAATGCTAACAAAAACGAAGGGGAAGAAATTCTTTTAGCTTTGAAAAACTTGATTAATCGAGAGGATGAGAGGTTTACTAAACCCTGTGCTAATGAAATCATTGCTTTTAATGTGGGTACTGAGAAGGATCTATGTCTGGTCTAGATCGGGTCCACGTTGTCTTCGGAGGAGAACGAGCGTTTAATCGCTTTGTTAAAAGATTTCAGAGATGTTTTTGCTCGGTGCTACGAGACATGCCTAGAATCAATCCTGAGATTGTACAGCACCGGATCTCTCTTGACCTCGAGGCCGACTAGTCAAGCAAAAGATGTGTAGAATCCGTCCGGATTGAGTGCTAAAAATCAAGGAAGAGGTCACTAAGCAAATCGAGGTAGGTTTCTTGTTAGTATCTGAGTACCCAACTTGTTTGGCCAACATCATCATAGTGCTAAAGAAGGATGGTAGAATCCGAGTGTGTGTAGACTTCCGGGACTTAAATAGAGCTAGTTTGAAGGATGACTTTCTTCTGCCGCACATTGATGAATTAGTGGATTTCATAACGGGCCATGCATTGCTATCATTTATGGATAGGTTTTTTGGGTACAACCAGATTCTGATGGCACCTGAGGACAGAGAGAAGACTGCATTCACTACGCCGTAGGGTACCTATTGCTACTGGGTTATGCCGTTTGGTTTGAAAAATGCTGGAGCTACCTATCAGAGGGCTACAACCACCATCCTGCATGACATGATCCATAAAGAGGTTGAGGTGTACGTGGACGACATGATTCTCAAGTCCAAAGAACGAGAGGGCCACTACACTGCATTGAAGAAGTTCTTTCAACAGATCAGGGAATATAGATTGAGGTTAAACCTGCAGAAATGCACCTTAGGCGTAACGGCAGGAAAAATGCTAGGCTTTTTGATCACATAGAGGGGCATTGAAGTAGATCCTTCCAAATAAAGGCCATCTTAGAAATGCTACCACCAAAGACTAAAAAAGAGGTGCGAGGCTTTCTGGGTAAAATGCAATTCATAAAATGGTTTATTTCCAAATTAACCTTGACTTGTGAACCACTATTTAGTCTCCTGAAGAAAGGGAAGAAATTCCGATAGGATGATCACTGTCAATTTGCCTTTGAAAAAGTTAAGCAGTATCTCCAAAATCCGCCTATGTTGTCGTAGCCAGAGCTGAGGAAACCTTTGATTTTGTACTTGTCAGTAACAAACATGACCATGAGATGCATGCTTGCTCAAGAATCTGAAGATAAGGTGGAGAAAGCCATCTACTACTTGAGCAAGAAAATGCTAGATTACAAGATCCGCTACACTCCGTTGGAGAAAGCTTGCCTAGCCTTGGTATGGGCTACCAGAAAGTTGAGGAACTACTTGTTAGCTCACTCTGTAATCCTGGTTTTGAGATTAGATCCCATCAAATATCTCTTTGAGAAACCAGCGCTTACGGGTAGGTTGGCTTGTGGGTTGCTCCTTCTTTCCAAATTTGATCTCAAATATGTCACCCGCAAGTGGGTCAAGGAAAGAGCTGTAGCGGAGTTCCTGGCAGACCATCTGGTAGAAGGAGATGAGGCAGTGGAATACTTGTTCCCAGATGAAGCCATTTTGCAAGTTGAAGAGGAAACTTGGATGATGTTCTTTGACAGAGCGTCCAATCAGTACGGTTATGGGATAGGTGTGTTGCTGATAGCACTCAACGACTTCTATATACCTTTAGCCTTCAAACTCCGGTTCAAGGTGTCCAACAACGAAGCAGAATATGAAGTGTGTATTGCTAGTTTAGAAGCCGCCCTGGAACTAGGGGTAATAAGGTTGGATGTCATTGGGGACTCGAACTTAGTTGTTTCTCAAGCAAATGGAGACTGGAAAGTCAAAGAAAAGAAGATGAAGGTTTACCATCAGACACTGGATGTTCTGATTCTGAGGTTTGAAAAGTAGACATTCACACATCTACTAAGAGAGAACAACCGATTTGCTAATGATTTAGCAACTCTATCTTCTATGGTAGACATTTTACTTGGAGTCTGGATGCATCCGATTATCATCGAGCAGAAATACACTCCGGCTTATGGAACTATTGCTGCGATAGATGAAGTGCAAGACAAAAATCCCTGGTACTACGATATTTGGAACTTTCTGGAAAATGAGATGTATCCACCAAGGGCAAATGCCAAGGACAAAGGTGGAATACAGCGAATGGCCATCCAATTTATCATCTGCGGGGGTAAGCTGTATTAAAGAGGTCATCTGGGAATGCATAAGTTATGCATGGAAGAAGAGGAATCGAAGCGCCTTATGGAGGCCATCCACGGTGGAGAATGCGGGGCGCATATGAATGGTGTGATGCTAGCCCGGAAGGTTCTCAGGCAAGGTTATTACTGGTCCACCATGGAGGAGGATTATATTGGTTTTGTACGGTGATGCCACAAATGCCAAATTCATTCCAATCGTATGAATATTCCGCCGTCAAAACTATATAACATGACTTTGCCGTGGCCTTTCTCAGTATGGGGAATCAACGTTATCGGTGCAGTCATGCCAAAACGGTCGAATGGGCATGAATATATCTTAGTGGCAATTGATTATTTTACAAAGTGGGTGGAAGCCCAATCCTATGCAGTGTTGAAAGCATCGCATGTGGTCAAATTTATCAGAAACAATATCATCTGCCGAAACGAGATCATATCAGATAATGGCTCCCACTTCAAGAAAGAAGTGATAGACTTGTTGAGCAAATAAAATGTGGCTTTTCATAAGTCATCTACGTACAAGCCACAAACCAATGGAGCTGTTAAAGTCGCCAATAAGAATATCAAGAACATCTTACAGAAAATGGTAGAGACCTACAGGGACTGGCCAGATAAAGTGCCATTTGCACTCTGGGCTGCAAAACTTCTATCTGGACATCTACGGGGGCAACCCCTTATTCTCTCGTCTACGGGGATGGAAGTCATTTTGCCAATTGAAATTGAAGTTCCATCGCTACGAGTCATGGCTGAGTGTCAGATAGCAAGGCGGACTAGCAGCAAAGCAGATTTGAGAAGTTAATGCTATTTGATGAGAGGAGGCTAAAGGCATTGTATCATGTTCAAGGCTACCAGCGCAGAATTGCCAGGGCTTGACATGGTGCTGAAAAACAACCGAGCTCCCATCCATGACCCTAGGGGCAAGTTCAGACCCAATTGGACTGGTCCTTACATCATCAAAGCTATCTGGTCAGGAGGGGTAGTTATTCTCATGGACTTAGATGGCCTGGAATTTTCACAGCCAATCAACATGGACAAGTTGAAGAAATACTACCCCTGAGAGGCTCGCTAGGCCGAAAACCCGAAAGGGCGACCTAGGCAAAAGTTATAGCATGAAAAATTAGAAATAAAGAAAAACTGAGCTCGTAAGGTTGAAAACCCTAAAGGGCAACTTTGGCAAAAGTTAGAGCGCAAAAGGAGAGAGTTAATACTCGAGTGAACCTAAACCGAACTATGTAAGGCCTGATTCCCATCTTCGGAATACGTAGGCAACTTCATCCTGAAGTTCAGCTGTAACCATCTCCAACTCAATTGTCCTGTCCATTTTTCTGATCTGGTCATCTTTGTCCATCATTTGAGAGTTCGGTTGTGATCTTCATCCTGGAAAGAAGAGCTGGTTATAATGCAGAGCAGTAATGGTATTCACTCAGGGGCAGTTATGATCTTTTGATTCAAGGTTGTACATCTTGAGGATCGATCCTGTGCGTGTCAGGTAGTGATCATTTTTGAAAATGGTTTTGGAAAGTTTTAATAAAATTTGATTTTGTTCAAAATTTTACCTTTTACAACTTAGACCATTTTTGGACCAAAAGAAAAATTTTTAGTGCTCACAACTTTAATTCCATTGATTTCAACATAAAGTTCTCCAACTGTCTGATACAAATCAAAGTTGTTTTTACATCATAAAACTTGAAAAGAAAGGTCAAAGCAATAAACTAGGGGCATAGGTGAGTCAGGTGCTCCTGCGTACTCTGCTCGTGCTTGCAGAAGCTTCTATAGGCAATGTGGGCCCTGTTTGTGCCTCATCCTCAAGCCAAGCCAAGCACTCGCCAAAAAAGGCATAACTGAAACTAGAGCAGGGGCCAAAATCTATCTCGTCCTCCAAGCAGTGAGGTACCTAGCCAAGTATGAAGCACGAATCAAGAATGAAGCCGGGTATTCTACCCCCTCCTCTGGGCAGGTCTAATCATGCCCGAATTGTTGTCTGAACCGGAAGGGAAAGTAGAACACGCAACGCGTGAGGCCAATCAACTGTATGCCAGGCTACCAAGTCATGCTGTAACTCATCTCAGTCAAGTTAAGCCAGGGGTAACGCCAAGCTATGTTAGCTGCAGACCTGCTACACATCCAGTTGCACAACCATCTCTCGTTGGGAAAATCCACTAGTCGTTGGCAGAAGAAAAAAACTTGAGTTGAGTACTCGGGGAATGAGTCCACCACCTTCAGCTTATCCATGAGCTATACTTGGGAAGGGATGAAAAATAAGAGAGATTACAAAATAGAGAGATGTGCGTTGAGAAAAAAGTAAGGAAAGGGCTTTGAGAGAAAATAGAGCATGCGTGTCGAGTGATATATGAGGCATATATCAAAAAGGATGAGGAATAATACCTGAAGGAGTAGTGGACTCCCCGCAAACTCGTTGGTCTCGCGCTAATGAAAAGCATCTAAACCCATCAGGGTCTCGGCTAGCGCCAAACCGATGCAACTCTTACCTTCTTTCAAACATTGGGCCACTTTGATCAACCGAATGCTAGTTCCATTGCAACTAAGGGCAAGAAGGAAATGCGCAAGCATACATAAACAAAGGGCATATGGCCAAAAGCCTCGCCAGAGGAGGTCACCTCTGTCACCGATGTCAAAAAATCGATGAATCAAGCTGGGTATGTCTAGCTCTCCGTCATGGGGCAAGGATCGAGCTTCATGCAAAGTCAGCCCACACATTTGTTCCAAAGCTTGGGCGTGGCCAAAACAGGGTTGAGGTATGATTTCCTCATCGCGCCGGGTTTCCATCAATGCTCGAAATTCTTCAAGAGTTGGGCACATTTCCTGTGTTTTGAAGTGAAATACATGCGTAATCAAGTCCCAGTATCAGACCGTTGCATGGAGAAATGGAAGCAAAGCGAAGTATGGCTTAACGGAAAAAGTGCATTTATGCCAAAACCTCGAAAATTTACCTTTTCCGTGCCGTCTAAAGTGGCTATCCAATCCGTGAGCTTCTTGGCAAGGAATATCTCCATTTGTGGAAGAAACAACAGTTAAAATGAGGTTCTAGAGAAAAAACCACGAAAGAGGACCTTTTGTAGAAGATAAGGCTGTGAGTGGAGGCCAGCTATTAGAAATCTAGCGATCCTCATATTTGTGGCCAGTAGGCCACCAGTGGTGGCCGGCAACCCACCTTTTGTGGCCGACAACCCCCTTTCTGGTCTGCCGTCCACTTGTGTGCTGGGCAGTGTTGGCAACCTGGTTTTTGTCTTGATCTTTGTGTTTTAAGGTGTTGTTTTGAGTCTTTTGGTTTTCGCAAGTGTGTATATTTGTGTTTAAGTTGTTTTTGCTTTGTTTATCGAGTTGTATTTTGTATTTTGGTCGTTGGTTGACTCATTACCCGATTAAGAACATCGTGTCAATACAAGTTTTTATTTTCAAATTCAACTCCATTTTCATTATGCAAATATGGTGCTCATGATGCAAAAACGATAACACTTTTCATAAAAACTATGAGGTTTTATTCCGATCATGGTTTTTACAAAAGAGGGTACAAGTTTCAAAAGCAAAAGTAAAACCTATCTGAAGCTACACATGTGTTAAGCTACCAAACAAAAGAAACTAAGCAAAAAGTACAACAAAAAAAAAAATTCGGCATTAGTTATCTCAAGCTCGAGAGGCCCTCTTCGTCCTCTTCCTCGGAGGGGACTCAGGGGCACTGTCTTCGTTGGCATCGCTGTCAGAATCAGACTCTGAACCAGAGCCGGTGTAGACACCCCATTTTTTATGGCCCTTACGACTTAGACATCCTCTTCCTCAAAGTCCTCAACGAAATGCCACAGCTCTGAGCCCTTTCAACCCCATACCCCTGTTGCCTCATTCTTGGACCAGGCCTTGGTCCTTCTAGCTTGCAGCTCCTGATGGCCTGTCGGCCACCCTTATGGGCTGCCGGCCTTCACTTTTTGGCTACCGGCCATTGATGTGGCTTGCCAGCCACCAGTGTATTTTGCAGATATTTTATGCCAGTTGTGCTAGCTGTTTGCACAGATACATGCATCTATCCCCACGTGTAGGGTTGGATCTCCTTGAGGGAATTTCATGTTTTCTATATATAAGGACCCCCTTTCTCTTGTAACAAGGTTAGAAAATTTTGGACTCAAAAATTTTCCTCTCTCTCTACAAATTCTCTACACTTTTGACTACAATTCCTTAACCTTTGCCTATACACCCTTAACCAAATCTCACCGTCTTTGAGCTGAGGTATTTTTGAGCTTGGTTTGAGCTCTAGAGGGTATTATTTGCTTGGTTTTGTTACTTGGAGTTGCTCTTCTCTTCAAAGGTATAAGACTTTTCTTGTAACTTTATTTTATTTGCTTCTATTCTTACTGTTTTTCTATTGTTTTGGGCTGTCAAAACTTTGTGTTTTTTGGGCTAAAGCTTGGGTTTAAGGCCATTAAAGGTTGAGGGGTTGATAACCCTTCTTTATACCTTGTTTTGAAGGCCTTTGCCCTTATGTTTCCCACCCTTTTACAATCTTTTTCCAAGCTTTTAAACACTGATTTTCAGAGCTATTTCAGTGGCCAAAATCATGTTTTGAAGTCCAAATTTAGAGGGGTTAGCCACCCCTCCTTGGGTCTTGCTTACTAGCCTAGCTTATGCCATGTTTTAGCATATTAATCTAGCTATTGTTAGCCTAATTCCAGCATGTTTTTAGACTTGTTTTAAACTATTTTAGAACTTTTTTGGACTGTTAGTTGCATTTGAGCTTTATTTTGCATGCTTATAGTGTAATAGTCCTCATGAGTTTGGTGTTCTAGGCCTTAGACACCATCTTGTTTGAGTTGATAGCATTTATTTGTGCTTTTCTCACTCATTTTAGTACCTAATCATCTCTGCAATCTCCCTCCTTTCTTGGCTTTTGTTTTTCTTTGAAAGTGGTTCAAACAATTTGTTTATTTGAAGTATGAAATTGAGATGTCATGCTTAATGGTTTAATCCCTTAGGGGGTTCATTACCAACGGCATGATGTCTCTTTCATGCATAAAAAAACTTTTAATTTGAGCCTTCTTTCCATTTAGAGAACTTAAACTCACCCTTGGACTTAATTGATTAAAGAATGGTTGGTAAACTAAAATGTGTAATTAAAACTTGGGACTAAAAGTGAGCAAGATTATAACTTGTCGTGTTCAATCGGACGTTAATTGAACACATGGAAGCTTGAACCATTTCATACTTACTAGTGATGAAATAATTTAAGGTTCCAAGGTCAACTTCTTCCCTTGATCATTCATGAAAGGCAAGAGGTTTGTGTCTTATTTTGTTGCATTCATTGAACTTGCACACTTGGTTTCACAAGTCATCATGCAATGAAATTGCATCCGTTGATGGCCTGTGAACCAAAGCTTGCTACTCCTTTGATTTTCCCATGAAAATGAGAGGTGGGTTATGCAAACAAACCCTTGAAATACCCTGTATATGCTCTATTTTTTCTCTGTTGCAGCAAGATGAACCTGTGCATCGGTGGCCGATAGGCCACTTTCCATGGCTGGTAGACCACCATCCATAGCCGACAACCTTCAACCATGGCCGGCTGGTGGCCGGCAACCTTTACCAGTGGCCGATGCAAAACACAGAAGAGTGTTGGTAAGGCAAAGCAGAGTGAGCAGCAGTGTTGGGGATCAATTGTGCAAATAGAGGCATTTGGAAGCAAAACGATGGTCTTTTCGAGTGGAAACCGAGCATGCGCATGCACATCTCTCATTTTCCAAGGCGGAGTAGTTAATTGCTTAGTTTAATTATTAATTGCAATTGCGTTGTAATTCTTTAATCAGTTAAGTAGTTAACTAGTTATGATGTAATTATTTTAGTTAGCTAGATTAGTTAATTAATTCAAGTGTTGTAATAATTAGTTAAGTAGTTTAACTATTTATTCGGTTTGTAATAATTAGCTTAATTAGCTTAGCTTAGTTAGCTAGTTAGCTTAATTAGCTAGTTAGCTTAATTCATTTGGACTCTCCTTCGTGAGAGCGCAATGTTGTAATAACGTGTATGTCTTCCAACCCCACGTCTTTCTCCCTTTTATTTAACTGCTTATGATGGTTAGATTAGGGACATCACGTTTCAATTAGCATATCACATGTTTACATTCATTCATTTGTCTTGCATGCATTGAGCTCGGCACATCATTCTAACTTGCATTGTTAGTTTCAATACTTATTTGAATACGTGCTTAGACCGCATGCTATTTAATTAAATTCATATGCCATATTAATAGTCGAGCCTAGTAATTGCATATCACATGTGTTGCATTAGTCATATTGCATAAATTCGGATCATGCATTTTTCCTAATACTAGGTGAGCTTTTATTAGCTTTATCATGTCGCATGTGTGTGATTGTTGCCATATTGAGCATGCTTGCCATGAGGCTAACTGCTTAAGTGCTATAACTGCTTGCATGCCTGTAGATAAAGGTTTGTTGCTTGAATTGGAATGATTCAATGAATGCACGTTTAAGCCCACGTTGTCGAGTGGCAAATTCACAAACTTTAAGCCCACTTTGTTAAGTGGCAAAATCAAACAATTTTGCAAAACGAACATGACTTGAAACGTTCCCATTCTTGCAATTTAGTCTATACTTGCTTGTGCGCATCACATAATAATGCTAGCCTAATAAATTGGAACAGGAGCATATAATGTACATAAAAATCATATCATGATTAGTAGAGGCCAATCTTTGATCGGGCGAGCGGGGGTGCTCAAATGTATTCATGACCTTCTCCTCTCATACCCAAGTTCCCGAGCCGAGACAATCTTGGTGATGACGGACACGTGGCCTTTGACACGAGTCATGGGTTTCCTAAATTTTTCAAAAATATTTAGGTGGCAATTCTGTATCTGGCAAAGCAGACCAATTTTGGTATTTTGATTCAAAATCGATTTTCCAAAAGATTTGCCGGATTTGGACCCCTTGGTGTTTATCAATTTCACATTGCACTTGTGAGATTAGATTCAGAACCGCGGGAGTCTGAAATGTAGGGTTTCTTTCAAACCTCCGAAAGAGGGGGCGCGAAAAGGCGAGTTACAGTTTCTGGCGACTCTACTAGGGATTTAGAGAACTTGACTTGAAATTTATGATATGAAATTTTATTTACACTTATATGTTTCTTTGTATTGCATTTGCATTGGTGCGCCTAAGTCACTGTGTTTGCCATCTACTATTCCTGGACGGTTTGCCGAAGGCTTGTCTAAAAGCTTGCCAAAAGGCTGACCGATCGCGGGCTCTGTCACGATGGGAACACTACCCTTGGATCTAGACTACTGATGTACCATTTGATCCTCCTTTCACTTCTCGGTGTTAGGTGTGAGAGGTATATTAGGTAGTCTTGCTGAGGTACCCTTTTGACCATTTGGCCTAGTTGCATATCGAAAGCTATAGAGACTGTTCCAAACTAGAACAGGATGCTCTCCCATATGCAGGATGATGTGATACCACTTCTTTGAATAGTGAAGCCGTAGATCACTCCAAAGCTAGGACAGGGAAACCCTAAACCTCTTATAGGGGTGTTTTGAATGCTTTTGTGCAAAATGTGAAATCTTTGGAAATGTATAATGCAATCCTCAAAGAGTTTTAATATTGAGGCGATTCCTTTCAAACTTGAGGATCATATCAGAATCAGATTTGGATCGAAATCTAGGGGATTGTGTTTGATATGGGTGAATTTTCAGCAAAACCAAAACTAGGGCCAAAATTGTATCTTACTTTGTTTTTACCAGCATACCTAGTATCCTAATCTGATGGGGCATTTTGTTTTTAATGCCAGGTTTGTCTGAGCCAGAGAAAGAGCAATACCAAACTCAACAAAGGCCAAGCCCAATCCAACCCGGAAAGCCTTAACCCATCACTATCCATCCAATCCCAGAAAAAACCTATTCAGCAAAGGTCCAGTCCATTTGACGCCCAAAAGGCCATCTCAAAAAAGATTCATCCACTACCGAAAAAAACCATTCTAAAAAGCCCAATCCAGTCAAACTTGTCTAGACTAATCCAGTTTAGATCTATCAAGTATAACCAGGTCAAAATCCTTGCCAGTTAGCTCTTAGCTTACACCCATCCATTTCCCCGATTGCCAACTCAGCAGACCCATGATGGCTTAGAGTTTGGAAGAAGTTGTGGCCATGATAGCGGCATTAAACCATGGAATTGCCATGCAAGATGAGACCAATGCTGAAATGCAATGCCCATCTGGGGCATCTACTACACATCCAGTCCTGGGCCTCCAGCCGAACTTTGACCCACCTCCTCCAGCTGAAGATTTGCAAGGTCCGAATCCCCGAGAAGGGTTGGCTCAAACTTAAGTTTTCAAACCCTTGGTGCAGCCTAATAAGGGGCTTTACCCCCTTGACATTAATGATCTCGACCCGATCTTGTTAAAAATTACTAACCTTGAGAAGCAGTTCAAAAAGGCACAGGAATTAATTTCATTCATGACATTAAGGATAGGTACACCGGGGCTGCTGTAAGGCTCCCAGACAGATTCAAAATGCCACACATTAACCGTTTCGACGAGTATGGAGATCCTAAGGTACATATCCGGCTTTTCTTGGACGTCCTAAAACCAATGGGTTTGACTAAGCCTCAGAAACTCTCTCTGTATAGAAGAACCCTGTCGGGTGTGGCAGCCACTTGGTACGCCAAGTTGGAGGATAAAGTGAAGCAGAACTAGGAAAAGTTGGCTGAGGCGTTTGTCAATCAGTACTCTTACAATGCCCAAATTGAAATGACCACTCAAGAGCTTGAAGCAACCCACCAGAATCCTACAGAACATTTTGTGGAATTTGTTGCAAGGTAGAGTGCAAAGGCAGCACAAATGACAGATCGACCTTCTGAGAGGGACAAAGTGCAGATAGTGGTATAGAACCTTGAACCTAATATGTTGCAGAAGTTAATAGTTGCTCCACTATTCACTTTCAAAACTTTGCATGAATTAGGGGTTCAGATCGAGAATGCATTTAATAGAGGGATTATTCCCAGAACAAGTGAACCAACAAGGAGGGTGTTTTCCGGAAGTACTAATGCTATTCCCAAACCCCAAACCCACTGAAATCAATACTGTTGCCGCCACTCCCAAAACTACCGACCCATTTGCCAATACAAGCCCACAACAGCCAACCCAAGTAGAAGTGCCAATGTATCAGTGGGAATATAATAGTGTGGTGCACAACAGTGTTAGTAGTGAAATGCATGCTGAAATAGAGAAAGATACTTGGATACCGTGAAGACCAAGTAAGGTCTCTCTCCTCTACACCATGCTGATCAGAGAGGCAACTAGCTCGAGGAGGCTCTCTGTATACTTTGTGGGTGCCTGCAAGTGCATTTGAATGATCAATATCTGAAATGGAAAATATGGGGTGCAAATTGTGGAGTGTGGTTCATACCTAAGGTGCACCTCGGGCCTTGATATACTTGTGTCCTGTCTCTGCTGGCTCGATCAGAATCTGGTAAGCTATCCCGGTCGGCCGCCAACATGTAAGCGCAATGGGAATCTCCGGCCAACCGGTAATCTGCCCAACAGGAGGGGCTGCTCTAGTATGGGCCCTGGTCACCCTAGTTGCCTCACCCACCATAGGAGCTCCTGATGCCTCGCCTGTGCGAACGCCCGTCAGAGGGGGCATGAGATGAGTCTGGATGAACGTCGCGTAGTCGCCCTCCGCTCTGAAGAAGTTAGCATCTAGGCCTACCATGAACTAGATGATTGCCCCAATAGGCAGGCTATCTGTTGTCCTCATAGACGCTGGGGTGGCATGGGAATGACCGGATCAGGTGAGCCTACGGTCTGGCGTACAAACTGCTCACTCAGAAACTAGGCCCAGCAGACTGGTTCCTCACCCCAGTCGGTATCGTCGCCTAAGGCTGCCATGTGATCTACAAATAGAGAATGTATAGATTGTTATTTATCGTCAATTGTCGAAGTATGAACTTAGAGCAGTAGTAAAGCAAAAATGACTGTGAGTTTAGGGTTACCTCATCGACAACCACTATGTCGAAGTATCGACGGAACAAGGCGAAGGTCGTGTCGTCGCGGCTCTGACGCCGACACCCGCTGTCATACCGTTGTGAGTACGACACCACAGGGGGAATCTCATCCACAGGCTTCAAAGCCCAAGCTTGGAAATAGGCATAAACCCACAACTGCAAGGAGAGGGCAATGGCATAAATGTATGAATAGATACAGAAAGTGCAAAGCAGAAAGCACAATGTATGAATAGATACATAAAGTGCAAAGCAAAAAGCACAAGTTATGAACAGATGTGAAAACAGAAAGTACAAAAGTAGAAAGGTGTAGTGCATACATCC